>JAGKQL010000056.1:30685347-30921828 GCA_018398635.1 Cyprinodon brontotheroides
TGGAAGCCATTCTGAAGCAGCCAGGGGGGGATTCTGCATGAGCCAAATAGCAGAGACAGGACCAATTGTCAAAATTTTGGTGTCGATCATTCGATTTCATCCTGGACACTACAGAAAATGGGCTAAAAGTGTTAAAAACCGGAATTTTCCTTTAAGGAAACGCTGTTCCAACCTTTGCATTTCTGAATTCTCGAGTGGTGCTGACTTTACACAGTGAATAAAGTAAATGTATTGGTCGTTATTAAGGGGCTTGGATTATTTGTGGCTGAAGGTTCACAAGCAAGCACATTTGGTTGTGGCTGGTTTCTCGGAAGCATCTTGTGTATGTAACTTGGTAACTTAGTGCTAGTAGGTTCCCAAGCGGGAAATTCCACTTGGGACCAAGTAGCACTAAATTGGTGACCTAGAGAAACAACGATGTCAAGGAACGCTATGGACAACTGAAACAAGCAAGAGGAGGAGGAGAGTTTTTGTGTCGGAGGTCGGGATGGGTCTCCTCCGTCATACATTTTTATTTAGAGGAGGAAAGCCTTGGGGATGAAGATGTTGTGGAAGAGGATGTTTGGTGTAGAAGGCTTACAGTCAGGTATATCTTTTGAGCCCTTGCTTTGCAGAGCTGCCAGTTCTGTTGGGCACAAACACAGACGCCCATCCCCGTGAACACTGGGACGGAACTCAATTGTAAAGTAAATGATTCTCATTTCTTATTCCAACCTTTGCGACATATGAATCAAGATGCTATGACCGAAAAAAATGTGACGACCGTTGATATATGATTGGCCGAATTTAGGTGGTTGTCTGGTCCCAAACCAGTTTTGCTGGTATGCTTCTGCAATCAATCGGTCTGGAATTTCTGGGGACACACAGCGGTTTCCTGCCAAAAGCCGCCAATGGGAGGCTATTCAAGAACTTCGCGAGGACTATGGAGTGCTGGCGGGGAGTGTTTATCTTCCAAAACAACAATGGCACGTCCCAAAAGATATCACGGTCCACGGAAATGGATCTAGGATTGCTAAACATTGAAGAGGAAAAGGTTCTGTTAATGGAGTTGGCTAAAAGACCAATTAAACTTTAGTCGTAGTTTTCCATTGTAGTTGTTCCTCGGTTTTTAAAAATGGCGTGCCCCAGCATCGAATCGAAAAGGATGACCACACAGACAGCCTAAAAGAAATACCAAGGACCAATCACAGCTGCTTTTTGTCTGCGCATGTCCGCTTGAGGTCTGCGCAGGTTTGCGACCGTCTAACGCATAGACTGGATTTTTTTTTAAGTGTGCGATGATGGTTGCAGAACCTCTGCACGGGGGATATGGTCGCGCACAGAGACAGATTTAACAGTTGCAGATTCTATGCATCGGAAGTATAGATTGGCCTTAACACAACAGCTCGCATGAGGCGCACCAGACCAGACAACGTGGTTATTATTTTATCGTTTCACTACTTTATTTCTCTCTAATAAGCCGTATATTAGATGAGAATTCTATTTGTTGATCAGAGTATCAAGTATTTACCAGTACTAGACTCAAATTTCAAGCCCTTTTTAAACCTTAAAAACACAAACATTTTCAAGGATTTCAAACATCTGTACGAACCCTCCATATATAAAAAAAATTAAGGTAGAAAATTTGACTTTTTTTTTTTTTTCTACCTTTAAAGCTTCCAGGAGGTCAAACAGGCTGATTGGAGGCAGTGGCGCAGGTAGAGTGTCAGAGGAGCAAGCCAATAAGTGAACAGCTTTCTGCTCGGCGTCATCAGGCGACACCTGAGGGGGCGGGCATGCAGGTAGAGAGGCACTTGGAGGCGGACTGGAAAATAAAAAAATTAAAAAACGGATTAAATGAAAGTTTAATAGAATCATTTATGAGCGGGTTGCCTTCTTTCCTCTACCATTCGCTGATGCCGTGGTAAGCAGAAAGGCTGTTCTTGAGATAAGGCCGAGGTGTGACATCGGTACCAAAGGCGTAAGGGAAGTGCCCGTCACGCAACCGATACGCTTTCCTCCGTGTGATTACGGCAGTCAGGACGTCCTTCAAGTGGTGCTGAAATAAGAGTTCAGCTCGTTTTATTTCTAAACACACATAAAACATGGCTTCCATTCATTGGTTTGTGCTAAGCATCTTGAGAAACGGCATTAAAAAATGTAATCAACAAATGAGCAGTCGTATGGATGGAGAGCCCACCTCCACAGCATAGATCATGGTGCTGATGGCCTCTTCTGTGACGTTATCCAGCCCCATCTCGAAGGCGGTGACCATCATGCGGGCCTCCAGCTGGCCCCGCGTCGGCAGCAGCAGCGTGTGGCCGCTCAGGCGCAGCTCCTCCTCCTCGCTCCCCGCCTCACGTGGGCTGAATGGCTGCGCACCGCTAAGAGGGTTCTGTGGCTGGAAGCGATGCTACGGGGGCAAAAAGCATCATCAGAAGCAGACAGTGAGTCAACCATTTTAAAGAAAAAGAAGGAACAACCCATGATATTACAAGTTAGCTTATCTGAAACGTTGGCGGAAAAACAAAAGGATTAAAGATTTACATCAAATTTCTGTCTGGATGAACATTTCTTCTTTCCTTTTGGCTTGCCAGGCTTTGCAGCGCAGCTTCCCTGCCTCTGTGAAGGAACGGTGCCGTCTAGAGGATGGAAAAGGAAACACAGAGAGGATAAGGAGAGGGAAACAAAGCTAAAGAGGTTCTAACTCATGAACATGAAAACATACAATCAAATCATGGAAATCACCTTGTAGTGGCGTCACACAAGCCATAATTCCTTCCAACAGAATTGTAATTAGATTTTATTTATTTTGAACAAAATAAAGTACAGAACAAATCCTACTTAGTAAACAGAACAGAAACTCCTGAACTTGTTTAAACATTAAAGCAAAAACGACTTTTTATGCAACAGCACTCTGATGAGAAGTGTCCTAATAAAACTTTTCCCATTTCTGATACGATACAGGTCACGGTTTACTTTAAATGTACAATGCAGCTTTGATCATTAACTGACACTGATATTGATCCGATATCAGCATGAATCATGCATACTTTTATCTTATTTCTTTAGTGTGAATGATAGCAGAAGGCTTGATGGCAGTCGTAGTTATAATGCAAACATTTATTATCATAGGGAGTGGTGGTCTAGTGGTTGATTAGGGGTGGAGCGGTTCACAAAATCCGCGGTTCGGGTTCACGGTTTGCGTGGTCACGGTTTTGATTCGGTATATGTTGATTGTTACGCTGGAAAAAAATCGAAAATTTAAATACGTTTTTGTTTTTCTTAAAATAAGTGTGTATTTGTTCTTGGATTCAGTAGGTAAAAGAGAGATTTTGCCAAAGAACAAAATAATTTACACTTACAATAAGAAAATTACAATTGCATTCTCTTATTTCAGGTGGATTTTATCTAATTTTCTTATTTTAAGAGCAAAAATACTCATTTCCCATTGGCAAACTATCTTATTTACCCACATCAAATTAGGTAGAATACACTTAATTTAAGACTTTTTTCTACTTATTTTTAGGATACTTTTTCCAGTGTACCTCTCTAACTCCCATAAAAAATTAATGAAATTCAGTTATGAAAAAATCCCCAAAAAATTAATCAATTGTAATTATTTTTAATGATTTGTGGAAAACCATGGATCATTTTCATTTGTTGCTTGCTGCTTTGAATTTAATCTCATCACGCGATGCCCCCAATGAATCTCAAGGAACTCAGAGCTGTGAATGAGACCAGGAGCCACAGAGGCTGTAGGTTTTGCTTTGTGCAGGCGGTCTGCTGCTGGCAGAGCGGGCGGGCGCTGGACAGGAGTATGTGGGATTCTGGGGGTTGTTGGCCTGACATGTTGGTCATGTTGCTGTTAGCATAAACAAAACGTGCGGTTGCACAATGCTTCTGCACACTGTTGCACTTTTTATCCACAACTTTCTTCCGCCGCCATGGTAGGTCACCTAAATGCAAAGTGGTCCCATACAGCAGACCTATAAAGTGCTGCTGGCTGCCTTCCAACCTCTGTTCTTTCACACACCTCATACCCAATAATACCCTCCACAATAACTGATTTTTTTCTTTCTGTTACACTGTCCTTCTTTTGCTTTTGTTATATATATATATATATATATACTATTACTTTGGTTGGCTTTTGGTCGCAGTACCGCCAACCTTTTGCTCTCGAGTATAAACGCTTGCGCCTATGAGAAAAGCGCGAGCAGCGCATGAACCTAACGCAACACACACGAACCGAACCGAGACATCGAACCAAACGGTTCAGACGGTTTCATAAACCGCTCCATCCTTAATGAGTTAGGGCATAAAACCTGGAATCCTGAGGTTCTGAGTTCGGCCCCACCCCACCGACCGCCACCTTGGCTCTCTGAACAAAGGTTCCAACCACCCACTGCCCCTCGGGAGCCCTACCTATTGGCAGCCCACTGTTCCTCAAGAGGATGGGTCACATGCAGAGGTAAATTTTCCAATGTGAGATCAATAAAGCCACTATTATTAACCCAATCCTTAAGCAGAGGCAGTGTTTCCGTCAAACAGGAAACAAGTATGTTGGATGAGTTTGCTAAAGCCTTTTTTTTGTACTGATGAACTAAAGGGAACGATCAGCTGATAGAACATGGCCCCTTTCTCTGTGCTGGAGCCAAGTTTGGTGCATTTGTTATTCCAGTGATTTTGTACAAAACATTATAGGAATCGTTTATTCGCTTTTCTGTCAGCTCTAACACACTCCACTTTTTGCCATTTTACAGTCAACCTGCTTCCTATCAAAATGACTTATTTATGATTGGAAGTCAAGTTATTCAACATGTTTTAATAGGATTTATAGTTGTGGTATGCTGTGCTAAAATAGTTTTTCTTATCTTTGCAGGTTCTGTAAGTCTTCATACACCCCATGTGGTATTGATATTGTTAAAAGATAGGCTCTTATGTATGCAATTCTGGAAGCTCTATCATCTCCAATTCCCTTTCCTGAAAAAGAGATCGGCTTCTGGACAAACTTCTTTAAATAACACTTCATAACTTATATGTATTAAATAACCAGGAGACATGACAACAGATTCTGATAGAAATTGTAATGTTACTCAGATCAGAGAAATTGCTTAGAGTTTACAAAGGGCAGCTGTATATCTCCAGTCTGTCACATCATCTTATTTTACATCATACACGTTAGCAGATGATTAGGCATCCATGGCTCCAGCTTTATCAAAATATTACACTTCGTTCTTAGCTGAACGTAACCACTCTCATTCCATTTCCAAATCTTTGCCACGTAGAGAACAAATTTAATAACTGTATATCCAGACAGAGGAACTGTCTTAGTTTAAAACATCAGTTCTGACACGCAACAGAAAGCTGATACCAAAGTGTAATAAACTCACACATCAGTGATAATTATCCTAACAATACATATTCCAGTTAAATGCAGGATGGTACATTTGAAGACGTTGAATTGACACTTGTCAATATTTTTTTTTTTTACTATCGTTTACCCAAGTTTGCCGCGGATGGCTGATCGGAGGATGCAGACATGTGAGGAGCTGCAGCCAGTTGCTAATACTTGTAAGATCTCAAATCTCTTTTGCAGTAAACTTGTTTTGAAATGATTTAAATACCTTTGATTGTTCATAAAAACCCAGATTTGCTACATTAACAAGGCTTACAATACAAATTCAACAGCCTTGCACATTAAAATACACAAGCAGACAGCAGGCAATATGTTTCTGGAGGATGCAGGTCTGATTTTGTGAAAAAGGTTAACTGCTCCATGCCTTAACTAACGCAATCTGGAAATAACTTAAGAGTTAGTTTGCAGAAGAAAATATGTTGATAAAACCTTTGAAATGTTAAAGATGAGAAACCAAACTCACCTGGTGTGGAGACAATGATCTGACATCGTGTGAGAATGGCCAGGAGGAAGTCGTTGTGGAAGTGGACTAAGATAGAAAAAGATTTAAGATAAGCTACAATGCACTATCAAACACGTGGCAGTGAAAACATCTTCTGGAGAACACCAACCATTTTCCTGAGGCAAAAGTCGACGTGCCTCAACATCAAACTCTTCTTTACTGATCTTCTGCTTGAACCAAAGCTTTAAGTTTGCCCAGTAGCTGAAAATACAGGAGACACAAGAGAATGGTGTAACCTTTAACTAGCTACATTAAAACCTTAGAGGTTTAGTGCTTTTAAAATCTTTTTTCCTTCAATTAGCTTAAGAACAGCTCTCACTTTGCAAGAACCCCAGCCAAATAATAACAATAACGTTTAAGAAATAAAACATTTAATAAAAAATAAAGCGCAAGAACAGAGCACTTGAAAAAATCTGTGTGAGGATAACGGCTAAAAACATTAGCAAGCTAAGTGCTAGCTAGGTGCTAATATGCACATTTAGCCTCCGATTAGCTTGCATATTTGCAACATCATTTAAAAATCACACACATTCAGGAAACCAATTAACAACAGGTTCATCTTACTGCTTCACATTATCGCCGATTGCGTCCGTTAAATTCTTCTTAGCAATATCCAGCTCGCTAGCGTGAGCCGCCATGGCGACAAATATGCGTCATCATTAAGCGACACAGCTTTCCTATTTATAAATATTCGCAATAAAATTAAATCACATATCACTTATATAATTTTTTACCCAATTTTATTTATGAATAGCAAATTAGTTCACGGGAGTTGTGTTGTTTATCATAATTGTTTCTAAACTCGAATTCTAAACTACCGCCACCTTGTGACAGATTATGGTACTCATTCTGTTTTTATGGCACGATTTAACGTCTAAGTTTATTATATTTTTTCCTTTTTTTTGTGCATAGCTGTAAATTAAAATTAACAATACATTTTCTCCTTTTTTCCACAACCTCCTACTGTTTGTACTTGCTTAACCTTGCAGAATGAGGGCTACTGAATATATCTTTAGTTGTCTTTTCAAATAAAAAAAACTAATAAAAAAATGAAGTTTGCATTTGTGTTCACACCCTTTTCTCTAAAACCCCTTCATAAAATCCAGTGCAATCGTTTTCCCACTCCGCAAGGAATTTCCCATCATCATAAGGGTTTACCAACTAGACAAAAAAATACTGTCACGCTGTGGCCTTTGGGGGTTGGATTGTTTACATTTTGACAGAACAGATCGACGTACAAAATAATTCTTTATCTCTGAAAAAATTACATCAGGGCAGAGACCTAATTGTCTTTTTGTAGTAAAATTGTTCAACCACTAGATGGCGGTGTTTCTTGTAAATGGACATGACGTTCGGGAGACGTTAAATGCCCAAAATCCAGTTAATGCTGTGACTCCACTATAACTATTTAAGAAAAAATTTGGAGAGTTGAGCAGCCGGTTCAGTAATTAAACTCTGACATTCCTCTTCCGGCTTATTCTGATGGATCCCAAGGCTTTACCAGGGCAAAAGAAATACAGTCTCCTAGCAGCAAGTTCTCTGTGCCATGTGGTGTTCACCCAGTGGGATGTGGCTGGAATACCACTAAAGGGTCAGGTTTGTACTAATTAGATGTCTGGAACACCTCAACTGCAGCAGCTAATCCTGAGACCCAGGATCACAGACAAGGTTCTGACCTGGCACACTCCAGAGCCCATTGGGAAGAAGTTTGATGTAATATTAACAATAAAGATCTCACTCTACAAATACAGGAAGTAGATAAAGTAAAAGGTATCTCAGGTGCACTAGTTCCACAGTGTGCAACCCATTCCCCGAAAAGCCTCAGGGGACCAGCATGCCAAGAAAACAAAGTAAAAGCAACAGAAAATGGACAAGTCAACAAGGGACTGCTTGACCGGTTGTCCATTAAGTATCCATGTAAACCACCGAGACAAAAACAAATCTCTAATGTAACTTAAACATTAATATGTTTTGGTTTCACAAAAGCTGCAGTGTAACCACGAATTTACAGAAACACATCTTAAACAGACCATACAATGACATAACCGTCGTCCCTATTTACTTTTTCAAGCCTTCTTCTGAGCGATTTTCCTACCTATATTACACAATACTAATCAAAACATGTTAAAATGCTTTTAATTAAAACCGAGTAAAACATGAAGAGCAATGAATCATTGGCTCTAAACAATGCCTGCTTTCTTCAAAGAGGCCCATCCACTACTGAGCCTTGGTATAATATAGTGAGTCCACAAGTTCCACTTCAAATGAAAGCCCAAAACCACACACAGGATATTTGGAGCATGAGGCAGTGTCATAATTCAAGGTGGTTGGGAATGATTAAAGCTTTCAGAAATAAATATGAATTTAGTTTCTTTAACTGCCTTCAAATGAGTTTTGATATTTTTTACCAACTAATAAAAAAACTTCATGATTGGCCCACACTCTAGATCTATGTCATGTAAAAGATGTAGAAGTCTGAGCACACATCATAATGTTTAGACAGTTTTCTCTCAAGAAGAGACACTACCAGTTTTACAGATCAGTCAAACTGAAGCTCATTAACAAATATAATTTGGTTTAAGCCATATAGTAACGATCCAAGGACTTCAAAGGTTAAAATTTCCAGATGTTTTAGCTCCCAGAACTTATCTGCTGCTTAACTTAATCAAATGGGGAAAAAAAGATCATTCCGGACCCATGAGTAGCACTTTTTATAATTTCATGGCTTTTTTTAAATTAAAACAATTCAAGCATCTGTCTGTAATTGGAATGACTTAGAATAGCTGTCTGTTGGAATATTAGAACAATTCCCTTTTCTAACCACTCCCAATATCCTACTGCTGATGTGGAATGCAGCAATAAAAATATACTTCCCAAAGAAGAGATTTAATGCTATTTTTCCTTCTAGCTGGTCGATAGCTATATTCGGAATCTCATTGCTCCTTTATAGTAGATGTCAAGTATTCCTGTGGTTCCTTCTGTGGCCCCTCAGGTTCAAACCCCTCTCAGGCAGCTTAGGCCTAGTTGGGAGGCCCCTTTGTTTTTCTCTGTTTTAACTATGGTACAAAAACAGTTGAGTAGTCAGGGTGAGGGCTTCTTTGGCTCTGTCTCCCCAGGCGGTCATGAAGTCTTAAACAGAGCGCCATGACTCACGCTATTCATCACAATAAGTGGGATCATACCGCCAGAACACATACAGTTAATGGTCTCACTGTGGATTGTTTGTGGGTTTCTCACTTCAGTGGGTTAGCGCTGACTCCACAGTGTTTTGAGGTCAAACGTCTTGACTGAGGGGAACCGTTTGATCATGTAGAGGGTTTCAAGTTTTGAGTCTAGAATAAACATGCATGCCATTCTGACCGCATTAACGATGAGAACAACCTGATTTTTTAAACTTATTAATGGATATATTTCAACACTAAATGTCTGTTAATGAGCAGCGGGGAGCATGCTCACTTGCACTCAAATCTGAAATAATATGTCACTCAAAACTGTGAGTTAACTTATCCTGACAACGTAAATGAGTAATATAACTGTCAAAAAGATACATTTAGCCCTTGCATACGTAACACACTACTCACACCCCTTGCCATGTTATGCCCACATACTTTAGTGAATCTAATTGGAGATTTTATTTAGAAAAAACAACAAAAATTATGAAGTTGAATAAAATTGATATGTGTAATTCAAAAACAGGGGCAAGAGATATCTGGGGACACTCACTTTTCACGTTTTTTGTAAAAATTGGTCAAAATCCTTTGTGGAAGAGATTTTAATTCCTTAAAAAATTGATGGATAACATTGCTTTTTCAATAATACTTTTGGTTATACAGCCCAATAAATACAAAATACGGAATTTAAAGCTACATTAACATGGTTGAATATTCTGAAAAAGAAAATGCTTTAGTGCATAGGTTCTTGTAGCCTCTTGAGACCATCCTGATCTCGCGCTGTAAAACAGGTTTAGATGGGTGTAGTGTAATAGAAACCCCAAGATAGGATTACCAATTAGACCTACTGAGTCAAAATGCTGTGACCTTGGCTACAGCAACATAAGATGGTAGGCGGAACTTAATTTTTGCATTGTAGACGGGTGTTTGTAGCCTGCGGAGACCATCCTGATCTCGCAGCTTTCAAGGTTTATCAGTCTGGAGACTCCGCTGAAGAAAATTTGGAGCCGCTCACCAAACCTAACGCCCAATCAGCTTATCTTTGAGGTGGGTTGGTGCGCTGAACGAAGCGCATTAAAGTTCAGCTCCAAAGAACATGCATGCGCTTCCAGCCCATGAAACTAGCATTAGCGGTTCCATCGAAAGCAAGTTTTATCGAACTACAGAGTATTTCTTTCACTGAAAGAAGAGCGCAAAAACACTGCTCTGGAGGCTTTTTCTCAGAGGAAAAGATGCTTTTGCTCTTCTCCTGACTGGTTTTCGTGCAAGAGTAGCCTGGCTTGTGGTTGTAAGCCATTGCCGCCTGTTAGTAATGGCCATATGCTCTCGCTTGGATCTTATTTGGTTTATTTTTGGCCCGCTCATCACCGCCTGCTAGCCAAATCAGCTGCAACCAGTATTTTCGCTTCCTTCCCAAAATTACTTCACGGAGGTTTCCAGATGGATATGCGTGAGCAAATCCATCTGGCGGAGTCAGGTTACCAAATACCTTCATAAGTGACCTAATTTAAATATATTGCTGTTTGGCAAACAACTCAAAGAAAGAGAAAAGTTTTGGTATAGCGGCAGACCTGCCAAGACGTGGTAGTTTTCCCCTTAAGTCTACAGGCTAAGAAGGAGCTCAAATGTGAGAAATAGGTTAATAAAAAACATTCAAAAGGTTGTGAATATTATGCATGTAAGTCAAAATCCAAGTCAAATAAAAAAGCTCCTTTGCATTCACTATTAAAAGTGGAAACTGCTTCTGTATTCCAAGCTTTTTTTTTCAGAATTATCCACATGACTACCTTCTATCATACGTTTATTTTAGTTTCTTTAAACTCTTAGGTAGACCTAATTCTAATTTTTTTTTCTACCTTGTCCATCAGGGTAGAGATTTTAATGTGGCGTATTTTTAAAGAAAACATCTCCACATCCTGTCTGTTTAATTTGCTGTTTGACTCTCCTCTGTGCTTAAAAGGACTAATGAGCTGCTCTCACGGACATTTATTCACTACAACAGCGGATCCTTTTCTAGCAGAGAACCGTCCCAACATCTTCCGAGCCTTGCGGTGAAGTCTGCAGACAGGAAGCTCCTTTTGGTGACAAGGGAGGGCTTTCAGCTTTGAAACCTGCAGTGTTTCTCAGAGGACCACACAGCGGCCGCTCTTGGTCATCCTTGGTCTGTCGGCCAGGTATCCGAGGTGTTGAGTGTGGTCCTGTCAGTGGAGCCAAGGATGTCACCTTCACTGTTCCAGGGTCTGGCTGCACAGGCGCTTGGTTTTGGTGGGATAGCTGTGTATTTCCATGTCCCTGTAAGCTTGCTGAAAAATGCAAAGTTTCATTTTGTGGTGGGTGAAGTTAGTGGAAAAATGAACCGACAGCCTCAGTGGTTATGGAGAAATCCACAGGGGCCTCGCCTCTAATGGAACTATAAAGTCTTAGAAGCAGAACTATGAGATGAAGCTGCCTATACAATCTCAGTCAAAGTACGCAGAACGCCAACCTTACATGATTTCACAAATACGTGACGTCTTGGGTAGATAATACTGAAACCCTTGGAGCAGTGGACATTTTTGATTTTTGACCAGAAGTGGGTTTACACTGCATAAAATAGTGCCTTTCAAATTCTGTCATTGCTGTTGTATTAAATGTATTAAAATATGTTATATTTTCAGCTCAGAAACTTCCTCCTCATTAATCAGTTCCCTCTGACAGGCTGGTAACAGCTCCTGGTCCTGATCCTGACTGACAATGACCCATTTCTGTCTTATTAGAGCTTGAAGTCGATCCCTTTTTGTTGGCTTGTGTTTGTACAGCTGCCTTTTAGGGGAACCGACCACATATTATTAATGGAGCTACAATCCGGTCAGTTTCCTAGCCCATGCGTCCAAAATTTCAAGGTCTGATATTTGTTTAAAGTTCATTCTTCTCGTTTTGGCCTAAGGGCACGTTGCTTCATCATTCTGAAAAGCTCACACAGCGTCAGCATCCAACGTTAACTCCCCTTCACTCTTTCCACATTTGTTCCACTAAAACTGGTTAGAGTGTTCCTGAAAATAAATTACAATTAAATAGCTTTAAATGGACGGCTTCAAACATGTTTTTTAGTGATATTTGCAAATGAGTCATTCACAGCCATAACCTGGTACATTGCTGAAGTACTTTTGGCAGCAGTAGCAGCTGGTAGTCATCTTTAGTGTGACTGGCACAACATTTTCTGGTACTTTCTCAGCCAATGCTCTCATTGTTTTGGTAGAAAGCCATTTGTTGGTTTTTCTATGGATATTTAGGTGGATTTATGGCCTCTGGCCTCTTCATTGATTGCTTGTAGTCCTGGCAGTTGTGAGCTTTTACAATTTCGAAATGACCGAAACAGCAGGGGCTCTTTAGATGTGTTAAGCTCTCCAAAGTTTTGGCACCCTTTCCCAGATTTGTGCTTTTTACACATGCAGGGTTTACTCTGAAGTCATATTTGCTGTTCCAAATCACGTTCATTCAGCTAAATTCCCCAAAGCTGGACTCCAGTCCAGTTGGAGATGCATCTTAGGAAGCTTTTGGAGGGCAGTTTGATCCCACTCTTTGTTCAGAAGAGAGTTGGCCTGAATTGTTAGTAAGCACACATGGGCTGCATCAAGATGCTTCGCTGCTGGCACCCTCCAGGACTTGTGGTTGAGCTCATGTCTTCTTCTATGGAAAAATTATTTCCAAAATATTTCAAACTATTTGAATCAGAATTCATTAGAGGAAATAGAGAGGCACCAACCTTTGCTGTCCATTATTGTGTTTCCTGCTCAATAGAAGTCTGTCTTGATGCCCCCCTTCATAAGGCCTTGTCCAAAGACCTGTGACTCACTTTGGAGAGTGATTCATGGCCACCTGCACCTGATGTCTGGTTAAACTCTGGAGCAGATCAAACACAATCCCAGACCTCAACATTTAGCAGGGCATTATTCTGGTTGGATATTTAACCACTTTTTCTATAAAGAAAAAAAAGTTTGTTGTCCAAAAGCGTATTTGTTTTTCAATGTAGCCCCGAAATTTCATTAGGGTTTAGGTCAGAGCCAATCCAGGGGCTAAATGTTACCCTCCTTCATTCATATTAAAATCAATAAAAAATAAAGCTTAGCAATTATCTTGAACAAAATTGAAGCAGAGGATTCTTTTCTCATAGACACCTGGTAATGTATTATATTTCTGTTTGTGTGGACATTAACAACATTTTTTTCAGTGGTTTCTGGTCTGTGGCCGGATTTATCCTCGAAGAGATTGGGTTGTTCTTCACCATCCTAACCAGTTTTTTTAAGCATGACAGTCTGGATATGGAAGTATATATTGAACTATTGAAAACAGTTTTCATTAAGCCAGAATTCCTGCAATAGACATTGCTCTATGGGCAAATCATCAAATTTAGCTGAAATAAAGGATTTACAATATTAGTCAGTGTGTAATAAACCTATATAGTTTGTTTCGTCAATGAACTGATTTACTAAGATTAATAAGGTTCTAATTTATTGAAAATGATTTTTTTTGATTCAATAAAAGCCTCAAATTGATTCATACCCATGCTGAGCCCATGAAGTGTCTAGCAACACTTTAAGTTTTGATGTCAACTGGTGGTTTTTCAAATGTTGCTGAACTTGTTTCATTTTCAAATGAGTTCCTAATAAATTAATCCATCCATCCATCCATCCATCCATCCATCCATCCATCCATCCATCCATCCATTTTCCGTCACCCTTATACCTGCTGGGGTTGCAAAGGTTACTGGTGCTATCTACAGCTGTAAGGGTGAGATCAAATGCAGTCAACTTGAATAAAAAACAAACATAAAAAATGGCTATTTTGAAATGTTAATGCAAATTCTTTTGTACAAAAAGACAACTATGACTAAAGGTTTTACAAATAAGAAGCAAATTGGTAAGAAAACCTACACAGGTTTAAGAAAAACAAAGATTATAAGACGACAGGAAGCGTCATGTAGTATTGATGTCAGGATTAAGCATAAAATTGGGTTAAATAAAAAAAAAATGCTTGGTTGTAGTGTGTCCCTACATTGTTCTTTTTAAAACTGATGGATGAGTTCCTATTTTTGTTTGGACTCATCCCTCCCCTTCCACTTGTTTAGCCCACTTTTTTACTCTTTACATCAAAGATGACGTCTGAGATTTTTTTAACGCTTTTAAATCATGTGGGTTGAACAAAACATATATCATCACCAATCAATCCCTAAAATCAGCCAAATGTATGTCCCCTGTCCTACCAGCCGTACCGCATCCATCATTTTCCTTAAACATATGCAGACAGTCAAAAAAAGAAGCATTTTGATAACATCTTAAAGTGTTTGGAAAATATGCTTATTTAGTTTAAATTAGGACTGAGCAGTAGTTCTGCCTTAATGAGTCACAGCAATGCAGAGTAAACCAGACCAGTGTTGTGCACATGTAAACTGAAAACACATCATGTGCTAGGAGCAGAGGTCAGTCGGGCGTAATAATGTTTCGTGTCTGCTTCTTGTATAAGAGTTGTTTTCAAGCCGCGGTGACTCATAGCTTACAGCTTTTATAGTGCTTCAGTTTTAGGGAAAATTATACAGCTTGTATTAGAGCTTATGTTTATTTTTTTTCCATGAACATAAAGATGTTTGGGTGACCAAGTAACTTTGACCAGTGGTCATATTATGTTTTTAAAAAGCTGGGTGTGAGATCCTTTGTGGTCGGATTGGAATTCTGTTTTCAGATCGGCTTAATTTTTCCTCTTTAATGTGTTTGAAGCAGCGCTGCTGTTCTACAGTGTGTCTGCTGACAAGCTTCCTCTTAAAAATTTCTCATCTACTATGGAGTAGGGACTTGACTCAATCCATACGTCTTTCACGATAAGACAAGGAGTGGAAAGAATGTGGATATCCCTGTATTTGAAGGCATGATTGGGGGTATAGGCTAATGTGAAAAAAAACAAACATGGAAATTTGGACTGATTCCATCCCCATCCATCTCCCCCCACCCCTACCTCCTCTCTCCCCTCACTCTTTCTTTCTCTATCCTGTCTGGGTTTTCAGAAATGTGTTTCTCGTTGTCTGTCCCAGCACTTAAAGCTCTCATTGTGCCTGGTAGGCATATTTTTCACTCTCCAAAACCACGCAAAGCAGGGCTTAATTCCACCTTCTTTTCCTCTCAACAATGCCTGCGTTTCCCAGAGTCGTGCTGAACTTTAATCAAAGTCCGAATGAGAAAAACACACATGAACAATTTCCATATGAGCGTGCACACTTTAAGAATGATTGTCCTATTTACAGCAGGAGGAAACAGCTCCTGTTTTTTCTATAGGATCATTTCCATCTCTCAAAGGACACCTGGCCCTTTTCAATGTTATGATAACTTAATTATATGCATAAATTATACTTTCTGGTCATTTGCGTTCAGACAAAGTATTTAAGCATGCAGTATAAAGGTTGTTTTAAGGGTAAGGATTTAAATTAAAAAAACACTGTGCAACTAAATGTGATGCTTTGGATCTGGAAAAGTGGATTTAGTTTACATTGATCTATGCAGGTATTAACATTGTATGTTTTCCATTTCCAAGCATCTAAATAAGGCAAAGCAATACCAAAAATATGAGTTTTTGCACCAGATGTTTGTCTCGGTGAGGTAGGTGAAGCTGCATTCGGATGGTGTGACGTTAGTACCAGTTAAGTTTTTTTTTTACATTTAGGACCTTGAAAAGAATTCAAACTCCTTGAACTTTTTCCACATTTTGCTCCTGAGAAAATTGTACATATAATATAATCAGGTTTTTTGCAAAATAGCTCGATTGGTTCTGCTGAGAATGGCAGCAGCGTTCTTCCTCAATTTATGCTTGTTTGTACAAGATGAGCTTTACTTTTCTGTTGCACATGGTGTTTAAATGGTGCTCAATACAAATCCTTGCAAAGTTTCTTAATTTAAATAATTTGAAAAGCATTTTCAAATTTTTGTGTTGGTGTTTTACATAGAATTGATGTTTGTAACTTAACACAAAGTTTAAAAGTTCAAGGACTATGAATAGCTTTTGCAGGCACTGAGGTTATGCTTTATAGAAATACAAATCTGTGTTCCCTAAATCCCTTATTTACAGAGTTTGTGTCTGTTCCTGCAAACTGCTGCTTGGCCTCTTTCCACTTGTTGACTTTTTTCCATCTAGGGTCAACCTCTCGCTGCTGATGTACGGTTTAAAGCAACAACAAAAGAATGAGTCTTGCATTTGCCGGCCCTGTTTTGGGTCAGTACTTCTCGCAGCCTCAGTCTATGGGCCGGATCAGCATGCGAACGGACTTCATGGAGTAGAAACCGCCGCCGTAGTCGGCCCAGAAGATCCCGTCCTGGAATTTGCTGCGGTACACTCCTCCGGTGTACCAGACACCGTTAAGGTTAGCTTGGCCACAAGCGTTGTACCACCAGCCTCCTTTATGGAAATGGGCACAGTTACCTGGTGATGGGAAACAGGAGGATGGAAAAGTTAATGGGAAGGTGGTTTTTTAATAGAAAGAGCATCTTATATAGAGACAGCACAGAAAAAAATCCGCTTGACGAGAGGTCTAAAACTAATGGATGTGCTACTTCACTAACATAGTCTGTGTTTACGGAGCTTCTAGGGATCAGGACAGTGTTGACTGAGGTCAAGCATGATTGATTTCCAGGGGGTAGGGACACAGTTTGGAAAAAAGTCATAAGGAGGTTATTTACTTTACAGCAACAACAAATAATCTCCTTGTCACCTTGGTGAGCTTTGGCATGCTTACGGCGCAGAATGAAAAATCGGCAAAGGTCATGGATCTGAGTGAGAGATCATTGTTTGTTTTTTAAAGGAAGTGAATGCTTTGCTTAAGGCTTCCTGTGATTCCAGGCAGGCAGGGGCTGACCCACGTTACATTCAGGGTCTGTCAGAAAAAAAATCATGAGCAGAACTTCAATGCCTCTCAGCTAGTTTCCATGATAAACATCCCTGCCTTCATGTTCAGTTGCTGAGATACAAATTACAACATAACATAAAGTGATTTGCACAGATTTTTTAATCAGCATGTTTAGTAATTGATTTAGTTTAATCAGCCATTTACATTTGTAGTGCTCTTGTCATTTTCACCATATAATTGGCTCACTACCAAAGAATTCTGACTCATTTTGACCTCTGTAGAAAAACAGAAGTGCTGCTGTTGTTTACACAGCTTTTTACAGAGAAGTAAACTCAATTTCCCTTTTATTTTGAATAATCTCACTCTTTGGATTGCTGCTTGACCTTTTCCCTGGCTAGACTTTGACTTAAATAACTTTTATTATCCTTTTCATTTTGTACAGCTTTCAGACAGTGAATTAGCAGCAGCTTAAGCAGTGAAATTAACATTTCCATTCCAAAAAGTGCAGCAGAGATCAAATGACTAACCTGACTAATAAAGATTTATTACAGCAGTTTTTTAAAGAGGTTTAAGCCAGCAGTCAATTTTCTATTCTGGTTCTTTCCTTTACACTCCCGTAAAGACTTCAGTTGAGTACAAACACCCTAACCTGACTCAGCTAGATGGATTTGCTCCGCATATCCATCTGGAAACCTTTCGTTGAAGTAATTTTTGGGAAGGCGAAAATACTGGTTAGCTGATTGGCCTATGTTGGTGATAGGCGGGCCATCAGATCAACGAAGCATATGGACGATACTAACAGGCGGCGACGCGAACACTGCAAAAATGATCTAAAAAATGAGTAAAAAGTCTAAAAGTAAAGTGTAATTTACCCTTAATTTGAGTAAGTAAATAAAGATGATTTGCCAATGGAATGAGTGTTTTAACTCTTTAAAATAAGATAAATAGATATTATAATGTGGTTGAAATAAGACAATGCAATAGTTTTTTTTCTTATTTTAAATGTAAATTGTCTCATTCCATTGGCAAAGTGTCTCACACTTACCTCCTAAATTCAAGAAAAATGCACTTAATTTATGAAAAAATTACTTATTGAGATTTACATTTTTTGCAGTGAAAACACAACAACAAGCCACAAGCCAGGCTACTCTTTTGCGAAACCAGTCGGGAGAAGAGCAAAATCATCTTTTCCTCTGAGAAAAGCCTCCAGAGCAGTGTTTTGCTCTTCTTTCAGTGCGAAAGAAGCCGACTCTGTAATTCCTGCGATAAAACTTGCTCGGAGCAGCCACGCATTAACGCTAGTTTCATCGGCTGAAGCCGCCATGTTCTTTGGACTGAACTGTATTGCGCGCTTCTGCTCGCGTCACACCTCAACCCTACGCCCAAAGCCAACGCTGATTGGATGTTCGTTTGGGTGAACGGCTCCAAATTTTCTTCAGCGGAGAGTCTCCAGACTGATTAGCTTAGTGGTGAAACCTTGAAAGCTCACGGAGATCTATGGTCTCACAGGCTAAGCAAACACCCGTCTACAATGCAAAAATGAAGTTACGCCTACCATCTTATGTTGCTGTAGCCAAGGTCACAGCATTTTGACTCAGTAGGTCTAATTGGTAATCCTATCTTGGGGTTTCTATTACACTACACCCATCTAAACCTGTTTTACAGCTATATTGATCAAGTTTGAATATCTTTTTATGATTTTTATATTTTACAAAATATATATAAGCTATTTTTGTTGCTGGCTAGCTAGGAAGTCAGAGATGTTTGTCTGAAATGTATTTGCAAAATCCGAAACATGGAGCTATGATCATTCTGCATTATTCCAACATATGGTTTTGCACATGTCAACATATTTGCATGATATTTTGTGCATCAAGCTAAATTTATGCTCTAAGGCAACATTGTTAATATGGTAATGAATTGTCAAATTCCAACGTAGGTGCAGCTTGTCAATAAAATTAAATCTAACCTTTAAAGTTTGGAAAAACTATCAAAAATCCCTACTAATCTGTTAGTATAAGCCCAGAATTTCAGGATACTTACTTGGAATGAAACTAAACAGCTGAAAGTTATAGTCTCTCTATTTTCTTCCACTCTCGTTAGAAAAGTTACAATTTAATATAATCTTTGGATTCCTGAATCCAGAATCTGGATAAGAAGGACTAAAGTGCACAAAAGTCTTTTGCTACGTTCACACCGATGCAGCAGGCGCAGCGGAGAAGCAGCGAGTTTACATGCAAAGTCAATGGTTGACGCTGGCGTTTTTAGCAGCAGCAGCTGACGCCTGAGCAGCTGAAGCAGCGTGCCGTGGAGCGTTAAGCATGTGGCGTCGCGCACGCACCGCGAAGCAGCGCTGCTGCCTCGGTGATGGAAAAAATTTTACTTTTGCTGCTTTACGCCGCCGTGCATCAACCAATCAGAGAAGCTGATCTGGGAACTGGCAGAGAGACAGACACACGCTGATGACACAGAGCGCTGTGATCACTCCTCTGAAACAGTTTATTGACGCCTAAATTAACTTAAAAATGCTGAAACCTGCCAACAGAATATGTTCGCTTTTATTATCCTGGTGCCCGCAGTTTGATTATTTAGATGAAAACACCTACCAGCATACGCCGCGGTGAACCGCAGGAGGCTACCGAACAAGAGGCTGCTGTTGAATGGGATTCCCTACTGAGAGTGCACTGCTGGTAAGTTTTCAGGTGGACTTTCTCACTTAAAAACATATTAAAACTACTTTATTCCCACTGATCACAGCAAATATAGCTGCAAGGCAAAGAAAGGATAGTGAAGCCCGCCCAACACGCTGGCAGACACACTTTTGCATCACGGCGCAGCTAGGAGCAGCAAAGCTGCTTCAGCCGCTGGTCAGAACTAAACTGGTACAAACAGCAAAATGAAGCAGCAGACGCCGATTTTGCTGCTCCTGCTGCTGCGTCATTTAACATTAATGTTAGCGGAAGTTGACACTTTTTCTATCAAACAATCTGAGAAAAAAATCATCTCATACTAAACAGAGATTTCGCGATCAGTTAAAAATCTTTTTTTATTTAAAAATGAACATTATGTATTAGAAGGCAGTCTAAGGGTCATTTACAAAGATCTGTGCAGGTTGAATGCATGCGTGAAACTAACTGTTCTTAAATAGCTTTATAAAGCCAAGGAAAATATCTGTTTATGTAATAAAAATGTCTTATTATAGACAAAAAACTTTATTTGATTGCAATATTTTAACATTGCACTTTTTATACTTCATGTGCATCAAAAAAGGCTCTATAATTAAGAAAGTTAAATAAAAAGTTTTATCTTTTTATAAGAATGATATTGAACGAAACAAAATAATATTTAAAAAATGAACTAAACAAATTTTTGTGGTTATAAGATTTTCAACTCAAGTTTTTGAAAGTGTGAAGTATTAAAAAAAAACATTTCATGGTTTAATCTAGTTTTCAGAGTTATGAAAGATTATTCAAACATAGGAGCTAGTGTTTCAAATTATTCCTTTGAGAGGGAAGATTCTTCCTTTTACAGTCTTATCTCATAGATAAAAACGTGTGTCAATGATTTAGATACGGTTTAATAGTGATAATAATAATGCTGAAGATGAGCTACCTGAGAAGGTGTCCTTGTCTCTGTCCAGAGTGGTGAACTGTTTGCCGTTGTGGCTGCTGAGCGAATCCCCGGCGTTGCCCTGGTAGGTACCCAGCCTCAGGCGGTAGCCCTCGCTCTCAGGCTCCAGGTGAAAGCTGTCGTACTGCGCGTAGACCTTTTTATCCATCCAGTCCTCCATCTCTACCATGAGCTTGTAGTCTCCCTGCCGCCCTAACTTGTAGATCGCTTCCAGGCCGAGCCAGTACTCCCCGTCTATGTTGCCAAAGCCAGTCTGGATCAAAGGAAAAATTACAGGGAAGCTTACAATAAGATCACAGGAAATAATGCATGTTGTGTATCATGCGGATCCCTGAAGAGTTTAGAAACATGATGATTATCTGGGAACCTAAAACCTAAGAGGGTTTGTGGGGTTGATAGCAGTGCAAATTAGAAATTTCTGTTTGATGGTGTTTTGGCTATGCTTCTATAATTCATGGGAACTTCAAAGAACAAAACAAAAACAGTGTGACGAAGATTACCACTCTACACCTAAAATCATCTAGAAACTCATGCTGTAGTTTACACTGCAAAATAAGCACCTGAATATCTTCGAAATGTGGTTACTGGATCATAAACACCAAGAAATCCACCAGACAGACTACAGTTAAAGATGTAAAGGAGTTCAGGATATAGGTTATCTAAAATACTCCAAGAGTGTGAAGTTTAAAAAAGCATGATTTATCTATTATCTGAACTAAGGACGCATATGGCCCTGCAAACAAGCAGCCAGTAGGATCATGGTAGCTCTGGAAGAGCTGCAGGGGTCCACAGCTCAGGTGGGAGAATCTGGTAACCCTCCATACATCTGGCCTTTATGGAAGAATTGTTTAGCCATGTAATGAAGTTAGTTTTTGATCAACAGTTGAACAGCTATATGTGGACTTTTTAATCAACTATCTCTATTTAGAAACACAGTGATGGCAGCATTCTACTGTCAGCTGCTTTTATTCCGAACGCTGCTTGAAGCTGTTGGTAAGCTGAATGCATTTGAAAGCAGAGAAATCCTGGGAGAAAACGTTTGGAAGCTGCAAACCAGTTGTGACAAGAGAAGCATAAAAAACAACCTAAACATATAGTCAGCCCTACAGCACAGGTGGGTTAAGCACAAATTTCTTATACAGTCCTGTTTCTCTGACTGGCTGGATGTGCTCTCTTCGTCCTCTGGCATGGGAGTTTGCTCGGAGCTCGTCTGCCTGGCTGTGTGTTTCCTGGACGGGGCCGCTTTTACAGCTGCTTTTTGTGTCTCTGCTTCTGTCTCCTTTGAACCCCAGTCAGCCACAGCAGATGGCCGCTCACTCTGAGCCTGGTTCTGCTGGAGGTTTCTTCCTGTTAAAAGGAGTTTTTCCTCTCCACTGTCGCTACAAGCATGCTTAGTGTGAGGGATTGTATTTGAGTCAAAACTTTGTATCAATTTGACTGTATGATCTGGTTGAACTGTAAAGTGCCTTGAGATGACATGTGATGTGAATTTGGTGCTATATAAATAAACTGAATTGCATTGAATTGAATAAGTAAGAGTACCACTACTTTACTTATTTCTAGTGTTGCACGGACGCCATTTTTTGGCCCCTATACCTGGCTGTGCAGGATTGGCCGATACCGATACCATCTGTTTGAAATGTATGTGTGTGTGCATATATGAAGAACTGCACACTACTTGGATGTAAAATAATTGCCATCATGGCTTTGTCAAGCTGCTGCCTATCTTTATGAAGCAGGAAAAAGACTAATACAAAGTTAATCCAGTAGAACTTTAGTAGAATCTGACAATAGTTGAATTAACTTGTGGCTCTCAAAAAGGTATCATTGCCCTATTTGTTGGTACTAAAATCATTATTTGCTAAATAGTTGTCTCCTAAAAAATAAAAAATAAACAATTCTTTGGACTATTAGCTCAATGTACATTTATATCTCAGGAATATTAAAACCTTTTGATTTATTTCAAATAGAAACAATACGTTTTAATCAATTCAGAATTAGAACTTAAGTATAACTGATAAATTCAGCTATAACAAATAAAAGTTTTTTTTTATGTGGTGCAAAATAACATTTGGAAGATAAAAACTGGGGATTATATCTCAATGTGACTGAAGCTATTACCTTAATTGCTAAATCATAATTGAAACAGAACTGTAAAAATAAATGAATAAAATGAAATGGGTTCAAGGTAAATATCAGCCACTAAGCATTTTCCAGTGCATATCATCATTAAAATGTTTTTTTTTTATTATTATTTTTTTTTCCTTTTAAGTATTATATCTTATTATAGGGGCCATACCTTTAGTCCTCGTGAGACAGGATCATCCTGATCTCGCTGAAGCTTTCAAGGTTTCACTCGCAGATCAGTCTGGAGACTCTCCGCTGAAGAAAATTTGGAGCCGTTCACCAAACCAACGCCCAATCAGCGCTGGCTTTGAGGCGGGTTGAGGTGTGACGCTACGCGAAGCGCCGACAGTTCAGTCTAAAAGAACATGGCGTGCTTCAGCCCCATATGAAACTAGCGCTAGCGTGGACATCGAAAGCAAGTTTTATCGAATTACAGAGTATTTCTTCACTGAAAGAAGAGCAAAACACTGCTCTGGAGGCTTTTCTCAGAGGAAATGTGTTTTTGCTCTTCTCCCACTGGTTTCCTCGCAAGAGTTTGATCTATCAATTGGCTCTTCTTCGTCGCCGCCGCCTCTGTTAGTACGCCATATGCTTCGCTGATCTGATTGGTTTATTTGGCCCGCCTATAACCAACATAGGCCAATCAGCTAACCAGTATTTTCCCCTTCCCAAAATTACTTCAACGGAGTCAGGTTACCATACCTTAGCTATTTAGACCAAAGTTTATTTATGTGTTAAATTTGGCCCAGTCAAAACCTGGAGCTAATGAAATTAAGAGTCTGGGGCAAGATTAAATTCTTTATTTAATAGAGGTGCTACAGTTTGCCTAACTGGTTTTGAACTAATTGGCTGTTAAACTTGAAACAGTAGATTTTACTTTTAAGAAATTGTGGAAAACCAGTGCATCCTTTTCTGTTTTTATTCTATTTTTATTAATATACCGGTAGTGTCAATTCACAACACCTCACCTTAAGACACCTTACAGAGACAATTGGTTTAACTCATACAGTCAGACTGGTTAAAAGTTTTCTAATGAAAGAAGGCCGTCTGATCGCATCAAGTACTTAACTTTATTTTCACTTATTAATCATATATTAATTTCTGTAGTTAGGTTGATTTTTTATGTCTATCGCATGTCATTTTCATTTAAATTTGTCGTTTATTGTCGGCATTCTTGTTATAAGTTCAAAATAATGTCTATTTCTGGGCATAGATCTCAAAAACACTCGGCTTGAAAGAAGAGTTTATGAAAGTGGATAAATTGTGAGCCAGAGGATGATGAATTAAAATAGGATTTCAGTATGGTCTAGTGTGTGTTTGCGTGATGGTTCTGGCCTTGTGGTAGAGAGCAGAGACAATTCAGAGTTGAGGGAAGCAATTTAGCTGCCAGTTACCAAAGCATGATGCTGGCCAGACTGAATGGAGCGCTGGATTGTTGCAGCTGTCAGCAGTGGTGTGATCTAGCTGGGTTTCATGAGGGAGAGAACTATATGGCGCGCTGTATTGGGCCAAGCAGACATCCATCTAGGAAGACTCTATAGTAGAAGTGGGTTTGGAAAGAAACGCCTGCAGACTGAGCTGTGGAACATACCTTTCACATGGTGCAACTGCTGTTTCACGATAGGAATCTTCAAGCATAATATTTTACAGTATCTGAAGGAACAAGTCTTTAGACCTTTAGATAATTATATCAAAGGCACCAGATGGCTTCCCTTAGAGAGAGGTCACATAACGCCATTACCGTCATTCCTGTAGAAGCTGAGCCTCTAAAGAAAGAAGGGGCAGAAAAACAGTGAAGCAAGGTGGAAGAAGTGCGGCTGTCATCACCTTGTAGTTATCCCAGTTCCTGAAGAAGTTAACTGATCCATCTTTCCGGCGCTGGATAACCGTCCACCCTCCGTTGTCGATATCCTGTTCACACCAGGCTTGCACCGTCCTCTCTGATTCATCTGGTTTGATGAGATACATGCCGCTGGTGCTGTGGCCAGCTTCCTGGGCCTCCTGGCAGTCTCTGAACGGGCCTGAAGATAAGACAGAGGGGAGCAGGGTGTGAAGGACACGGTCCAGCTGGAAAATGGGCAACAGGACAAACAATCTGACTTTGTGAAATGCAAAGTCATCAGTCTTATGTGGTAACTTTGTAAATGTTTACATAAAGGCAAAGAGAAAGGACAAAGTGGAGAGGGAAGCATTCAAGCTTGAGGATTACTGCTACAGGTATACATATTAATTCGAATTTAGCATAAAATGGGATTGTTCTAGTGGAATTACCATGGATTCCGTTATGCTTTGACAAAATCACATCGAAAGGGAGGCTTGGAGATTCTATTATATAAAAAACCCAAAACATTCTCAATAAATTAATGTTATCTTCCTATCATTTTCCTACTAGCCTAACTTGGCTAAACTCTGGTCCCTGATGCAGTTTAATTGTAAGTATTTTTTTTCTCAATCACTACCTCTCCTTATAACCTCAAGCAATCCATGTTTTGGATTGTAAAGATATCAAATGGAGTGAGAATCATTCTTTTTCTCCATTTCTCACCCTGCCAGTATGCAAACCAAAACCTTTTTTCTTCCTACGCACTGTTTAGAATTGGTCATCATAAACAAAGTGAATCCTTACTGTCTAAACATTAAATCAGATTAAGCTTTACTTTTTAAGTCGGTTCAGATGGAGCTGACTTCCATTTTCTGAATGCTAGAATACTGACAGATTTCCAGTGTCAGAGGTTTGCTTGCGTTTTCTTTTAGTAGTAGAAGTTCATCTTAAACTGAATGAAATGGCTCAAATGTTTTAGGTATCCTTTGATAAATTTTCTATGACTAGATACCTGGAATTTTCGCCCATTCTTCCAGGCAGAAATGTTGTATCTAAGTCAGAGATGTTTGCAGCTCTACTCTAACATTTTATATTTATCTAAAATCTTTGTTTTTTGATGGAGACTTTGCAGTCTTTGTTTTTTCTTAAACCACTCTGTAATTAATACAGCATTATAATGAATGCCATTGTCTATTTGGTGGACCCAAATGGCTGATCTTTACACTGCCTTCCTTACAGATGTCTTAATATTTTACTTTCATGTTTTTGCAGAACTTTCTTTCCTCGCTGTAGCATGCATTCTGTGAAGTGCATCAGACCATCCTGCTGAAAAAGCCCCTTTAAAATATGATGCTGCCACCCCTGGACATAGTTGGATGTTCTCAGGCTTCCAGGTGTCCTTCATCCATCTTGTACTGCTTGTCTGTAATGGTTAGGGGTGCTGGTGCCTATGTCTCGCAGTCCATTGGAGAGAAACCAATATATACAACCACATGCACAAACACATTTACACCTATTCATGTTTTTGAACTGTGGGGGGAAGCTGGAGAGAATTTATGAATGCACTGAGAGAACATGCAGATTCCATGCAGAAAGGCTCCAGGCTGGGAATCAAATCCAGGACATTCTTGCTGAAAGACAGACTGGAAGTTTCCTTAGAAATGTAGTAAGGTTTTTAATAGATGAACATATAAAATTTTGTATATTCAGTTTTTTATGCTACTCTTTAAAACATAGATTTTTTCTTCTGTAGGCTGCCTTTTAGCCCAGATAGGTATAGAACTTGTCTAAGTCTTGATGATGATTCTCTTACCAGCTTCAGCAAACTGCATCTTAATGACTTTTGCTTTTCTTCTGTGGATTCTTCCATTTCACATTTACCCTATTTCTTTTTGCAAAATGAGCAAGAGAACATTTTGAATTGAATTCTACACATAATACTGTGTTGAATTCAAGTTGAAGTAAATGTATCAATCTGGCTTATGCCATGTTAACTGTAAGCTGGTTTAGGGCACAATTATTTCACTGCATCTAAAGTTACGACTTAGATGGAAGCAAAGAACAAGGGCCTGTTTTGATTATTCTGACATTTCCCTTTTCAATACAATGTAAACCTTAAAAAATTACATAAAACAGTAAATATTTAGTCTGCTTTGACATCACATAGTAAAAGTGATGGTATTCTCTTACACTGTGTAGGAGTAAACATTTTATTTAAGCTGCAAATTGTACTTCAAGTATGGGGAAATGCATGAACTTGAAAAGGCCAATGTTTTTTATTGGTCATTGCTGTATAAGGTCCTGATTACTGTGCATATACGTTGAACATTTGGTGCTGCCTTATGTCTACTCTCTAAATTCAACTTCAAGCAAGATGCTCTAAATTGACTCAAGGTGTTGTCCAAACGTATGGCAGTAAAGTATTTTGCAAACAATGGTCAAAGGTCATCCTTTATTTTAAGGCAACCCAAAGATGACCTTTAGTGTTGGAAAGCAAATAAAGTTGGGCAAGTTGACAAATACTTTAGTCTTGAAAAATTCAAAAATTAAAGGCACACATCTTTCAGTAGTTTTTGTGATAATTCATTTAAAAACAACATTATTTCACTTATTTTTTTAATAATAAAAAGCAATAAAATGTGACACTTACTAACCTCAGCCTCACATAATCCAGGGTAAAACTGGACCCTCTGGAGTATCTCAGTGTCTGACTGTATGTGTGAATGAGCCACTCTGGATTGTACTGTAAAGCTATTTACATCTACACTCAAAGACCTCCATTTACCATTTACATGTGCCTGCTGCAGATCTACAAAGCAGGACTTGACTTTTCCCCCACTTTAGGTCAAAAGACTACAAATAGATGGATTCATATAGCTGTGCGTACAGAGTTTCTTTAGGGGGAAAGAAGCTCCTCTGTAATTATTGATTGGTATTACCTGAAAAAAATTGGAGTACCATTTACTTAGAAAAAGCTAGGTACAATTTTTCATATAAAATTTATTTGTACATTTAACTCAATAAAATCTGAGCTTGATTTTACTTTCTAAGAAGAGTTGATTGAACAAAGAAACTCAATTTCTCTTATCAAAAAGAATGTACTTTTGTTTTGCTAGTACATTTTGCATAAGGTGAAGCCAATTAAACTAACAATCATGTTTTTGGACTGTGGGAGGAAGCCAGAGTACCCAGAAAATACCCACATATGCATGGAGAGAACATGCAAACTCCATGCAGAAACACCCTTAACTTGAGATCGAACCCAGAACCCCATTGCTGCAAGGCAGCAGAGCTACAAACAGTGCCACCGTGCAGCCAACAAGAAATCTATATTTTCTATTTTTGACCTAAACAGGGTCAGACAAGGAAGAAAATCCCCAACACTACTCCTAATATCCAAGTGCATATTACCGGCTAGGACTGAAACAATTAATCTGATTAATCGTGATTATTTGAAATACTCATCAACTAAATTAGTAATCGATTAATCATTACCTGAAGTATAGAAACTTTAAAACATGCCTTTTAGCTGTCAGAGCAATCCACTTAGAGCAGTAATTATGCCAAGATTGTAAAAAACTATATAAATATTTTGCATTTAAAGGTATAGAGGGCAATCTTTTTTATTTCCGGGTGGATCATCTAAATAAGTGGTCCTCCTAATTGTCAATCATTCAAGTGATATGTTTACATAAGGGTCCTCCTACTTGCAGTAGGCAGTAGGTAGCTAACTACATCCATTTAGCTACCTTTTTCTGCGCATGCGCACTTTCAGGCGTGTATGTGTGGTAAGCTACAGTTCCACACATTCATTGAAGCTCACCTTTCTCACCGCGGTTCTTTGAAAATGGCTGAGGGTCGTAAGAAAAAGTGTCTAGAAAGTTAAGACTTTTAAACAGAGCATGTACAAGGAGAAATGGGCTTGTGCATGCTCTCGCAAGCGTTTAATAGGCGTTTCCTCTCGGGTGCGGGAACAGGGTTGTGCATGTGGAGAAGGCAGGTCTTTTTAAAAATTTGCGAAAATCCTCCACAATACTTTTAAGATAAAAAACTTTTCCTCTGTCAATATAGCTCTATCTATCTATCTCCTCATGTGAAAAAGTTTTAGTTTCAACTGATATATTTTTGCAAAAAAATGGTCTTTAAGAAAGCTATCCAAATATTAATCGATTAACCAAAAACATAAATTACTTGCAAAACAAGTTGGGAACATATTAAAAATGTTTGGTTAATATTACTTGGTAGGATGAATTAAATTCTAATTAATTCTTAGTAACACATCATTTGAAATAAAGGCACTTAGTTACATGCCAATTTGCAGTAAATTTAAAAACAGGAAATATCTACAGAACAAAAATTCCCTTTGTTCACTATAAGCCTCTTTAGATATGTCAAACACTCCTCTGGTTTGTGTTGAGTAAGGCTCCCGTAATGCCTGTCTGAATTTTGTCTAAGCCTCACGCAATGGAACACTCTTTCAAAAGGATTATTTGCCAACATAGCTGTCCTGAAATCCTTCACACTCTATTTTTCTTGGGCAGCGGTAAGGAAAGCGTGTCAGACAGTTTCTGTTGATGAGCAAGATCAAGCCGTTCAAGCCTGTCTTTACCTTGGTAAAGGTTTTCCTGCATTGGCTCAAATTGTACAGCATTTGTGTTTCCATTCTGCTCTGTGTGTCTTCTATTCAGCATGAAGGAGAGTTCCAGCTGATCTTGCACATTTTTAACCTTTAAAATACGGCCTCTGGCCCATCTACTGCCACAACCTGGGAGTGTGATCCTGTTATTGTTGGCCCTCCAAAGTTATGGCTATCCTACACTTTACCATGACAAGGCCGTCTTGGATAATAGACAGGAATAAATAGACACGGATGATCTCTCACTTACCCTCCGTGCTGAAGTTTCTCTCTGATTTCTGGATCTCAGGCGTACTGCTCGTGGGAGTTGACCCAGACCGAGAGCCCCTTTCTGGGCCAAACCCTCTGGCGTTGCGACTCTGGATCTCGTTGGTGAACCGTGGCACACTGACTGGAATGTTTTCAGGCACCACCTGTACCAACGGAGGTCCTATGGGTGGCTGTTCATGTCTGCGACTATACATCTGCATGCAGTGTTCCTCCAACTGTCCAATCAGAACTGATTGATTGTTCACGATTGCAGACAGTGCTGCATATTTGGCCTCCAGCTCTTTGTACCGGGAGGTCAGCCTTAGTGACTCAGCTGTGGCATTAAGGATGCGGGTCTCCAGCTGGGCCAGCTCCAGTGAGTTGTCCCTTTTCCTTATGATCTCGTGCAACAGCTGCATGTAAAGCTGGGTCACTCTAGAGTTCATGTTTCTACTCTCCTTCCTTAATAGCTTCATCTCGTTCACCAGGTTACCATCCACATCCACCACAAGCTTCAAAGTTTCCATCTCCTGACGCTGTTTGGACAGTAGGTCTCGCACCGAAGCTACGTCCAGACGCGTCACCCGGTCTTTATCAGTGGAATACCCACGGGCAGCACAAATAGGACCTGTGATCTTTTGCTCTGGGACCAAAAAGGTGTAGGAGCATTTCTTGTTTTCTTCAGCAGCTTGTGGAGCTCTTCGAATCCTGGACAGGATGGGGTTCATTTTCAAGGCATGACTGTTGCTCCAGAGGGACAAAGCCAACAGGAGGAAAAGGCTCCACACATCGAATCCCATGACTGCTCCTCTTGCTTCCACCAAACAGCCAAATAATCTGTAAAAAAAAAAAAAGCGGATTAAAGGATAAGATCTGTGGCTTTCTTGTACTTTTCATTTTTTTTGCAACACAGACACCTAATCCATTTGACCAACACAGCTACATTCAAGATAAACAATCCTTTATGCACTTACTCATGCCTAAGGCCAGTTTAATAACTCCAGCTGTTCTAATACTAATACTAGTGTTGAATCAAGAGAAAAAACAGGAAACTGACACAAATATTTTTGTTAAAGAGGAAGATCATACAAACTCCATGGGAACAGTTCATTATTGCAACTTCTACCGACACTGATCGTTCTTGAATCTATAGCACAAACTCAACTATATTTGTTGAATTATCTTTCGAGGACCAGATTACCTAAGATTGCATCTAGTCTCCAAACAGATAGAGCTAAGCCTGGACAGATTTTAAACCAAGAACAAGGACATGCGTGCTTTAATACTGCCATATTCTCCATTGTTTTGAAAAAAAAAAACTATACATCTACTGGTGTATTTCATGTTTTCCCTGGTCCTTGATAGATTCAGCAGTTAAGCTTGTGCCTATTTCCACTGGTCAAAATTAAGGCGATACGATACATCCTGGAAAGACTTGATGATTATTACATAATTAATAGAGAGACACAGAGCAAAGGTTACTAAAAATACATTCACTAATACCTACAGTAAGGACAACTGAGGCTAGTTCAATTAAATTATTATTATTTTTTATTATTATTATTTAAAGAGAAAAATAAGGGTACCTAAAAAAACTAGGTACCTTTTGTGGACATTGAGGGCATCCATATTTAATGCTAGATTAATATGAATTTATTTTATTTACGCTGTATTTGGCTTCAGTTCAATCAAAACCACTTTAGCAATGGTACTAAACTGCAATTCAAGTCATTTTTAATACTTTAATACTACAAATCTTTCAGCTATCTGTTTTAATGCAAACAGAAATAAAGTTACTGCTTTATTTACCAACCATGTACCACATACATCTGAATCCTGTGCATCTGTTATTTTGTCTTTATTGCACCCATTCATCAATAATATCACCATTAAAATCAAAGTCTTGTCAACTTTAACATGACTCAATACATTTATGACTAAAAACGTATATACATACAAATAATAGTTATATTACAAACAACATAAAATGTTTAGTTTGCATTGGTTATTGATCATTGATATAGAGTTTTTTTTTTCTTTACTAACATATTTAAATATTCCGTAAAAGTAAAAAAAAATCCACTGGACTTGGTTTCCAAAGTTTGAAGGCGTTTCTCCACCTCTCCAGGAAGCTTTCTCTATTCAAATGTCTGGATCCGCAGTGAGTTTGAGTCTTTGCTTTATATAGACAAGGCCTATGATTGATATCATGCAGGTTTCAGGTATTACAGGCTAACAATGGAACCAAAACAACCCATTTGTCGGGTTTTCTATTTGCATGTTTTCCAAGCAATACAAGGCCCTCGCCTATGCCAAGACCTCAAAAACTACGCAGATCCAGGGCACATTTGAATTGAAAGCTTCCCTGGAGGGTGGCAGGAAATGTCTTCAAACTTTGGAAACCAAGTCCTGTGGATTTTTTGGAATTGAGTGACTGAGGAATCTTCATCAGCATATTTAAATATGAATGAAACATCATATATAAAAAAAGAGGAAAAAAGAAGAGGAAAAAAAACAGTGGACTTCTAAATTCGATACTTGCTGGTTGGCGCATACCTTGAACATTTGTTATGCTGTAGGAGGCTAATTCTTTACAACTTATCATTTTAAGGCCTATCAGGGTAGTCCCAGATTACTGAGGTATATTTTTCTTCATATGAGTTTACATCTCGTTTTTCCCAGCCATTGCATCACATTCCTTTGAAGTTTTTCTTGTTTTTTGGCTAACTTTCCTTTTTTTTGTTTACTTTCTGAATGCAGTTGTTAATTACAGTTGCTATTTTGCCAACTGTTGCCAGTCAAAGGTTGGTTTCTTGCCATCACTAAGGACTGTTGACATAGTTTGCTGTAATAAAATGTGGTTTAATGACTCCAGTTCATATTATTAACCAGGAGGGAGTCCCTTTTAATTATTTCTGGTATAATCACTGGCATATTTCAAATTTCAACTGCCTTAAATGAACATTAAACTCAGTCGTGGGAAAAGAAAATAAGCTTTCAAAAAGTAAATACTTAAATACATAGGAAATAGACACTAGTTTATTGGTACAACATAGTACATTTTAGAGTAGGAACTGGAGGTAGGAAGAAAAAAAGCCATTGGGAATAAAATTAGGGCAACAAATATGCAAAGCAGCATTTGGATCTGGAGGCCAACTCCTTTCATGGAAACAGCAGGAGGATGATTTTCTATCATTGTTAAACTATGGAGGATCTTGTCGATTAATTTTCAACTAATTTTCAACTTCATCAGTATGACCTTGATGCTATAATTTGACCAATAACTGAGTTCATAGTAAACTCTTAGGCTATCCGATTCTTTTTTTCCCCTTTCTCTTTCCACCCTCGTTTGGAGTTTATTTACACTCAAATTACTGCTGTGATATCTTATTTGTTAGAAATGCCTTTTTTATGCAAGAGCATTAAAGAAGCATTTCTATTTTAAGTTTTCTGTATGGAAAGGAAGGATTACTTGACATCAGCCCGATAGAAACTCATTGACAGAAGCTTAGTGGTTAAAACCCTCAAGTCAGACTAGAATAACTTTGCTTTTCATTTGGAAATTGAGATCCCAGAGACTGCTTGAAAAGCGAAGTGACACAAAATCCATGCTACCTGAAGTCCAGAGTGAACTCTCAAATTATTGGTGCTTAGGATGCCATGTATTTTGGTGTTGATCCAGTCTACTGTGCTTTATAAAGTCCGTAGTCAGTGCAGCTATCTACCAGCAAAACCTTAGATCACTTCAAACTTTCTTCAGCTGACAAACTTTAGGGAGATACAGTTTTATTTCCAGGATCCAATACCTTGGCCATGGTTCTCTACCAGAGAAAGGTGGACTTCCCTCTTCAGGTCGGTGGAGAGTCCTTTTCTCAAGTGGAGGAGTTCAGGTATCTCGCGGTCTTGTTCATTAGGGGGGATGGATTGAGCGTGAGAACGATAGACGGATCGGTGCAGTGTCGGCAGTAATACGATCGCTGTGTAGGACTGTTGTGGGGAAGTGGGAGCAGGGGGCAAAGCCGGTCGGTCGGTCGGTCGGTCGGTCGGTCGGTCGGTCGGTCGGTCGGTCGGTCCTTAGTGTTTCTGGTGACCTGATCTGACCTGTTCTGCCTCTCAACCACTGTGCCTGGCTGCTTCTGTCTGATCTGTTTGCCTGAACTGTTTTTGGACTCCCGGTGGATTCTGCCTGTTTAATGAACATGGTTTCCTGTCACCAATCTTGATTTCACCTCTGGTACCTCTTTGAACTTCTGATCTCCTGGTTCTGAATCCTGAGCATGTCCTAAACACTACCTCTGGTTCGGCGCCCACCGCGTCTTGTTGTCATCCCACCAGCTGGATACTACCTCGTTCTCTGGGCACGGACTGAACTAGTAAACCACGTTCATAATCCTCCTCTGTCAGATTTATGTGGTCACTAACCTGTGTTTCCTTTCTGCAGAGGTTCCTACAATAGACGCTCTAGCTGCTGCTATTGCAGATCCACTTTTAAAATAAATGCTTTTTAATTATCTGTCTGGGTCCTCCCGTTCTGAGCCATGACAGATTTCACTGCATGTCTGAGTAAAGATCCTTCCTCTAGGAAAATCAGGAAAATGTCTTAGTTAAAGGTTTGTTTGATGAGGAAAAAAGGTCTGAGGACTTGACAATAGACATAAACCTTGTTACTCTTTCAATAAATTACTTGACATTTTTAAAAATCTTTTTTATTTTTTATGGGGGAGGGGGTGGACCATTTTACCGTAATCCATCTGCAGAGCAGAAAATGAAGGAAAAGAGCTGGCAGAGAAGCCTTGTTCTATTTTTTAATGAAGAAAAAGAGCACTGACATAAAAAATGTGAAGAGAGGCAGACTCTCACACATTACGTACAGCTTTTAGTGGCTCCATCCAACTCTCACCAATGTGTTATCCTATTTTATATTTTCAATATGCTCCCCGATGGCTCCTGTTCCATAATGGCCCCAACCACTTCTATATCAGGTGTCCCAGTCTGTGTAAGTGTTGATGTCTGTTTTTAATATTTCTGTAGATCTCACCGCAAAGACCTTCCACAAAATTCCATAACATTGAGCATACTTGCTTTGGCTTAATTGGAGCATCGTGGAAAATAATCCTTCGACAGTCTAGAAATTAGATTTTACTTAGATTAATATGTTCCACAGAAGACTGAGCCTATATGTGTCTATAGTTAGATGTAGAATATATCTTAATGAATTTCACCCTAGAAAATCCTGCTGTCAGGTTTTTTTCCAAGTAAAATATGATATTTCTTGTAGAGCCAGTTCATCTTTGTGGGGTTGGGGAAGAGCTAGCAATTCATCACAAGGAACCACAGAACAATCATGCAAGCACTCTCTAAACCTAATGCCAATTCAGAGAGACTAACTTTCCTAACAATCATGCTTTTGGACAATGGGAGAAAACCTGAGCAACAGAGAATTCAGGTCTGCAGTGGGAAAACATGTAAAATCCATGCACAAAGCCCAGCATTAAAAAATGTAAAGTAATCATGTCACAACCTTAAGGTGTTTGAGTTTCCATTTGTCTCAAATCCTCTAACTTAATTTAGATTCAGTCTTTTCAGGACATTTATGAATGAATGTAAAGATGTCATTGGATGTCATAAGTAGACTTAATAAAATTTTTTGTGACATTACACAACAAATATTGTCATTCTGTACTTTTGGCAAAAAGTCTCACTGGTAGAAGAGACAATTTTGCATGGCAATAGGTAAAAAATGACTTAGATTGTACTTTTCAGTAAAACCACAGCTATAAAGGAACTTGAAATAAATCATTTCAAGACAGACTGAGTAGGGGTTTTAAATTGTTTCCATGGTCCTATTTTGATTTTGGTTGCAGAGAGTCCCGTCAAAAGTCCCACAAAGCATATCCTGGCATATTAGCCTATCTTACACTTCTGTTTTTGTTTATTAATATTTTTTTTGGTGTCATTTGTCAACCAAATGACATGCTTGATTCAAAAGAATTCTATTTTTGAGTTTTCTGAAGTTAAAATTTTCACAGATCTCAAGCCTCTGAGCCAACATAAGTTTTTAATAATAGCACTGTTCTTCTGCGAAGCCATAGTTTAGCTATTTAAATGTGGAACAAGCTAAAGTTTGAATATATCATGAATCATAAATGAAATAGGCACAAACAAAATGCGCCTGAATGAAAATGTTCGAGCCATATGTGCAAGCTCTGCAACACCATAGTGCTGTCCGACAGTTATTATTTAAAGTCCTTTCTTTTCTTAGTTTTTCTGTAGCCACATGTCATATTCCTTAAAGACTCAAAGCAACAGTCTGAGATGCCTGCAAAACTCCAGCCGCTCAGTATGAATCTCACAGGCCTTAGTCTGACAGCAGTGACAGTGTTTACATAGAGGCTCCTCAGCCAAGGCTGTAAAACTCATCTGTGGTTATTACCCCCAGGTTTCCCTCATTCACAATGTGCAAGACTTCATCATGTTTTCAACAAAGCAGACAGTCTTAGATAGCTTATTAAAAGGTTAATTTCCTGTTTTATCCTTTTCTTTCACTGGACTTAAAGTAGGAAATCACTGGCAGTCACTTTGAGTTTCCTAGAAATTTTATTTTGCCATATTACAATAGCAAACTTCAAGTTATTTAATAGAAATACATCTGCAGTCACAAGATCTTGCCGTCTATCCAATCCATACCAGAAGTGTTGTTTTCCTGATATGCTGATTATTCTTAGCCAATTTGAACAATTCAATTCAATTTCAATTCAGTTTATTTATATAGCGCCAATTCACAACCGTGTCATCTTAAGGCACTTTACAGTTCACAAGATCATACCTTCAATTGATTCAAAGTTTTCTATCTAAGGAAAACCAGCCGATTGACTCGACTCATTGACTGGAATGCGATCCCGCACACTAAGCAGTAGTAGAGTACATAAGCACAGAAATAAATTTAAGGAATTGCATTGTATCATCATCAGATAAGTGTAGCACAGTCTCTGAGATGCTAGCTGTTATATTCAGTTCAAATTAGTCTATTTAAATCACTGCACTAATTCACAACACAAATTCTCAAGGTACTTGAGGTACAGAGACAAGTCGATCAGATCATCAGACATCATACGCCCTGTATAATTCCACATCCTCCACTCCTGTTCATGTCAGGTAAATTGCAGAACTCCTCCATGTGTCCAGGAAAAAGGTAGCAGCGTTGAACTCCAGTACAAGTTCTTTGATTCTCAAAGAGGTCTTGGCGGAGCCAAGAGGACAGGGGCAGACAGAAATTGGAGTTGCTTCATATTTTGACAGTGAAGGACAGAGAGTGTGTCCATGAATGGTGATGTTTGGATCACTCACAGAGATTGTAGAATTTTCTTATTAATTAACATAACTACAAAGTTATGTTATGTTAACTCCGTCTTTCATTCGGGAGTGTATGTAAGCAGAGTGGAGGAAAACTTGAGAATGTGGAATTTCGGAGTGTGACAGAGAACACCAAGTGATTGCAACGAGTAATAATAATTGACTTGCAGGAGATGTTCCTCCTGGATGAGTATATGGCAACAGGGGATATTTGCTTGAATCTTGTCATTAACTACAACATTTCCATCACACTGAGCATGTGCTGGACAATGTACATGGCGTTGGACTCTGCACTCCAAAATTGGGCTGTAAGACCCCTCAATGCTCCTTGATACCATTCCACATAGACTATGGCCCGAGTCATATACCTCAAATCATAGTTCCTACCTCCTTTTCCTGGCTACTATCCCTTCACCTTTCGCTTGGCCAACAGTAAGAAAACTATCCAGGGTAGTGTAAGAGTCATGATAGTGTAGTGTCTCGTTACGATACTGTAGTATTGCAATGCGCTACTGCTTCTCTGTAGAGAGCCTGGGAGACATGTGATGCAGATCGATACAGGGATGGAGGCGACCATGTGAGTTCCTTGCTTTTTAGTGACATTATGGGTTGTTTAGACTCTGCTCATATTTCAGAATATAGCAGCCGTTCAACCGGGCTTTGTAAGGTTGGTTAAGAGTGTGTTTATAAAAGGACTCTTTCAGGTTTCTAGACCTCACTGAGGGACGGGGGGGACTCCATTTGTAAGGGTTATGCAAGTGATCAAAATGCTAACTTACCCTATAAAGGGTTAAGGACCGTCCCAAACCACATAGTGGGTAGGGCAAGTGGACCAGTCAGCACTTAAATAGCGAGTCTGCATCTGTGCCTTGGGGTGACACCACCTATCGACTACCACTTGTAAGGTTGGGGAAAGGTTGGGCAAGGTTATGTTAGTTTAGATTAGTTTAGGTTGGGTTAAGTTAGGTCAGGTTAGAAAACTAGAAATATTTGTTCTGTCATTCTTCTTAAAAAGGCACAACCAAAACATTACCTAGTGATGGCTGTTTGCTAACTGAAAGTACTAGTAAGGCAAGCATTAATTAGAAGCAGCTAAGAGACCCTTTGTATCTCTCAAGTAGATGTAGATGAAGATATCAACGGTACAGATGGCTATAATAAGTCTAGACTAAAGTTTGCAACAATCAATTTAAGGGGCACTACAACAAGACTCTTTTTGATGAGTGAGAAACACTCTTAATGTAAAGCTGCCAGTAGGGGACAAAGTAGCTCAGAGTTAATTGGACAAAGCATACTTTACATAAGGCTGGGGCAGAGTTTCACCATACCAAAAATGAATTTGTGACAGATGTGGAAATTTTTCAGAGAGATAACCACAAAATCCTTAAGCTAATTGTTAAGGGCTCGACTCAAGGCAGCTGTATACAAATTCACCGCACTTTTCAGATTTGAATTAGTAAAAGTATTATAAACACTCACCATTTCTTTATGATTCTCTGCCACATTGTGTTTATCTATCACATCAAATTCCGCAAAACTGCATTGAAATTCGTGGCTGTGATTTGACAAAATCACAACCACGAGGTCCAAGGGGTGGGAATACATTTGCGAGGCACTTAATTCAGAACAATCCTGCTTTTTGTGACCTTTCAGAGTCAATCAAGACCCTAGATGATACCACCTTCTGTTGGAAACCACACATAACACAAACATATTGTTAATTAAAAATCAGCATTTTTCCAGACTAGCTTTGCCTGTGGCCTGTGGATTTCATAGCACCGTGCCAAACAGCCCGCAAGCATTGGTGCCACTGATTAGACCCGTCTGCTAAGAAGGCAACATGATACAGAAGCTTACTACGAGGTGAATGTGATCACAAGCTTCATATAAGATCAACATTAGTAAAAACCTGAACCCAAACTCTAGAGGAAGGTTCCAAAATATCCACAGTCTTGGATTTGGGCAATTTCTGAATAATTTACCAGAAAGTGAATAAAAACTGATAAAATCAAGAATGTAACATTATCATTTACCTTTATTAATAAAGTGTTATAAAACTATAAAAGTATGAATAATAACCTGTGGGTTTTAAATGAGTAAGAGAAGGAAAATATTGATAAATAGGAGCTTGCTTAACCTCAGTATGAACGGTTTTTAACCAGAACTTGAATTTCCAAATAGCTTCAAGCTGAATAAACACTCTGCTAATTTTAGCTGTGCTGATATAAACTGGAGCTGGATGAGGTATCAGATTGAAAATGTTCCTTATTAAAGTTGATTCTCTGCCACTCAGAGTACTGTAGTGATTTAAAGCACAAGTAAAACACACCTGAGCTGCAAAGAACAGGAAGAAAGTGGCAAAAAAGGCATTTTATGAAAAAACAAAGCAAAATCCCACCTGTGTCAATGAGTTCAGTCAGTGCTGTCTTAGTTGTGCACCTCCCTCAGATTCATTCTGTGTCTCTTCACCCTCAGTGCTCCGTTTCCCTTCTTCTCCCACTGAGACTGAGGGCCTGTGCTGACTTACGACACCAGCAGCACCAGCACTGGAGCGGAGAGGTGGAGGGTGGTCCATGTACAGAAGGAGGATGATGGAGTGATTTTCCTTGTTGCTTGAACTGAACCAGTAGTCTTGGCCCTCCCCTTCTCCAATGATGTCATGTAAAGTTTAGGAGGGGGTGATGGGATGGATGTTTTCACAGCAAATGAAAGTGGAAGGAGTCCAAGTTAGTGCCTGATTCCATAATGTTTGTACTCAGACCCCTTTTCTCTGAAACCACTAAATAAATTCCACTTCAACTAAACAGTGATTTTAGAAGATATTACTGTTATTAACTAACTTAAAAGTGTCAACCTGTGTGTATTAAACCACATTAAATTCAACTGTTTTGTGAGGGCCTGTTAGAGAGCATTAAGGAGAATTAATTATATACTGAAAACCAAAAAGGAAGAAATCCTTTTTTTAAAGAAAAACCCACTTGTTAAGTAGTGTGACTCTAATCAGATCAAATCAAAACATTTTTGTCTGTAAGCATAGTGCTGAATATCCCCCATGAACAAAGCCTCTTTTCCCTTGAGCATGTTGTTGGCTGCATCATGCTGTGGGGCTACTTCCATTCAACAGGGGCAGAGAATGTGATCAGAAATGACACAGAAATCAATGACACAAAAAAAATGGAAATCCTGGAGAAAAATCTTCTGGGGGGCTTTAAAATATGGTGGCCAACAGGTGCAAACCTGCAGTAAACGATAAAATGAGCAACATAAACATGAGTGATGCAAACTCCAAAACAAGCAAGCACAAAAAACAAATGCAACTCAAGAAAATGCTGCTAACGTAAAAACAAAATGAACTGCAAACAGGTGCAAATGAGCAGCGAACGGAGAAACGAACGAGCTGCAAACACAAGTATTGTGCAAAGTACAAAATACATTTAGGTTTTTGCTTCTTTTTTAAGCAACTGTTTTTCTTATGCATTTGTTCATGCATTAGAAAAACGCCTGCAAACAAAAAATGTTTTAAGCAGTTGCTTAAAGAAAACCCTTAACAAATGTAAAACACAAAATGCTGGAATCTCAGAAAACAAATAATGCAAAACAGCAGTAAAATCGCATTCGCAGTCGACCACTAGAGGGGGTTAAACAAAAAAACAAACCAAATCATGCTGTTAATCTTTGTATTTGAAATGCAATGAGAGAAAATGAACCCTCCTTTGTTTCTTCAACTTTCTTCTTTTTTAACTGACTTTTGTTTGTACAGCGCGACTGGTTCAATACAGTTTGTTTTTGTTCGACTCCATCTAGTGGTTTGGAGTACTTTCTTTTTGTGGAGCAAATTTTTTGCTTTCTGCACCATTTTTTTCTGTGGCTTCAGCATTTTATTTTTGCTTGTAGCTTTATTTTTGTGGTTTTAGCATTTTTGTTTGCACTTGTTTTGTTTATTGCAGGTGTTTGCTTCTAGTTTTGTTTGTGGCATTATTCTTTGGCATTTGTTTTCCATGCTTGTGTGATTTTGAGTTTGCATCACACAGAGGTTTGCAGCCTGTTTCATCATTTACTGCACATTTACACCTGCCAGCCATTGTAGTAAAAGACCTCAGACTGTGGCGAAGCTCTTCGAATACAGACCGAAATCCTTTTGGGTTTCTAATGTGTCACTTAAAATCAAATTTAATATTAAAGATTATGTAGAAAAGACAGGACAATAACTTCAGTCTTTGGATAAGTGGAGAAAAAAAAAAAGGATACGTAGCAGTTCCTGACAGTTTTCATATTTTTATTTATGAGAAAATCAATAACACTTTAAAAGCATGTTTAATTTTCCTTTATAAGCCCCCAAACTATCCCATTGAAATTTATGTTGCTATGTAATAAAACATTAAACATTTCAAGATAAAAGTTTTTGCAAGACACTCTGACATCTATGGAGATAAATTCTTTTTTTTCTCCTGTCTTTTATACACAAACTGATCTGTCAGCTTCACTCATCTGACTCTTTCTCACAGTCGTCTCCCTCCTCTCCACAAATCTGCTTCCTATCAGCTCTAATCTAATTCCAGCTTTATTCCTGTGATCCAGTAGCTTTGACGTGCTTTTTGGAAGGGGGGGTGTATTTAGAATGGGAACTTTTCTCTTGTGTTGACTGATTATGAGGGATGTCAGTTTCTCACAGCAGTCCAAGAGCTGTTGGCTGCTGTGTTTGTTTGGTTATGGAGACAATGTGTACAGTGCTTATCGGAACAAAAAGAACAGCCCTCAGCTAAATGTTGCAGATGGAGGAGGGAGGCACAGGCTTTGAATTTGCTGGGGGATTTCTCTGCGTGGGGGGGACGTTATTCAGCATGTAGGACGATGGTGGTTCTGATCAGCATTGTGACAGCACATTCATAATGCAGAAAGGACTGCACTCGTTTCTTATCATTCCTAAGTAGTGAATTGTAAATCAAATCCTCCTAGTTTTGTGTTACAGTTAATAGACTAGTCCACCAACACCACATCAGTGTATGCTACTAATAGTAACATCGGATGTTATTTCTGCATGAATACCGTTGGAAATTGTGGCTTATTTGAGAAATGGATTTTCACAATAAGAACAATTTAGCTGTTAAGCTGATAAAGATTGTTTTCTCTCCATGGGCTCCTCCTTGTGGTTCAAACACATCACTACCTAAAATCAGATGATAGCTTTTAGACAAAATAAACACTGAAATCTAAAACCTTTATAATAGAGTAAACATTTTCAGAAAACTGTAGTTCCTGTTGTGCAATTGTAAATCATAAACTAATAAACTAGTACATTTTATATCACATTTTTTAACACCTCCTTTTTTTTTTACTTTTTGTGCTGCCTACATAAAAAAATAAATATGATGATAAAAACAATGATTTCTAAAGGGTTCGACAACAGGAACTGGAACATAGATCCATGCATAAGCATTCAGCCATTTAGTATTACAAATCCCATGGCCCGTTAGAGGAAGATGTGTCTTTAGAAATGAGTGACATGGCTCTCGGACCAGGGTGGCATGCATGGGGTGTCTTCAAACACATGGAAAAAAAAGAAAACTAAATAAAATCATCTGTCAGTTGTTATCTTATGCCCAACAATATTTTTTGTACATAAATCCAGACCGGGTCTGAATCAATAAGAACTGTCAGAGTTGTTTTTTCACTGTCTAGATGAATTAGGCGTGTGGATCGTCTCTCATTTAAGAACTAAAATACATAAACTAAAAAAAAAAAGAAGATTCACAGCTCCAATCTTCTTTTAAATGTATTATTTTTTTCAAGCCTTTCTTCAACTTATAAACATACACACCCATAAGCACCAGAGGAGACTGTAATGTTCAGCAGATTAGGACCATATTTGGCAAATGGTTGCGTCCATCAGAGGAACAGAGTTATGGAATACACTTCCAGCTGATGTTCGGAGCTGTAAAGCCTATGTTTTAAAACCTCCTTGAAACAACGGTTGAAATATAACCACACATGTTCACAAGTAAATGTATCCATTTCCTTGGGTCTGTTCACCTAATCTTATTGTGATTTTATTTTTTTGGCGTTTTATGTGTTTATGTCTACCCTGTTTTTTCCTGTAGCGTCCTATTTTAATGTTCACTGTTCTTACCGGCCTTAGAACAGTGGGAGCAAATTAGCTGTTGTGATAATTCCGGCATATTTACATTGAGGCTTTAAGCTGACATGTTAATAAATGTGCATTGTCCTAATTTCTATCCATCTATTCCTTTTCCATCATGCTTATCCCTTCTGGGGTTGCAAGTGATGCTGGTGCCTATCTCCAGCTGTCAATTGGTCAGGGGCGGGCCACAACCTAGACAGGTTGCCAGTTTATCGCAGGGCAACACAGGGACTAACAGGAAAAACAACCATTCACGCACACACTCACACCTAAGGAGAATTTAGTATGGACAAATAACCTAATAGGCATGTTTTTCAACTGTGGGAGGAAGAAGGAGTACCCGTAGAAAACCCACACATGCACACAGAGAACAAGCTAACTCCTGCAGAAAGACCCCGGCTGAAAATCGAACTTTCTTGCTGCAAGACAGCAGTGTTATCCACTGGGCAGCCCTTTTCTAATTCAGATATATATAATAAATCCAGAAATGAGTTTCGCAACGTCTTGGAATTAGGGCCATTTTACTGAGATGTGTTTAGAGCACAATGTATGGATAATTAGAAGGCTTTTGTTGAGTTTCTTCAGCTTTTAACGATGTAATAATGCCCCTCCTTCATCAAAATCATGGCCCATTTTGCTTGATTTGTGAGTGTTTAGGTAATCTTTGTGAATTACGTTGTCTGATACTTTCTTTCTTCTAGGTGGGGATTGAATAACACCAGAAGACAGCTGACAAATGAATACTCTGTAGGTCAAATATTTAATCATATGCATTCATATAGTTACATTTTAAGATAATGAACATTTGAAAACATTTATTTAGAAAAAAAAGTCTGTCTGTCTGGCTATCCATCTATCTGTGCCTTTAAAAAGGGGTCAGGCTACTATGGCTTGTGGTAAGGCTTCGTCATAAAGTGGTGTCTTCAAACATGCAGCTGGTGACGTTTATCAGGCTGACCAATGGGATGCATTAAGTGAAAGCAGACACTCTGTAAACAGCAGCGGCGACTCGAAACAAAACAGAGAGAGGATTTAACTTTTATTGATATATAGATTTCAGACTTAGATCCAACAAGTTAGTGAATGCTTGAATCAATAATGTGTTTTTCTCTAAAGGGTTTTTGTATGTAAATGTTGTCCGGCCAAATTTATTCACTTTTCAAGAATGGTGAGTTTGCTGACTTAGTTTGTTAGAAGATGTTGCTGATGGTTTTTGTGTGTGCTCTTTGGGAAGCAAGCTCTCCTGATATGTATTGTGAAGCAGAACCGTTTGCTTTGGTCCACTTTGCCCCACAGAGATTAGTTGGTTCAGACAGGCTTTGCCTCATCTGCTGTGGATATAATTAGCCTCCTGCAGCGTTAGAGATCCTCTGTCACTGAGCCCTAAGCAGGACACCCATAGGGACACTGTCATGGTTGGTTTGTAGGCTGTTTTATACTTGTTTTGGATTACAGATATGAACCCCGGCCCAACTCTAGATGATGATGAAGTCAGCTCAATTAACCCTGTAAAGCCTAAACCATGTCATTGTTTTGAGTTGTTTTTTTTTAAAACAGGAGTCTCCATTAAGGTGAATAATTAAAACAAATACACATTTGCACTTATTGGTTTTAACAGGGGTGGATTTAGGAAATTTGGGGCCCTAGGCAAAGAATGCCAGGGGGCCCTCTGAACTGGGAAGACAACACATAAAAGAAACCCATTATACAGATATAAGAATTTTAATAGACATACATTATTTTTTCTACGTTTTGTCCCTCTCTTCTTGTTGTTTTCCTCTTTATGTTTTGTACTCCGCTGACTTTTCATGCTGTCTCAAGCACTAAGCACACTTAGCTGGTTGCTCCTTCCTGTTTCCAAAAAGGAAATGGCAATATGAGTCCTTATCACTGTAGACAAGCCATGATCTGCTTATCTGTTCTCCATTTTAAATTTTTCTGAAATAATAGCTGCATGAATCATGACAGCAGACAAGATAGAGGAGAGCAGGGGGCGGGTTACTAATCTACTGGCTCTGGAGAGCAGAGTTTGCTGCTTGTCGCCAAAGTCTCCAGTAGCAGGAAAAAGTTGCTAGATTTGGCGCTAGCAATGTTTTAATTGGACTGAATAAAAATAAAGGCTCTAGAGGGGTCTGAAAAGTCGCTGAATATAGCAAGAAAAGCACTAAGTTTCTCAACACTGCTCTTCACATCGTTTGTTTTCAAATGGTTTGCTGCTGTCTGTTTGGAACTTTCTGAACATGTGCAGCAAATGGACTGATCCAATATGGTGGACACTGAAAGGGGGGAGCTGAGACACAATATTATAACTTTCTGATGGCATTTTAGCAGAAGGATGTTTATCAAAAATATAATTAATGTGCACAAATAAGAAATTGTTGTATTCATCATACACATAAACAGAGTTTTATGGGGCCCCCAGGAACTTGGGGCCCTAGTCAACTGCCTAGTATTGCCTCATGGTAAATCCTCCCCTGGGTTTTAATTAGATTTATTCATTTCATTTGTATCAGTTATAGAACATCTAGTTCATTTATTATATGTGTCTGATTGCACATATCAGGTTTTTCAAGAAAATAAATCACACTAAGAATATATGGAGGTCTCAAAAAAAGAAATGTTAATTTAGTGTAAATTTGATTTCACTTGCCAAACTTTACCAGCAAGCATTTGGAATCAAGAAATCCCTCAACCTCCCTGAAGTCACTTATATCTACTATTCTGTCAAGTAATGTCTGAAGCTTTGGGAATCCATTGAACAGCTTTGATGAGAATTATATGCAAATGTAGAAAAGTTGGGACAGTGATGAACATTCCTGACCTACCATATTTCCTCCAAGGAGGTATCTGTGATTCATCTAGGAGGTAAAAAAAGAAGAAAAAACACATCTAAAGCACTACTTTTTTCTTTTTTGTTTATTTTCCCTATTTTTAAGTAGGTAAATAAGACAAATTACCAATGTAGTAAAATCATTTACATTTATAATGTGAAATTATTTTTTAGACCAGCTTTGCAGTGTACAGGACTCCCTTGCCCTAATTATGTCCAGTGTGCATGAATCAACAATAAGAGAAAGAAGGTGGGACATAATTATATAAGAGCATAATACAAGATAGTTGTTATGTAATGATCATGAGTGCTTCATTCTATTTCTATTCTTAACACTGCAAAAACTGAACTAAAAGTATGTCTTTTTTGTTTTTGTAAGTGTTTGTTTGCACTTTTTGCACAGCCAGTGGAATATTTTTATTCGCTTAGAATAAAAATAACATCTCTAATGTCTTGTTTCAAATGGACTATATCTAATTATCCTATTTTAGGAGCCAAAATACTCATTCCAGAACATTTTACTAACACCCTTAAATGGGCAAATAGACATATTTCAAGAAATATTTTGGGAGAATGGCAAATACTTAAAATTTCTTTCACACAACAGCAACATTTATAGAAATATATACTGTAATGACAGAAGGACCTATTTAGCTTATTTTACCTTTTGGAAATCTATAACATAGGACTAGTTTATCTGATTAATCTGTGATGTGTGCTGCAGGATGCCGAGGGCCCCCAGACGCTGTGTGACCTCTGCTTGGCTCAGGTGTGCTATAGATTAGATGCTTTGTGCAGGAAGCGAGCAGACGGTTCAATGAGCCTCATCTGGGCCCCAGTGTTCCCACAGGAACTGGCTGACCAACTGCTGCAAAAGATGGCAACTAAAGGTATGAAGGGCTTTAAACCTCCCTCCCCCAATCTAACCCCTTCAGTTCAGGAAATGGGAAAAACAGCTGCCAGGAGAGGGAAGTTTTTTTTTTTTTTAAGATATTAAAGAAAAAACGCTTTCAGGAATTTAATAGAGGTTAATTGTGCTTTTGTACTGCAAAGAAAAGCCATATAATTTATGTAACAGGATTACTCATTTGTTGAAGTCATAATCAGAAGATTGTGGCGTTTTTCCGCACACTGGGAGGTGAAAGATTTCCAGGCTGAAGTTGTAGGAAATGTTGATCCCACAAACGTTAGAGAGGCAAAACTGAGGCTTCTATTTTCTACAATGTCTCCCTGTGCGTCCCCTCTCTATCTAGGGTATGCTGAATGAGCACAGGCTGTTGGGATGAATCCGAAACAGCAAGACGCTCCGCCTGCGTAGAGCCTCCATCACGACGCTGTAAGGTGTCGGCATGATGTGAGTCAAAACTGGCTTTCTGAACTCTAAACCGACTGCTGGAATTAGACGCCTCCTGGGTTTCAGGGGGTCAGAACGGGTGCTGCCGTCATCTCAGGCCTGGCCTCTAACCCAGAGTGCAGGGCTAGTCTGCAGAAGTTGGCCCTTGATGGCCTGAGCCTGGATTGGGGTTCTTTGGAGGAAGGTGGCAGTCTGTGTGTCGGCTTTAGCTCCCTGCAGGGCCTTCGGACAATTCAACTTGTAAACACAGATCTGACTGATGACAATCTTGAGGATATCTGTTCTCTCCCAAAGCTGGAATCCCTAGATATCTCCTGCAGCACTGTGTCTAAACTTGATGCACTCCTTAAATGCAAAAACACAATTAGGTCCTTAGTTGCCCACAGGCTACATCGGCTGAACATGCCTCCTGTCAGACTGCTCTATATATTTGAGCAACTTCAAGCTCTGCGACATTTGGACTTCTCAGATGACCACCTTAGCGGTGATGATGGTGAAAGAAGAGACAGAGATGAGGCAGTGAGGCAGCTTCTAGAGGGGAGTCCTCGGGTTCTGCCTTCTCTTGTTTCCTTAGACATTTCAGGGCGGAAGACAATCAGTGACTCTGCACTCAGAGCCTTTGTAGAGTCCAGAAAAGGGCTCATCTTTCTCGGCCTGCTTGCCACTGGACTCAGCTCCTGTCCTGTTCTTTCATCACAGAAAAACCTAAAAGTAAGCAACTATTTCTGGCATCAATCATTTGGTTTGAGGAATATCAGAAAAATCAGAAAGTCCCATTAGAAGAAATTTAACCCAAGTATAAAGCGTCTGGGTTTTATTTTTGACGTGAGGCACTGTTTGTATACCCCTCTGAGACCCTTGAGGCATTGTACTTCCTGTCTCTCTGCTGATCTGCTGTGTGTGCTCAGGTAACCGGAGAAGCTAATGAGGAACCTTGCTCTGGGAGGCTCTCCGAAGGTACAGAGAGAGGGAGTGTTTCATTCGGGAGGCCCTCGTCCCATCTCTACAGTCTAACTACTGAGCTTTTGACAAGAGCCACAGCCGGACACGCTGAAGGTGTGCTGGCTCTCGTTTCTCTAGCTTAATGTCTTTTAGTTCCGCAGCTGCTTAAATCTAGCATTTTATTTTTTCAGCTTACAGTTTTTCCACAATGGCTAGGAAACAAATTTCTTGAAACTTCCTCCCACTTTTTCTAAACCTCAGAGTTATTTTTTATTTTATTTTATTTTTTTTGCCAAAAGCTTAATTTAGAAAACCAGAGTACTCTCCATCAAAACCAGAATTTTAGTTCTAGAAACCGGGGTTCATACATGTAAATTCAAAGGCCAAACGAAGTGTGATTCAGTTTACATACATACAGCAAGTAAAACACATCCACCTCGGGAACATTTATTAGAACACCAAAGAAAATAATTCAAGAACCAGAGCAACTGGGTGCTTATGGAACTACTTTCAGAAAGAAATACACTAAATTGTTCAAATTTAACATCTGAAATAGCATTTTCCTAAACTAAGTATACATTTTATTTTTATTTTTTACAAAAGAAGAAAATAAGAGAGACAGAAGAGCACTTTCGCTTACTGAGATTCTTTCACCAGCGTTTTCTCTTTGTGCATGGATACTGGCTGGAGGAACTTATCACACATCGCAGGGCTATATTTTTCCTTGGCAAACAACAGGGGAAGAACCTCTCTGGGTGCCGAACGCGCAAAGCCTTGACAAGAATTAACAGTTATATCATCACAGGCCTGTTCCCATTGCATTGCAGGGAATTTTTTTTCCTAGTATAGGGCTGTCATAGACCTTCCAACCATCATGCAGAGAAAAAAACCCTCTATTGAATTCAGGAAGGAGCTGCGGGGTGGAAGGAAAACCTTTAGGAAGCTCTGGTTGTTGGTAAACCACTCGTGTTTTAGGGTAGAGAGATGAAAACTCACATTGTCCCAAACTGTGACATACACTGGATGCACTGCTTGCTGATCGTCGTCTAATCATAACATCCTGTAGACCACCCAGAAAGGTCAGGAGATGTTTTTCCATTATGTGGCCCAAAGTTTGTATGCAGTAGGAGAATCTCCAGGTTACAGTTCTACAATAGGGGGAATTCGTCTTCCAAATATATACGGGCAGCAAAAATAGCAGTGTGATGAACTTGCAGGTACACCTACAGATAGTGTATTCAGTGTGTGAATTACCTGTTCTCCTCTCTGAAACGTCCTGAGTGATGATTGCCACAGAGTGTGGAGGATGTTCCGTGATCGGTGGTGTTTTCTGATTGACTCTAGGTGAAGGTGGAGGGATGCAGCCAGGGTCATCCTGCTGCTAACCACTCGCATAAGAAGGTTCTTGAGGGTTCGATTCCCGGCTCGGGATCACTTTCTGCATGGGTTGCGTATGTTCTCCACTGAGCATCGTGGGTTCTCTGGTGCTCAGCTACTCCATCCCACAGTCTAAAAACATGGACTGTTAGGTTAATTGGAGTTAGGTTTATGTTTATACATCCATTTGCACTGTTACTTTGTTAGCCATGAATTGGCAGAGAGTAGATAGCACTTCGCTTCACATTGTGGATGTCACGGTGTGTGTGCAGGAGGTCATCTAATCGGAACGGCACCTCCGTGTCCTTTTAAGAATACCACAGGATTATGGAGCAAATCAATTGCGAGCGGTCTGATAGAAGAGAGCTATCTGTAACCCTAGAGGCATAGGAGCAAGCTGCATGAAGTTTACAAGAACATGGATGGCGTATTCAGTTTCCTGTCCGCGGACAGCTAAACATCAACATGATGCAACACGCGATAGGACTCATGAGCTATAAGAAGCGGGTGATGACCTTGTTCGGGCTCAATCTTTGCGGACATTTCGGGGGCGATGATTTTACACTAAGCCCACAGCTGGCTGAAGCTCCAGGCATTTTCTCACAGTCTCCTAACTGACCCGGATCTGAATAAACGCTCACTACTACCCCACTCCTGTTTTACATAAGTCACTTTTACTCGCGCCAGGTACTTTTTAAGGTTTTGAAATTCACAAGGCCGGCCAAATAATCTCGTTCTCAGTGGAAAAGAACAGTGAGTGAACGGCTGGCTTTTAGGGGACGCAACTGCACTGGCTCACTTTCAATAAAACCTGCAAAATTCTCTTAAGGGTGTGATTAATGCGTAGAAACGGCCAGCCATCACTTGTTTTGCTCATGTGCTTGCCTTTTCGGGATGTGACCTGCTGGCATATGGACCATTCCACACAAACAAGTTTGAAGCAGTCTCGGGTTTAGATTGGCCTCGCTTTCCAGCAACTCACCGATCTTTCAGTTTCCCTTCTCGCCGATTTTCTATTTGAGACCAGATTTCATAAAGGATAGGCTTTTCTAGTAGCTTTATTTTCTTTCTCTGAAAGTAGCTGAAGTTCTCGCGAGATTGTGTATTAAGGGGACAATTGTGCTTGCTGAAATGTCCACCCACCGTCTCATCTTCATCATCAGCAACTGGCGCGATGCCTGTTATCGTCAAAATTAATCACTTTTTCCACCTGGCGTCTTTCGCTTCCAACATTTGAAGTCTTGCTCGGCAAACGATGCCGCGGTGAAAACAATTTCCGTAACCAATCGATTTCCGAGTCTCCAAAACCTCATTGTTTGCACAGTGTTTTGGGGTGATTTTACCCAAATTACGTTGACCTCCAAACAAGATGCGGGCCATGGCAGCATCCATTAGAGTTCAGCTCTTTTCTCTCAACATCTGACCAGACTATATACTCTCCCAGTATTTCACCAGGGCTTGCATCTCAAACTCCATTGTTAACACCAAACCTTTAAACCCATGTTTTTTACTTCGGCAAATTGCACCTCCTTTCTTCCATGTTCCATGCTTTTTCCTTGTTATCTCCACATTATTATGCTATAATCTCATTTTGGACATCCTTATAGTTTTGTAGGCTGTGGGTGAAAATTGGTAAGTGAGTTAAGCTGGGACTATCTGATTTGAAAACTCATATCAACGGCACCTTTTAGAAATGGTATTTACTGAGGAAAGTACTCTGTATGTGTTCTAACATACTTTATTTTATGCCTGCATTGTAAGGATAGCATGTATCAATTCAATTCTTTATTTGCAAACACAAGAAAAACTGGCACGTCGTCCTATAAATAAATAAATCAGCAAAAGAAACCCAGATGCAAAAATATAAAATGAATTGAAATCGTAGAAGATCAAGCAGTGATAAAGGTTAATAAATGCGAATAATTGGGCGTTAAGAACCCACTGCTTGTTATCAAAAATGAGAGACATTTTTTTGTGGAATAATGGGACACTGCACAGCATTTTATGGTATGCCGCGAGATCTCAGAAGGATTATCCCTAATTTGGACTTATTTTGGGGCTGGTAAAATAAGGGGACCACATCCAAGGCACCATTCATCACAAGAATGACCCACATTTGGAACTTTTCATTTATATAATGAAGAGGCAGCCTCCCTTAGACATGTTTTTACAAGTAAGTTATGTAGGAAGAAACACAAATATTTAGTAACCAAGAGAGTTTAAACCTACCAGAAGAAAAGCAGATGAGATTTCGAAGATCACTTAAGGAAACCCTCTCGAGTCTGAACACATCTGCTACCCAAGAAATCGTTTAGTGTCAAGGGACCCGATAGTTCTAATTGCAGTCGCTTAGCAGTGATTGCAGAGAGGAGGTGCTGAGATAAGTAGTACAGTCAAAGCTGCACAGCTGGCTTACGCTGAGTAGCTTTTTTGCATCAAGAAGGTTACATGCTAATTCATAGCTTTGAGCTGTCCTGCGACAGTTTCCATTCTATCACACTGGAACCACTGAGGGGTTCGCCGGACGTCTGGTTTCCTGCAGTTGGGTGCTGCCAGGAGCAATGCAGAGCCACCCTGAGTCCACTGCATGTTTACACCTGGTAAGCCACTGCGTAAACTAGTGTTCAACCTGACTATTAAAGCAGGAACATGGCAGGAGGCCATGCCTGCATCGCCTGATAGAGCTCTCCACGGTCACCCAGCTGCTCCCACGCCATGAAGGCCTTCCCCAACCAGCAGCAGGTGAGGTGAAACACCCACTTTGCTGTTGATCCGTTAACGATTTAACACAGCATGTTTGCGCACAGCATCCATTGACTGCATCATCTCCAAATTTAACTCAGTGGTTTGCTCATATCTGATTGGTTAATCACCCAGTTTTCAATTTTCTTTCATTGTTTAATTTCATTCTCCCATGGGTTTTAGGTGCAGAAGAACTGTCTGATGGCGCTATGCAGTGAATACATCCTGCAGGATCTTCCTTTCGACAAGTTAGTTTGTTTCCTTAATAGTAGTATGACTAACCAGACCAGGTACTGAATACAGACCCAAAGTAAAGGCTTTTCCCTTTTAACCCTTTAAAGCCTGGACCATGAAAAATTGACGGCAAATTTTTTGTCATTGAATTTTCTGACAAATAAAATAAAAAAAAACACATTGTGTGTAAGTTAAATTTGATCATTTATTTGCATCAATTTTGATACATTATACTTTTCTGTATAATGTATATGTATACATATGTATACGTTTTCTGTTCACCACAGATGTCTGATTGTGTAAGTCAGGGAGATGCTGTCACTGATGATGCAGGTGGCTCAAAAAATGGCTTTAAAGGGTTGAAATCAGGCAAATATAATTTGAGCGGAACAAAAAAACAGCTATTATCATTTATCAATGGCAAAGTAAAACGTTCCAAAGCATTCTGACATTTTATAAGGAAATATAAATATTTGCCCTCCATGTTGAGCTATGGGTAAAATGAGAGGATGAACCAGTTTATTTTTTTTTTCCGATTAAACTACCAAAATCCAGACCTGATGAATGTCTGCCCTGTGGAATCTAGAAATATCTTAAATAGAACCTTTCTGACAATGTACCAAAGACATGGGAGAAAATATATAGAGACAAAAGTGACCATTTTGGAAATTGCTGGTCGTGTTACAACTGTAATGCTAACATATTTTGGAACAGCAACCCATATTAGAATCAACTGATCCTGATAGGCTGCTTTAGAATGCAGACAAGTTTATTTCACAGAGCCATGAATTCTGCAAGAAAATGTCCAACCATCAGCTTATGATGTAAGTCTACCGAGACAATGGAGAATGTAATCTAAAGCATACCAGGAAGTCCAGTTCTGAATGATTTAATAAAAGGTTAACACTGCAGGTTTTTTTGAGCGCCCACGAAAAAAAAGTTAGACTTAAACTCAGCTGTGATACTGAGGTGTGGCTTATCGTTCATAAGACATGTAACTGAAAAATGGGCAGAAATTCGCCACAGCAGGATAAAAACAAATTGCCTTGTTACTGCAAAACTTTGCTTTTTGACACAGGGGCAAGTTGGTTTTGTTAAATTTTCTTTCTATGATAAATGAAATCATATTTTGAGAACTGCTTTTTGTATCAATTCAGTTTCTTTATTTAAAAAAAATGCTTTGGTGATAAAATAGATGAACAGGATAAAGATGTTTTCTCTACACTTTACTTTAAGTAAAAAAGAAAAAAAAAAAAAAAACGTAAGTGCTGTTGAATCTAAAACTAAACTCTAAACTCTAGTTTTCTGAAACACACTGTCTGTGAAACTTCTTTGCATTTTGTAAGTATTGAGTCCCTCATTTGTGTTTAAATCCTGATGCAGGTATTTAGCTTCCATGCTGATGATTAAGTGGCTGAGCAACCATGAGGAGCCGGCCCTGCAGAGGATGGCGGTGGCCGTCATCTCCATTCTGGTGGGAAAGGTTGTTATCCTGCTAAAGAAGAACAGTGTAGCACCTCATAAAAACACTGGTCTAAAAATAATTCAACATTTATTATAATACGCTTATTGGCCATTCATTTAAGCAGGTAAAGAAGATGGTCTGCAAATGCAATGAGTAATTTTGCCCTTAGAATAAGATAATTAGATATTATTTACTTGAAACAAGAAGCCTTATAGATTTATTTTAAACATAAGTCATTTCATTCCATTGGCAAATTGTTCTCCTCAAATCAAGGGAAAATACACCGATTTCAAGATCAAATTACTTGTATTATAAACTGCAAAAGCTGATCTAAAAATAAGCAATAATTTCTTAAAATAAGTGTATTTGACCTTAATTTGAACAGATAAGTAAGATGATCTGCCAATGGAATTTTATCATAATAAATTATGATATTATGTACTTGGAATAAGATAATAGAGTTATTTTTTGTCTTATTTTAAATATAGATCACATTATTGCATTGCAAAATGAATTACGTACCTGCTCTAAGAAAATGAAAATAAAAAAACCACAAATTTTAAGAAAAAGATAGTTACTTATAGTTAGTTGAGACCTAATGCAATCTCTGATCATTTCAATTTTAACTAACTGCTGTTGGAGCTCCAGTTTACTTCGGTCAAATGTACATAGTTTTCCGACCAAATAAGAGTCTTTTTATTCTAGTTGGATATTTAGAAATTGTGTAAAAAGCCTTAAAACAAATGATAATTTTTACCTTTGCTTTCACATGCAGCTTTCCCCAGAGGAGACTGCACAGCTCAGTAAGGATGTCTCATTTATGAAGGTATTTTACTATCTACGTGGTTTTCTTTTCACCTTCACATTAATAACAAAAGAAAAATCTGATATAACTATAATAGTAATGGTATGCATTTTTATTCCATGGCTTTTGATAAAATGATTCTATTTTTGTTTCATCTGGTCTTGAGTAAAACCTCAGTCTGATTCATGCTTTCTCACTGTTGTTTGCTTCCATCAGCAGCTACTGGCTGTCGTGCAGCAGAAAGCCATGCTGGGAGTCATAGACTCCACTTTGAAGTTCGCCCTGAGTGCTCTGTGGAACCTGACCGATGAGACGCCCACGGCCGCACGCAACTTCATCGAGTGTCAGGGCTTGGAGCTCTATGAGGAGGTTCTGGAGGTCAGAGAGCACAAGTTAATTTACAGATAGACACATGCATATAAAAACACACTGATTTTATATTTTTCTCTGTGTTTCTCTGTCTTTATTTTGGCATCACAGTCCTACTACAATGAACCTTCTATCCAACAGAAAGTTCTTGGCTTGCTGGTGGGTACAGAATGTATGACTGAGGTGATGAAAAACATTGTTTGAATGTAATAAAGTTTTGCATTAAGTTATTCAAATTCAACACTAAATCTCACTCTCAACAACCACTGCAGCTGTTCGGAAGAGACTCCTACAGATCAGCAAACATTTACAAATCAGTTGTCAGTCTTATGACTGAACTTTAACTGAGTCACTGCTGGTGAGGCAAAAGCTTATTGCAAGAGGATGTGTGTTAAACTGAAAGAAAATGTTTGCAGGGAAAACACAAGTTTATTCTGGCTCACTGAGGTACAACATTTAAAGCACTCAAATTCAACAAGAATGTATATTAGAAAGGATAAAACTGTTATGAGAAACCTGTTAGTGTTTCTCATAAAGAGACACTAACAGGTTTATTTTTAATATTCTGTTTGAAAAAAAAAGGTTAATTCAAAAGAAAAGCAAGCAAGGTGCTACTCACCGGCCACTTTATTAGGTACACCTGTCCAACTGCTCGTTAACACTTAATTTCTAAGCAGCCAATCACATGGCAGCAACTCAGTGCATTTAGGCATGTAGACATGGCCAAGACAATCTCCTGCAGTTCAAAGCGATAGCATCAGTATGGGGAAGAAAGGTGATTTGAGGAGGTGACTTTGAGCCGTGGCATGCTGGTTGTTGGTGCCAGTAAAGAGGCTGGTCTGAGTATTTGTGAAACTGCTGATCTACTGGGATTTTCACGCACTGATCACAACCAGCTCTAGGGTTTACAGAGAATGGTCCGAAAAAGAAAATCGATCCAATGAGCGGCAGTTCTTCCAGGGAGGAAATGCCTCTTGATGATGCCAGAGGTCAGAGGAGAATGGCTGGTGACTGGTTTGAGTCTGATAGAAGGGGCAACAGTGAATTCTAAATAACCACCCGCTACAACCAAGGTGGGCAGAAGAGCATCTCTGAACGCACAGTGCAACGCTCGTCAAACTTTTGAGGCAGATGGGCTACAGCAGCAGAAGACCGGCACCCGGTGCCACTCCTTTCAGCTAAGAACAGGAAAACCGAGGGCTACAATTTAAACGCACAAGCTCATCGAATTGGACAATAGAAGATTGGAAAAACGCGTGCCTGGTCTGATGAGTTCTCGATTTCTGCTGCGACATATAGGGATGGTAGGGGTCAGAATTTGGCGTCTATAACATGAAAGCATGGATCCATCCTGCCTTGTATCCAACGGTTCAGGCTGGTGGTGGTGGTGTCATGGTGTGTGGGAATATTTTTTGCCTACTTTGGGGGCCTTGGTACCAATTGAGCATCGCAGCAACGCCACAGCCTACCTGAGTATTGTTTCGACTGACCATGTCCATCCCTTTATGACCACAATGTACCTTAACTTCTGATGGCTACTTTCAGCAGGATACGCGCGCCATGTCATAAAGCTGGAATCATCTCAGACTGGTTTTTTCTTGAACATGACAATGAGTTCACTGTACTCAAATGGCCTCCCCACAGTCACCAGATCTCAATCCAATAGAGCATCTTTGGGATGTGGTGGAACGGAAGATTCGCATCATGGATGTGCAGGCCGACAAATCTCGCGGCAACTGTGTGATGCCATCATGTCAATATGGACCAAACTCCCTGAGGGAATGCTTCCAGCATCTGAGCTTGAACCTATGCCACAAAGAATTGAGGCAGTTCTGAAGGCAAGTGGGGTCCAACCCGTTACTAGCATGGGGTACCTAATAAAGTGGCCGGTGAGTGTATCTTGTGAACTTGTTGTTGGTTGTTTTTTATTTTATTTTATGCGCTAGAAATTGTTTTAGAGGATTATCAACTATAAGAAGAACAATATATGGATCAATGCGTCATCAGCTTGCTTTATTAGCCCAAATTTAAAGAGCAGGAGCATCTGACTGGTGGTCCTATTGACTGCATTCTTTTGAAATGAAAAACAAAACAAAATTAAAACATCTTCTGTGTTATTATCTCTAAATCTTACGAGAAAACTGTACATAAATGAAAATCAGACTTTAAAAAACTAACATATATTTTGTAAGTTTGAGGCAAGTCTATATAATTCTTAAACTGATGGATTCAGATGAACTAATCATTTTAAGGGCCACTTTTTCCCTTTGGACGCATTGGCTTGCAAGATTTTAAATCAATATTTACACCTTTTGCACAGTTGTGGTTTTGTGTGCTGTACAACCTATTTAAATAAACAACAAAGACTGTTGTGTTTTTAAATGACTGCAGAAGCTTCGAATTTATGCGGTGTGGAAACTGCAAAAAAGCAAAACTAAGTTGGAGGAAAAAATCTGATTGGTTTAATAAACAGCTGATGAACCGTTGCAACCAGACAGCTTGTAGACGCAGCTTTAAGTGCAAGAGAACTGTATAACATGTCTATTTTGAATTATGCATCTCATACCTGGTTTATTCTGTATTAGTTTTGTGTTGATTTTGTAAAAGTAAGGAATCCATTTCTTTGGTTCTGTTCAGAACAATATAGCAGAGGTGGAGGAGCTCCATTCTGACCTGATGGATGAGGACCTGTTGGAGCACATCCTCAGTCTCCTGAAGGACTCCCAGTTGGAGGTGGGAGTGCGTTACTTTGCAGGGGGGATTCTGGCACAGCTGGGCTCCAGGGCAGAAGCCTGGACTCTGGATGATGAGCTCCGTAGCGCCATATTGGAGGAGCTGGTGTGTTAATGATGCTCTGAGACACAAAAGACTGTCTATTTTTTATGACTGCTACTTTCAGTGTTTCCTCTTCCTCTGCAGCATGAATCCATAATAACATGGCCCCATCTGGAGCGGGAGATGGTGTCTTACAGGTGAGGTTTATGCTCCTCTGTGTGACAAATGCAACTGCTTTGCAAAAGCATTAGTCGTGAAATAAAAATGTTTTCCAATTGTTCATACTTTGTATCGTTACCAAAGTTCTTTGTGGTACGTCTCCTCTGCTTAAACATCTACAGACATATGTTTCGCTCTTCATTCTTCATATAATAGCTTAAATGCAGTCTGATTGGATGAAAAGCTTCTTTGAGCTTCAGTTTCCATTTTTTTTTTAATGGGTTCAGTGTTTTACGTTCAGGAATATTGTTGGTGAATCTCCATCCCAGCCTAAATTCTTCTAACACACTGCTAAAAATGTAGATCTCAATAAGTCATTTTTTCTTAAATTAAGTGCACATTTTTCTTGAATTAAGGAGGTAAAAGTGAGACACTTTGCAAATGGAACAAAGACAATTTACATTTATAAATAAGAAAAAACCTATTGCTTTGTCTTATTTCAAAGTGTATAATATCTATTTATCTCATTTTAAGAGTTAAAATACTCATTCCATTGGCAAATCATCTTATTTACCTACTCAAATTAAGGGTAAATACGCTTACTTTTAGACTTTTTTACTCATTTTTAGATCATTTTTGCAGTGCAGGTTTCTTCCATCTTTACCCAGCTCTGTATGTATCCGTAAGTTTTTGGTTTTCACCTGTGTTTTCAGGGTTTTCCTACATGTAAAATGTTTCACACTTCGATTTTAATCTGAGTCTCGCTTTCCTTTTGTCACTACTCCACAGAAGCTCAATGTTAGAATGATGGTCTTCATTGCATAAAAGGAGAGCATCTAAAATAAAGAAAAGAAAAACTAAATCCCAGAGAAAAGCTACTCAAATTATCCCTCATGCAATTAGATCATATTATTAACAGGTTTTCTTGATTTAAGGAATTTAAATCTAGAAATAAGCATTTTGAACACTTAGAATTATAAATAAGATAAGTTATCTAATATTTCTTTTTTTTATCTTGTAAGAACCAATTAATTTGCACTGTAGTCATCAGGCAATCCACAGGTGATACTGTTTGAGCTGTGCAGCTGTATTTAGGTGTATCAAAATTAAAGAGCATGGATACAAGCTCTTGCCAGAAAGTTTTTTATTCATTTTTTTTGGTAAAATAGTGAAACCCATGTATGATTTCCTGTTCAGTTAACATTCGGTGCTACTTTTCTTTCTTTGTTACATAAAACCCCATTAAAATACTTACATAGTGGGTGTTATATGACAAAATGTGGAAGAGGTCAGAGGTTATAAATACTTTTGTAAAGCACTCCCCATGCTGCATATTCCTTTATAGAAAGCTCTTAGATCGGTTTCACATCCTGCGGACTCCACAGGCTCTTATGAAACATTTTTCACTTAATGCTGCGAATCACAAATCTCTCCTGAAACAATAATGCATGTGTGATGTGGGATTTTTCTGCCGAGGACTATTAAATCAACAGCATAAAGCATTAGTGAATACATTATAGAGTCCATGCAAACGGAATATAATGGTACAAAAAAAAGTGGAAAAATACTGCTGCTAAAGAAGTCTCATTTTAAAGCTTTTTTAAAATTGTTTTCAGGTCCTTCCGTCCATTTTGTCCTCTGCTTCAACATGGCCAGCCCTCAGGAGTCCAGCTGTGGGCAGTTTGGGCCATACATCTCGTCTGCAGTCAAAACAGTAAGAAAACAGAATAAAACACACTTCCTTGGACATCTAAAGGAAGTTTTATGTTATGTCTATTTGACAGCTAATCCTTGGATCCTATCAATCTGGTTAATTTGGATATCTGGGCCTCATTCTTCTCTTTCTTTCTTACATTTATATATTCTCCAGCTTCACATTACAGCAGTATGCTGGAGGAGGAGGGCCTGACAGACCTTCTGAAAGCCTTGGACACGCATCCCGACACGCACAATGATGTCAAAAGGGTTTCCCAGCGCATCATGCTCATGGTACAGGAACATCAGACTCACTCAGAGTTAATAAACAGCCAGACGGATGATGGAAAGTCTGAATAAAAGCAGTTTTAATTAAAACAGATCAGTGGTATCCATGATGCTAAAAAAATTAAACCAATACAGTGGATCTGAAAAAATGTGGGCAGATAATGAGTAATATTTTTGAAAGAGGGTCTTGAAAACGTCGTCTTGACTTTTGGACTCATATTTGAAATGGCTTTGATATGATAACGGTGCTAATTTGTACATAATTACATAAAAGGAGTAAAATCGTACGTGTTATTCAAAGATTAAACATTTAAATCTGAAAGCTGTGGTGTCCAGCTGTGTGATTTTGTTTTAACCCTTTAAAGACCGATCCAAGAATAAAAAACAAAACAGAAAATTACTTTTTTGGTTTGAAGTCCTTATTTGGCCTTTTAACAAAATATGTAAAAAGAAAAAAGCAAAACACATTTTTGATATTAATAATTTATCACTGTGCGATAAGTCAAGATTATATTTTGTGTAGTCTTCTGCCCTCTGTTTTCTGGTGTGGTATATCTGATTGTGTACAATAGGATTTTGAGCAAAGTTTTTACCATTAAATTATGTGCAAAAGGTGTCAGACGAAAAACATTTCAGAAACTTATATGTATCAAATATGATACATTTGGCATTACAGGGTTAAATATATAAATAGAACAGTTTGAAGGGTTTTATTAAACAGGGGGAAGAAAAACCTCTGCATTGGAAGAATGACAGAAGTAGTAACGTTTAGATAGGAAACATGAGGAAGACGATGCTCTGGGGACTATTTTTCTTTTTCATGGACAGGAAGGCTGGGTTGGTTTGACTGATGGAGCTAACAAAAAGTATAAATCATGATAAAAAAAAAAACTTCATATGGCTGTGAAAATCTTAGAAATGGCGCTAAGGTTCAGGAAACCAAGCATTCAGTTAGTGTTAGAGAAAGAGTGTTTAAATCAAAGCATATTTAGTTTGTAAAATGGTTACATTCTAAACCCAAATCTGTTGACATATCTCAAAATTGATGTTTAAAAATCTTCTCCATCCAAGCTGATAAGGGATTTGGTAAAGAGGAGTCACTATAAATGAAAGGTTGGTAGAAGTCTAAGCTATGATAGGAGATCTCTGCATCAAAATATGGGCACAACTTATCTTTTATTGAGCAAACCACATCAGAACCTGCCACTAGATGGCGGTTTTGTTCTTTAGTCCAGAAGCCTATTATGCCCTAAAATTATCCTTATGTAAAAATAAAAAATAAATAAATCAGTTAAATATATTGATTTTAATTTTAATCATGTGTTTCTATTGATACATCACCCTAATCATCATGAAGCTGGTGGTTTTTGCATCTATGCCACAGCGCCTTGGGTAACAAGCACCCCTCATCTCTTTCTTCCCCCCCATCTGCTCATATGCTCTCAGGCTCTCTGCTAGATGCTGAATTCATTATATTTTATGTAATGCTGCTGGAAGAAGGAGCTGCTCTACAGTGTTGGGTATAAGTTGGCCTATTTATAATTCCCTTTGAAAAGCAGATTAACAAGCCGAAAGGAAATGTTGGAGTTTCACTGCTGCCCTTAACTTTTATGTTTCAAATCAAAGGAGATTGCAGCTTTGCATCATTGTAATTACACCACGGTTGTCAATTGATGCAAGATCTTATAAAAAGGGAGCAGTGGTTCATTTATTAAGCATGAGACTAACTGTGGCAGTCCTTTGGCTTTAAAGGTCAAGATTTAAATAAAGAACTTAGAATAAGGGTACTATGAGACAGTCGAGTTGTAAGAAGTATGACAAACAGCATTGCTTTGCAGGGGCATCTTTTTGATTGAGAGCTTTGATTGTTCTTTTTTAAGAGATAGGGCCATTTTAACTGATTCATTTATCTATTTTTATGTTTAGTTAGTCAGAAGGAAAATAACACGATAAAAAAAAAACCTATCAGTTCTATTAAGATTTTCTCTGCTCTTACTTTTTTTGACACATATATTTATAAAATCAAATAATGATGACTATTTATTTAAGGTTAAAGAAAAGCATACCAAAACTATCTTTTTTTGAGGTTCAAATGTTTTTGCAGCCCCGGTCAAATTATGAAGTTATTGAATAAATATACAGAAAATCTTTCTGGCTATGCCTTTATTGAAATTGAACCTACACTGCAAAAATGATCTAAAAATAAATATGGATTCCTTTAAAAAAAGGGACATTTTTTTCCTATTAAGATCTGCCTTTGGAATGAGTATTATTGCACTGGAATAAGATGATTAGATGTGCTTGAAATGAGATAGTGGAGTTTTTTATTTAGAAAATAAATCATGTAATTCTATTGGGAAGTTCTATACATACCAGCTCAAATCAAGGGGAAATACACCAATTTTAACAACAACTGACTAACTAGTGTTTCAATTTTTGCAGTGTACTTGCAGAATAAGGTAAATTAAAAGATTTTTTAAGAGCAATACTTCTCCCTTTTTTTAACAGATAGGCATAGTGGCTGATTATTTATTTATGGCTTGATTTATATATTTACTTCCTACTACTACTATATACATACATATAGACGTATATATATATATATATATATATATTCAAATTTTCTCTGTTCTTACTTTTTTGTAACACACATATTCGTAAAATCATATAGTGATTACTATTTATTTAAGGTTAAAGAAAAGCATATCAAAATAATTTTTTTTTAGGTTCAGCCCCAGTCAAATTTAGGAATATTATAATTATACATATATATATAATGTTTTGATGACAAGGTTTAAAAAAAAAAAAAAAAACCAACCATCCTTCTTAACATAACTTTCTCTCATTTCTCTGTTTTATTGTATTCTCAACCCTGTGCTCCACAAAGCTGATCATAACATATCGGTTAATGAACCAGGAAAGTTGTTGGGATGTGTGTTGCCATTGTTGATCGGTATAGATTGGTTCAGAACTGCTTTGGCATACCAGGGCAGCTTAATTGACACACATATGGAGTTCCTCAAGGCTGTCCCAACTGTCTTGCCTTCCACCTTCCTCAACTTACCTCCAGGGAACTGAAATTGGTCAATGGTTGTTCTAAACTTTGAAGTTTAGAAATCTAGCTTTTTAACTTGTGCCTCAAAACTCTTGAAAAAAACTCACTTCCAACATCAGAGACTCTTTCTGCATTTAAATCTCTTTGAAATAACACATCTTTATTTTTGTATTTGACCCAGTTGGTGTTTTTTTTTTAGTCATTCTTTCTACTGTGCTATATTTAGTTCTCTTTTAATGTTTTTACATAATTTGCTTTTGATGTACCTTTACAATCTCTGCCTTTGCCTTTTCGTTTTGCTCATTGGCGACTTCCTGTTCATGTTGTATTTTTATCATAACTAGTTTGAAAACTGGAGAGCTAAGGATCTCTTTTAAATGACCAATGACACATAATTTACGAAATGTTAGAGTGACAGCAATAGCCAAAAGTGATATCTGGCATGCCACTTATGAAAAATTGTATGTCAAGCGGTTGAAAAGCAGAATGTGCCATTTGAAAAGTGGCAAATGCCCGTTTTTCAGCAATGTTCCTACATGGTGTAATCTGGTTTTATTGACAATATATTTTTGCAGTTATGAAGAAGGAATGATCATGTATATGTTTGTAAATGTGTTTAAGTTTAGGAGAAAACAGTAGACATTCATACCACCAAATATGTTAGTGTTGTTTTTTGTCTAATAATGTGTGTTCTGAAAACGGCAACATATTGTCAGTATTACAGAATTCAGTGGATTGTGAGTGATCTGCAAAACATTAGCCCATAGCAACAGCCTGACCTAATGTAGTTAGGTCAGGCTTTGGCCCAATTAATGAAATGATTAATGATTAATGAAAATATCATCTTCACACTGAAAAGCCATTGTTGTTAGATAACAACAATTAGTAAAAGAACATAGGCACTTTATTTATGAATATGTGCACCCTCACAAACAATTACAGGTGCTTGGCTCCAGGTACTTAGAGATTCACTTCCAAACAGAAACCCCACATTCCATATCTTCAGGTAACACAGAGTACATGTCAGACTTAATAATATTACTTTTAGCGATAGTTTCAAGGTGTTGCTTTATTGTATATCTCCTACCATGTCTTTTGGTGGTGCTGTTCTTTTTTCATCTGCGTTACAGGTGATGAAGCAGATTGAAAATGTTTTGTCATTGTCTCCTTTCTATCTCTTCTTTCTTCCAACTTTTCTCTATTTTTTTTTCTTTTTCCTTCTTCTTCTTCTTCTGTCGATATTCTGCTCTCTATTTACATTGCAGTGTCCATTTAAACTGTAAAACTCCCCTGCATAATTATAATAAAGCTATTCATATGGCATGAAACAAGACTTGGAGCAATATGGCAATTGCCGTACTGCTACACTTGTGAAAAGTAAATCTGTTGGGCTCTTTTTGGCATCAATACAATTATTCTTATTGCCACATTGCCAGACAGGACACTGTAAAAATTATGAATATGTGCCAATTTGAAGTAGGTCTATGTAAAGTAGTCGAAATTCCTTCAACAAACTAAAGAAAATTACAAAAAAGAAAGCATGATTTACCTTTAAATGGCTTATACTGCTTCTCATCCGACATAACACTCCATTACAGTGTCTGAGTCAATGTGTTGTTAATATTCATGTTAGGAATGGGTCAGAATTTCCTCCACTCAAAGGCAGAAGAAAATAGGAAAAAAAAGTTGATTGGCTGATTGGTTGGTTTTCAATTAAAATAATAAATAAAATTTAAGACTCCAAATAAATCTTTAATTTCTACCAAAATATCAGATATTGTAATAACTTCATTCTCTCCTCAAGCCCTGATCCTTATCTAAGTCTCTCAAAATTAATTCAGGAGTGCAAATGAAGCCTCCTGTGATCTGACTTCAGGTTAATAGCAGTACTTCTTGGATCAGGCTTGTTTCTTAATCTGCAGTGCAGATTTTCATTGCATCATAACTTTTATTGTTTTGCTGTCAGAAACTATTGTCTTCAGTAAAATGCTGTGAAACGGTGATTTAGATTGGCTACGATTCTTGAGGGGACGGAATAGCAGATTATGTGTGGAGTCGACAAAACTGTAAAAGCAAACTAAGCATGATTTTGTGTTTCTGAGGGGCATTAGAAAACACTTTCTGTGTTAGAATCATGATAGTCAAATGAGGAAGTTCTTTGGTATATGCTTTTGTTACAACAAAAAACACATTTGGTCAGCATTTGTTCAGATTTAATGGAAATCTGTTTGCACAGGGGTGCATATCAGCCTGGTACAGATTTAGTCATCCGTCACGGTTAGAAAAAAAAACAATCCTGTTTCTCAAACTATTTTTTTCATGCTGACAGACAATAGAACAGATAAAGCCTTGAGGAATATGGCAGGTGCAAAAATAGGACTAGTGGAAAAAAATAGAAAGGTATGAGATAAATAAAGAAAGGCCAAGGAAAAAAGGAAGATTCAAGATAAGAGGCGTAGACTGAATCAAAGGAATTTAAAGTCCTCTGTCATATTGCACAACAGTTAGAGCGACAATTCTGCAGACCTCTCTCAGGCTGTAAAATATCACCATGCTGTTTTTTAAGGCTGAGCTTAGCATGAGTTAGCATCTTGTTATATCACACATGCAGCCATCAATATGGGATTAACACCACGATGAACTGGTCTGGTCTCCCAGACCACACAACTGCACATAAAGCTCCAAAAGTGGACAAATGATGCAGACAGCATACAAGCGTGTATTGGTGGTGCTGGGTTTTTCATGGAGGGCCATAATACACCAACATACCTCCTGTACATTGGGAAAAAGCAGGGAAACGGCAGATAAATTGGAGGATAAACTGAGTAGCAAGAAAAAAAAAGAGACATTAACACTTCTCCAGGCTCTGTCATGCACTAGAGGGACACAGCATCTCCTCTGAAATGACCTTTTATTGTTGGGGAAGGATACAAAAATGACAGGCCTCTGAGCCTGTATGCAGATGTATTAATACAGCAGCATCATCTTTCCTTCTGCTGAGTAATAGCATGGTTTTACACCTTACAATCAATCTGTATTCACTTTATCTGCTGTTTATTTCAGAAACATTTATTGTTTGGCAGGAAAAGCCCCAGATATTCCATAATTTATGATAAATAACATCCTGAAATGTCTGATTAAAATATGCAACACTTACAGAAGTAACAATGGAAAATAACTTCCTCTATTAAAAAAAGAATAAAGAATACATAAAGAATAACACTGAATACACTTTCATCTAAATCAGAGCAAAGATAATAAAGGGAATAACATTTGGCACTGACTGTATATAGTGACAAGTATTTGAGTATTTTCACATACTGTCACTTTCCAATCAGTAATATAGGAGGCTTTGATGAGATTTTTTTCAGACCAGTATAAAAAAATGCTGATGGAAACTAACATACCTTTTTTTTTTTTTTTAGACTTCACCCTTATAAATGTATGTAATAACCCAGTGCAAATCTTGGTGCTCTGTGAAGGCCTTAGAGAACACAGAACACCATCAAAAAAACCAAGATACAGCAAACAGATCAGGGAAGAAGTTGTTAAAATGATCTAAATGGATAGAAATTATTTGTTGTTTTTAAAGATGTTTTAATTTTCTCTTATTCTAAAGAATCTTTCAGTTCTAATCATGTTTTTTGCTGCAGTCAGTGGTCACAAAGTAGTTTGGCAGGTCCCTCGATTCACTTGCCCAACCCCCCATGCTGTGATTTGTTGTTAAGAAATTCTTTCAAATCATGCCGACGTTTGAGTTGTTGCTCGTCTTAAAGGTGCATAGTCATGTTATTTTTCATTGTTTTAAATGTTTCTATGTCTGCATACAACTTTTTTTTTTTTTTACCTCTTGCTGGCGTATTATTTACAATTTGGCAGTTGTTAAGTTTAGTTTTTTTTTCTTGGTAAATAGGAACTTTGTATACATTTACAATAACAACAGAGATACAATACTGCGCATGTCTGTAGGGGTAAACAACAAATTAGAGTACTGCAGCTAAGCCATTTGCATTTCCCAGTGAGGTGTGGAAATAATGAAGAAATGTCCAAGATTGCGATTGAAAAAATGCAACAAAATATATCCTTGCAAGAGGGATAAGAGTCAAACATTACTGGGAATAGAGGCTGAATGCTGTCGTTCACTTAAACAGGAGCTAAAGCTGCTGAGAGTTCAGAAGTGGCTGCTAAGGTACTGGAATTGTGAGAAAAAGTCTGAGAACCTACAATATTATTATTATTCTTACCTTGATGCTGTGTCCCAGTTTGTGTTTGGTACGAAACCCTTTTGTTTCCTTGAAATTCTGATAAGGGGCTCTGGTAGGGATGGACTAAGACTTAGAGTTGCTGTAGATCTGTTTAGTTCATTAATGTCGGTTTACCTTGATGCATTGCGAAATATTCAGCTTCTTTTTAACAGTTGCAATCTGGCTTCCTGATAGTTCTGTACTGTGAGCAGATGGCACCACGTGTCTGTTTATGCCTGTTCATTGCCCCCGCTGTTGGAATTCTATTTAGGCTCAAAAATTACTATCAAGACACCAAGGTGATATGTTTATGACCTTATCTTATCATGAAATGGTAGAATGGCTTTTGGTGCTTCTCTGAATAAACATATAAAGTGACTATGCACCTTTAAGGTTGATATATTATAGACTAGTCCCACCAGGACACACCTATTAGTGGTGGATTTTACAAGTCTGGCCTTAATGGAAGCAAACAAGAAAGCCATTAAAATCAAAGTTGCCACAAACCATGGTGTTATCAGTATCATGCCTTTGGGGGTGTTTTTCTTTAAGGATCGGGGGACACAATCAAAGTGGATGGGGACGTAGATGGACGTAAATAAAGGATGATCCTGGAGGAAAACCTGTTAGATATTGCAAAAGCCTTGCAATCGCTCAAAATATTTCTAAATGTATTGTCATGGTTCTGCACTTTTTGGCTCTGTTTAGGTTTCCTTATATTTTTTGAGTTCTTATGTATTTCTCTCAGGTAGGGTGGAGGTTTTTGGAGGACCCAAATGCAAAGACAGAAGCTGAAGTGGTATCGTGCAGTTTTGATAAATCAAAAAGTGGCGACTGAAGCAAAAATCCAAAAATAACAAATACAGAAAACAAAAATTTTGGAGACATGAGGGAAAAACACTAAAGAGGAGCCAGGAGACGACAAGGAACCACATTAAAGTCACTGAAAAGGAGGTGTATAAATGGAGGATTGAACAAAGACCAGGCTAATCAGCAGATTGGGAGCAGGTGTGGACAGAAGAACCTAGAAGGGAGCCAGGAGAAGGAGACTGACACAATAGGGTAACAGAGGGTAAACAAGAAATACATAGAGCTAAAAAAAATATTACCAAAAACAACTAGAATTACACAAAAGGGAAATTAAACCAATCAAGGTATAACTGTAAGCTCAAAAAAGTGCAGAATCATGATATCTAGAGGTGCACCTCTGTTTAAAATGTCATTAAAAATCTGTTTATAACTTTTCAAGTTATCCTGTACACAGACAGACTGGCAAACGCACAAACAAACCCTCCTAAAAACATCCTCCTTGGTGGAGGTAACTATGTATCATCCTTTCACTCAAACATTACCTGGTGCTTATCTATGAAAGAAAATCCTAAAAAAAATCATAGACGTCATAGAAGTCTCTAAAGGCAGTATCACAGCTTGTAGGAAAAAGGTAAAGGGTTATAAATAAGTTCCACACATTGAAGGTTTTCCAAATTCAGTCTGAGCAGCAGCTGCTCTTTAGTGTTTTTGTTCCGCATCAAGATGTGTTTCGGTTTAGTGCAGCTGTCTTCTCAGGTTGGACCCAGCTGACAGCATTATTGTGTCATCATTCACAAGTGGCAGATATCAATGACGAAATCTTTCTGAAATAACTGAAACAGATTAGTCCAATTTTGGGGTAAACCTGTATCTAAAATCCAACTTCAGCATACCATATGTCCCTCAGCTGCTGACACAATAGAATATTTTTCTACTTAATGTGGGGGTGTGTGCATCTGACTAACCCTTTGTTAGAAGGTTTTTATGGACAATTAGAGCCACTTTTACTAGATGTCACATTTCCGACTGCAGGGCTTTTTACTCCAGCAGGGAGAGAAAGCTCCAACACGAACTCCTGGATCTGATATAACTGTTAGCCGTTTGCTTTTTTTTTTTTTTTTGTTCAGTATGCTGAAAGGACTGAGTTGCTTTTGCTGTAGGGACGATTGTCAGTTGAAGGCATCTTAGTCCTGAAGCACATTCTAACCAGGACCAGAGCTGAAAATATAAACACCATTCTTCTTGTTTTACTCTCTGACTAACACAGTTCTTACTAATTTTATATGTCAGAAATAAACATCTTTGTCGATTCCATGTAGATGACTAATTGTACTCACTGGACTAAAACGAGGTTATGTACATACAAATACACAATGGTCCAAATTGAATGTGATTAGAGACACATGGAAACCAGCGATGGTTAAGGTAATTATATGGTTTACAAATAGCTGGAACAAATGAATTAACTCCAAAAGACATAAATGGTAAGATAACTGAAAAAACACTTTGACGATGGTTGGAATTTTACACTGGTAAACCATATGGGCTCTTTGAACACGGTTCTTTCCAACGCTGGTTAATTTGGACTTCAAACAACTATTGAATGATAAGACAACCCAGACTCCTGCAGACCATCTGTTCATCAACAGCCTATCTGCAGAGACTGTAAACATGCTGAAAATCTGTTTTTTAAGTCAAAGTTGAAATCCCATTTGTTTAGAACTCCCTTTGACTGTTAAACTGAGGTATCATTACTTTAAGTTTGTGCTCCAAATGTTTATTTGCTTTACTACCTGCTTCTATCCTTATTTTACCTGTATTTTATTGTTTAATTCATATAAAGCACTTTTAATTGTCCTGGTAATGAATTGTGCTACATAAATAAACTTGCTTTGCCATCCCTTGTGTGGGGGAGGAACTTTTGCCTTTGCTTTTACTGCCTCGCTCACTGATTTCCAGTGACCCCACTTGTGTGTCTTGATCAACCAGTATGTGTCTTAAGAATTGCTACAGAAATTTACCTAAAAAAATAAACAATTTTGTTACAGTCCTTAAAGAATAAAAAGGTTGTACTTTAGTTGTTGATGCTGCTTGTAATATTCTTACATCTGTGGTTAACTGATTGTGCAGAAATGTTTATATAATCAATCAGTAGTTTGCGTCATGAATCTGTAAATAATAGAAAACAAATAATCTACTGTACATAGCCATCAACTGTTTTCATGACTACCAAATTAAATTTAAAACAATACGCCTGTCATCTGTCTATCAGCTAATCTCAGATAACAGTTTAAGGAGTGAACCCCATCCACCCACCCCATAAGAATCTCCATTATTCCTCCTACAGGGCGTTTTCAGGCCAAAAGGTATGTCCAGCAAGTTCTGTGTTTGCCCTGGGGTATACTGGCATTCCAATGCACCGAGACAACCATACAAGGGGTTGGCACCATGGAGGTAACCTTGATCAAATGCCAGAACAGCTTTATCTGGGTCATTTTCAGGCTGGAGAGCATTAGCTTTACTTTAAGCTCATACGACACAATGGAATTTCTCACTATTTCTACTCTTGTGTCAAACCAGCATACACTTGTAACTAATTTCCTGAGTTAACTAATCGAAAACTTCTAGTTATGGTGCAGCTCTTTCTTCATTGAAACAGACCACTGCAATACCTACATTACTGTAGGCTAGACCAAATTAATGTGTGCTCTTTTTATTCCTTTTTTGACATAAAATCTGTCTCAGAGCTCATTGACTTAACTGTTTCTTTCCAGCCAGCGGTACTTCACACACGGCTAAAATTAGGCCTGGCTGTTGTTAGACTTTGAGGTCCGCTAGTTGCAGTGGTCCTCTAAACATCTGAGCTTTTTTTATTTTATTATGCATTAAATGAGTAAATGGGCCATATAGGGTCGTTAAAAGTATAATGTTCTTGCCTTAAATGATCTTAAAATGTACTTTTATAGAACAGCGGTGTTCTGTGAGCGCTCTCCTGGAAGCTGCTGTCAATCTTGAGAACGGACTGACGAATCTTGAGTCTGATCTGATGCATACTCGGTAAATAGGGAGGGGAGAGAACAACATCCAGGGACTTTGTCTGTTCTCTGTCTTCTTGTTCTTGTGAATTGGCGCAGCACTATGGTTGAAGCTGATGATGTTTTTCGAGTAGACGAGTACATGAGAACGCACAAGAACACATATTGAGAAACGGTCACAGACTCGAAGCAATCAGCTGATTTGCCTTTTATCAATAACCTTTAATCTGTCAGCACAATTTGATTAAATTGCCTCTATAAAGTGACTAGAGATTGCATGACTTTCATTAAATTACCCACACCTCTTTACCTGTAAGTTTACAAAAAGACAACAAAAACAAAACACCAAGTCCGTTTCCCAATATCGCGTTCTTATTGCGTTCACCGTGTTCGCAACATTTCAATCGTTGATAAGTCATAAGCATCAGCCCGAGCACTGTTCCCAATTACCGAGGGCGCAGGACTGAGAACGCACCAAATCCCCGGAAGTTGTTCGCCGCCCGCATATCTTTATCAGTATGCATCAGACCAGACTTGTCCATTCTTGAGATTGAAAGCTGTCCCAGCATGCACTGTGTCAGCAGCAGCAGCTTTTCAATGTAAGTGTTCCATTGAAAATGAAAAGTTCTCTTTTCTGATGTTGTTGTTCAATAAAAGTATGTTTTAAGGTCATTTGAGGCGGGAATATTATACTTTAAAGCGTCACTATTTGGTCCATTTACAGATTTAACGCGTAATTTAAAAAAAGATTTCCGAAGTTGAGAGGACAGCGACAACCAGCGGAGCTCCAAAGCTAACGAGATTATTAATAACAGGAGGTGAAATGCAGCTCTAGACGAGCTGAGCATGTGGTGACGTCAGGGCTACGCTTTTGTTCCAATTGACCCATATCTATGCTGCGTGTTCGCGTTCTCACCAAGTCCAGACTTTGCAGTGTTCTTGCCAAGAGAACTTGACGGGAACGTGAGTCCGTACTCGCGTTCTCTTGAATTGAGAAACGGCCCAAGTCTTAATACAATACAGAGACCTTCGAAAGAACAATAAGATAATTAATTTTCTTATTAATCTCTTCTCAAAACTAGGACTCACAGTACTGTCTGATCTGTTGTTTAAAAGTGAGCTTTATAAGTCGATATCACTTGGTTCAATGTAAGTAATGTGGCTAATTATCTTTTTTTTTTAAGCTAGCTCTTTAGAATCTTCATGCTAGCTAACCAGCTGCTAGCTCGTGAACAAAATGGAAGTCGTTCCTTCCAGGTTCAGCAAGACAGCAGATGATCACATTTACTTAAATTTTTTTACAGCTTGATGTTTATCGTGTGGGCTGTTACGGTTGTAAGCTTTCACACAATGTTCTATCCAGAGGTGATTCACACTCGAGGCAGGACTGATGCTTTTAAGTCTGTGTTAAATCGCATTCATGCATGTTCCTAAATATGGGGTGAATGAGGGGGAGTAAAAAGTGCTTAGTGCTGAAATTCTGTTCAGCCACTTAATACAACTGTTATTGAAACCCTGCATTATAACGAGAGTGTCACTATTAAAACAGTTCTCACTGAAATAAGGAGTTTTTGAGTGTATGGTATGCAATATTGGGGCATTAATTTCATACTGTACACTACAGAAATCCTTACAGGATATCGTGGAGGATAGATTTGGGCTTTCCCTGTCTATCCACATATCTCACTGTGCTCACATAAATTAGGCCACCTGCCAACTCTCTTTCCAGCCTGCGCTATCACCCTTGCCTTTGGCACCACATTTTCTGATACAGACCATAGTACACCCCCTCACTTGCTAATATGTCTGAAGGTTGTAGCTATATCTACGCAGATATATGAGACTTTGGTAAATACATGCATTTTGTACAATGGGTTTTGTCAAAGAAGCCAATGCAAGTGTGGAAAAATAAAATCAACATATCACGACCTAGACTGCCATGTTAGAAGAACAAATTTTGTAATATTTTAAAAGAAAACGAACAAATAATCTGAAGAAAGTAAAAGCAGAAACAAAAAATGACAGGGACGCAAAAATGTTCACACCCTCTTATACATAGGAATGCAAAATGCACATACCGTAAATTCTCTAATATTGGCCTGCCAATATTCCAATAGCGGCCGGGTCTCTAATAATGGCGGTCTAAGCTGTCAGAGGAGGTAAATAATGGCCGGTCTCTAATACAGGCCGGGGCTATAAAGCGTTTTCTGGGCATACCTCAACATTATACTTGTGGTAGTAAGTAACATACAAGTACCACAGCCCTCTTGCCAGCTGAACGACAAGCCCTGCTGCTGCCCGTCTGCGGGAGGAAGAGAACAGACACGCAGCAGAACAGGAGGAGCGCCAGTGATGAGGAGATTAAAGGGAGAGATGAAGAGGAGGAGGCTGAGGAGGAGGATTAAACAGAATTGGAGGATTTTTTTTTTTTTTTTTTTACTTCAAACCAAAGCGAGACATGGTAACTGTACTTTTTCAATAAATGAACCTAGTGTTTTATAGGTTCAAATAGACACAAAATCTCATTTTTATTCATTCCACTGGTAGTCTGTTTTGCTCAAATAGCAATAGAGGCCTGTCTCTAATACTGGCCTCTATCCAATAAAGGCCTGGACCGCGATGCACTTGAGTGAAATAAAGGCCCGGGCCTATATTAGAGAATTTACGGTATATTGTGAGTTCAAGTGCCTGTGACTAACCTCGAGTAAAGTTCAGCTGGTCAAGTAGGGGGTTTTCAGACATTTATCATTGTAGCATCTTAAAACAAAAGCTGGTCCATAAAAAGCTTCAATATGTTCTGTTAAATGTTGTCTATGTCAGAGAACTGGCAAAATTATGAAGGCATACAGTAGTAACATTACCAATAACTAAAAAGAAACTGATTAAAAGGCTTAGGCTGAACTGCACAATTGCATTGTTCTTTAGTTTAGTATGAATCATGCAATTTGCATCTGGGCGGGAGAACGAAAAGAACATGAAATAGACTTGCTCTGAGCAAGTAATAACACAGGTAAAATAATGAGATTTAAATGCTGGACAGAATGTAAAAGAATTCCCTTTTTTTTCCCTTACCACATGTGGTGAAAAACAAAAAACAAGAGGACACAAGACTGGTGCAAAAAGTAGGTATGCACTATATAGGGTACATGAGGCACCACACTACAGGGTGCACCAAATCTGCAGTCTGATAATCATTTCTAGTCAGCCATTATAGCATGTAACAGTTGTGTTTTGCATGTTTTATGATCAATAACAGAGGAGCTTCCCTGAATATGCAACTTAGTAGTGAAATGAACATTACAATTTATAAAGTGATCAACATGTAAACAGTGCTGGAGAAAACAAAAACCAGTTTAAAGACATGGTGCAAAAGGCATTAAAGGGGTCATAGAATGATTATATAGGGTATTTGGTGCTGGTCCTTAAGGTCTCTGAATTGGGTGTGTAACATTGGTTGGGCTAAAAATGGCATATTTGCTGCTCTATGAGCCCTAATGCAAGCCTGGTTGTAAGTCCCTTTATGGTATACTCATGAATATTTAGATGAGCTGTGCACTGATTGGTTGGTTTACAACGAGCAAAGCTGCAGATCAAGAGTCTCATCATAGCAACAAGCACTCACTCACTGAAACATTAAATTGTTGATATGGTAGGGTGACCAGACGTTCTCTTATTTCCAGACATGTCCTACTTTTCATACCTAAAAAAATGTCCGAGGGGGAATTTCAAAATCTTCCGGGATTTTGTGCAGCACATAGTCGAAACACACCGAGCATTCGAACCGATGGCTGTTTCGGGACCTCACTGGTTCCCTGTTTCTAGAAAACGTTCAGGCTTCCGTGAGAAAGCTAAAGATGAAAAGGAACCAATAAAAATTCAACCTTTAGAAATTAAATAACAGTTGCACAATATATCCGGTCAAATCTGGTCTGCTATGCTCTATTGCCATTGCAAATACTAAGTGCTAAGAGGCTATATTTGGTTGGATGCTATAATCCAGGCTGAATACATTTGTGCATTGAATATTCATAATTGGCAAAGTGAATCTAAGTCCTGATTGACATGCACAGCTGAGAGTCAATCCAGTACTAAAGCTCACAGGATTGGGGAAGATGTTGTATAATTGTTAGGAAAGAAAGAGGAAATGTGTCAAAATCAATGTCTTCAATGTGTTATTATATCACTGTTATTGATTTACCTTATATTGTGCAACCCTAACTTATGGCAAATTTTCAAAGATGATTGTGCAAATATTGTCAAATCAAAATGTGTCATGCTGAAATGAACTATTATGATACCTTCCTGCAAAAGGATTTCTGTTTTGTTTTTTTCTGCAGCTGTAGAGAATGCAGCTCACATTAACAGCAGCAAAGGTTATTTTATGTTTTTTCAACACAAAATCCTAGCATTTTAACAGGGGTGTGTAAGATTTTAATATCAAATGTAGTTGGTAGTTAAGCTAAGACATGGATGTTTTATTTATTCATTTTTTATTTTCAATAAAGAAGCCAAAGTGCCTGAAGCATTAAGAGCAATCAAGTCAGGGACTGCATTTTTCACAAGTAACTCCAATCATCAGTCATCTTGGCAACATACAAATCTTGGTTTGACATTTTGACATGCTGTTACGTATGCCATGGTATTATGCCTAAAGTGGTGCATGCTTAGTTATACAAACTACGGTGAGTCAGGATCACCCCTTTATATAAGGAGGAAGAACAAACAAAGAGAAAAACTGATTTTCAGACCGATACAGGCTGTTTTTGGAATAAAATATAAAATAGTTATAACTTCCTTTTATTTCTGAAAGCAGCTTTCTTTTTTAACAGCGCTGCTTTAGCTCTCAATAGTATGTGCCTCTGGAATTCCACTCTCTTTTTAAGCCAGCAAACAGCTTCTGAATCATCCATCAATAGTGCCCACATTCATTTGATAACTCCTCGTTTGGCTATAGCTTAAAAGAACAATGTGTGTTTATGTCTAAGAACTTTACAGAGGAGGATGACATTTTCACAATCAATAGACGGTGAAATGGCAACTGGCCAAGATGTCCCAATGTGATCACCCAGGAAATTCCGGACCTACTCAGTGAGCCCTTCCCGATGGGGCAGCTTGGAAAGCCTCCAAAGGACTGGACCCAGAATACATTTGGATCAGATTTTCGAACCACCTCAACTGACTCCTTCTCATGCACCAGTGTAAGTTGGACCATTAATAGAAGGTAAATAGGAGACATAGTATTTCTAACTTAACTCTTTCTTTATTACAAAAGGGGCCTTGTCTCTGAGTGTTTCTTAACCTTCAACTCTGTCCAATCAATAGTTCTTCTACCATTATTCATGAACAAGACACAAGGATCTTTGAACTCCATTGCTCTATATGATTTAGAGATTGACTGCTTAGTTATTGTTAGTAACCACAGCCTTAATCTTAAACCATCCGTGTAGACACCCCAACCACTCTCTGAAAGATTATCAACAGAACCTGTAAGTAAAAATGTGGGTGTTTGGGGGGCATATCTTGAATTTGGTTTCTTGGGCCCTTGACCAAAATCCTTTGTTAAGGGAATTGAGCATTAGCTTCTTTTAAGATTCGTGTTTGTGCACTAAACAGCACTACAGCAGTATGAGCCGTTCCACATCAGGGTGAGGAGCCACTCAATCTTGACACAGTTGATGTGAGGAAGACACCAAGGAGAGTCAACCCAAGGAAAGCCCCAGGCCCCGATAACATACCTGGACAGGTGTTCATGGAGTGTGCAGGTCAGCTCGCTGGTGTTCTCACAGACATTTTTAACGCCTCTCTGGAACAATCCATAGTGCCAGCATGCTTTAAGTCTGCCACCATTATTCCAGTCCCAAATGAGCCTCAGATCACCTCACTCAATGACTACTGGCCTGTGGCACTGACTCCCATCATGATGAAGTGCTTCGAAATGCTGGTTAAAGAACACATCGTCTCCAGTGCTGATAAAGATTCTCAGTCTCACATAGCAATACTATAATATAATACCAGAGAAACTTGTTCCATGTTGTACGGCTATTGTTGGGGTACTGCTATGATTTCCTTTGTAAATAATCATAAAAGGGGCTAAAACCAAAATGATTTCTACAGTCTAAAACAACACAAAAACATATATATTACAATCTAACAATAAAAAGAAAAAATAAACAAATTGCAAACATACCACAGACGTTTTACTAAATCCTATGGAATCATATTTTACCTGGCATTATTTTCTTATCCAACAGTTAATCTGAAACACCTTCATCCATTCTGAGTCCATGTTTCACACAGGAAGATCTTTGGAGGCGCAATGCATTCAAACAACATTTCTTACCCCTGGCTCACACCGACTCCGGTCTTACCGTTCTATGATGCAAGTGGTGTGTTTGGCGCCAGCGATTCCAAGTCATTAAAAGACGTAAACCTTTCACCCGACTGCTGAGCTGTCCGGGTGCGGTTATCGGTGACACACGCGGGCGCTGCAGAAAATTCCGCAAGAAGTTAGGTGCTATCGCTGGCGCGCGTCGAGCCCTCCCGCAACAAAGCCTTCTCGCGAAAAATCCTTTATTTGGGCCGCGTTATCAGCGTGCGAAGTTACGGGAACTCAAGTGAACTTCTGTTAAATCTCGGACCTGTTGCCGGAGTCAGCAGAGCCGCGACCGCACCGTGAAGTCGTAAAAGGGCGGTGTGAGAGGGGGTGTGCGGGGAGTTGCGATCTCCGTCGGCATTCCGGTAACGTTACCGAGCCAGTGTGAGCAAGGGTTTATGTTGACATGATTATTGGTTAGTCTCTATAAATTATCCGTAGGTGTGTGCAGGTGTATGTATTCATGGCTGGATGGATGGACAGACGGAAAGGTGAATAGTTTTAAATCTACATAGTTATATTATTTATCATATGTAAGACTTATATGCCAGTAAATAACCCCAGACCCTCTGGTGTCCTTCCCCCAAATTGTATTTAACCGCAGACAGTCCCACAGATAGCATCGCAGGGAGGAGAGAAAGGAGGTGGTGGCTGATTGGTCAAATCTACATCGGCTCTACACTATGCGTATTTCCTGTTTGGTACATTACCAGCGTGTTTTGTTTGTATGACCACCATTGAGGGAACAGCTAGAAGAGCGAGGTGCGCAAGAATGCTGGGACCCTTTTCCCACCTGATCCCCACTCTTTTTCGCCCTCATGTCCCTCCATTGTCGCACAAACTTGCCCCTTGCGTTTTTCCACTTCCTCCTCCCTAGGCTGAATCTGGACCCACAGCTAGTTTGTGATTGCCCTTCTTGTGTTGTGGCGTGGAATAACACAGCGCAGACCACACTTCAAAATTAGGTATAAATCAAAGATATCTGCGTCATACGTGTGACGAGGTCACTGCGGGAGTATACGCTGCCCTTTATTCTGGTTGCTTACAATGTGTTTTGGTGAAATGAAGGTGTCCTGCTGGCGTACAATTTGTAATTTTTGTCTTTAAAGCATTGTTTTTGCTCATTTTGTTAGTAGATATACCCGTTCTGTGTATGTTCCTCCAGGCTGCTGTTTTTCCACAAGGTGTCACAGCACGGTCAGTACTTTTTTAGCAGTATTGTCAATCACCACCATCTGGCTTTCATGTAGTTCTGCTGTACTGCCAGTAGATGGTGCCACGTCTTTTTATGTCACTCATCAAGCCCTGTGCTGAGGTGCTATTTAGGCTCAATAAAGGACAATAAAAATATTATTCGGATTGCTGCTTATAGTATTTTTTCAGTATCTTTACTTTTTGGTAGAGGCATATAACATGACTATTTACCTTTACAAGAAAAACTAAACTTAGGTGGAATTGAATAAATTAATTTCTTGTATGGTTTGTTAATATATTAAAAAATGAAAAGAAAAAAAAAACATTTACAATGTGATGACTACAAAAATACATTAACAATGTTACAGGAAATTAAGGTGTTAACTGTTAGGTCATTCTGTTGGGAATTCTTAATTAGTTTTACCCTGAAGAAAAAACGGAAACTGAATTATCTGCATTTGTTATTAGTCAATTTTGAAGAAAATCCTTAGCAATAAACAACTTTTAGCAAATTTTGAACTAATTGTCAAAGTTTTCAAGAGTTAGTTTGAACCCAAAAGATGCAGACCACTGGTTTGGGCTCTTTCTGACTAGTTAGGATCAGCCTCCAAGACCCAAAGATCTGGATTTAAATTAAAAGAAGCTGGCAAGAGAGTAATATACAGCAGATAACATATCTACAGCTGATACTTTAGCCCAATCTCGCTTCACATACCTTAAACTATCCCTTTAAACAGCTTCTATACAGTGTAATCAAAGCAGAGTGTGCCTTTGAAAAGTAGGAGATTTATTAAAGTTTTTTAATAAATAGTTTTTCACTAGAGATGCTAAAACATGTAACAGTATAAAACAATGTCCACCTAGTTTAGAACACGATATGCAGGAAAATAAAGCATAGTAAAATGAAATGAATGTGGGTGCCTTTAAGAAAAGCTTTACAGAATTTATAGCAGTTTTACCAATGCAGACTGTTTTCTGTCCAACTCAGATACAGAGTATAATTGAATGTTTGCATATATGATTTATGTATCCACCCAGCAATCATAAAGTTTATAAAAATCAATATCGTCCCCTAAAAGCCAACTAGAAAATATTAGAAAGACATTCCTAATATTTCTGTAAAGTTTGGTTTTTGTTTGCGAGCAGACCTTATTAAAAAGACTTCACACTGAATTTAGATTACATTTAACAGACAGCAGTTAAGGTGTACAGGAGGCACTCTAGGAATCCATGGCAGACAAAATGGGATTAATTCTTTTAAACAGTATGTGAAGTTTTTAAACTCCTATTCCCCCGGTCTGTTCTGCCTCTTGATGCATTATCCATCTCAATACCTTCTTCCTCATTCTCCAGTTCCAGCTGGTCGTCTTTCTTCTTGATGTAACGCTCGTAAAGCACCATGACGACACCCATCAACCACGCCGACACAGTCCCGGCGGCGAAGATCACAAAGCCAATGACGACGAAAAAAAGGTAGTCCAAAGAGTCCAGCGACTGGTGACATAACGTCCGGAGCTGAATGCCCACCTCACTCAGACGGCGACCTTGCATGTCAGCAGGTGATCCACATACCGTCTGGCCCTCATCTGTCAAACAGAGACACAAACAGAAAAGGAGTGATGATGATCAATCTTAGGAAAATGCAATCCAACCAACTCAGGTGATAAAAAGCCTGGAAAACAGTCAACAACATGGCAACACTTTTTTTTTTTCCCAGTCCACTCCTTCAAATGGCACGCAAAAGCATGTAATCTGCCCTGAAATTATACCATTTGAAGGCAACAGATATTCATTTATAACAATCTGTGGGTAGAGCACCCAAAGATTTTACTGGAGTACAAATAGAAAGTAGCACTCCAAGAAAATACTCAATTGAGATAAAAAAATATATTTGGTCAAATGGCTAAGTTGTTGAGTAATTGTGGATTCAAAATCAGGGGCGGTGCTAAAGGGGTGCTAATGGGGTGGCCATGGCAGTGTCCTCCTACGGCCATCCCAATCTGGTGATATGATCCATTATATTTCAGTTGTTACTATATTAACGTTAAACTGACAACAAAATTACAGTAATAATTCAAAATACTAAAATAAAAATCAAAGAGAACATAAAAAAAATCATGCTGTTATGCTCTTATGCTTTATGTGGAAAAGTAGAAAATTTTGTGTTATTGCAAATAGTATTCTATAAAATTAGCGAATAAGAAACACTTCTCATCCATTCACCCTACCTATTATGCAGAACCATAACCAATTTAGACAACATACATGTATGAATATGTTTGTAGATTTAGTGAGGGCTTTATGAAAATCTGGTCTTGCTTCATTGATTTATTTGGTAAATTAATGAAGAGTTTTTTCATGGGTTTTTATTTGTGACTCACTTCAAGTCAGTAATTAATTTATACAGAAGATTAAATCTGGCTTTATTCAATATAGTATATGTCCCTTTTTTATTTTGGCTACTTATACACTTTTCTGTAATTGCAACAATGCCACTGATCAGATATATTTTTGCCTGGTAATGCATCTGATAGCTCAAAGTGAGGAATGTGTTTATAATTTAAATAAAAAAACACATCCACAGTACATTGAGACTGGTGCAGAATAAGTATTAATTTACTAAATTGCATTTACTAATTCTTCTGTTAGTCTATAAGTCACGGAATGGATCAGCACCTCAACACATAACTGATTTGTTGTCAGTGTATCAACCTCCCACATTACTCAGGTCATAAAAAATATTTTTATGTTAATAAATGTTTTCTCTGTGCTGAAGAAGAAGATAATTCTGCCCGGGCTCACTTCAAGTCAGTAATTAATTTATACAGAAGATTAAATCTGGCTTTATTCAATATAGTATATGTCCCTTTTTTATTTTGGCTACTTATACACTTTTCTGTAATTGCAACAATGCCACTGATCAGATATATTTTTGCCTGGTAATGCTTTGATACACATGCTGAACAACACTCTGGAGTACTTTTGATATCTCAAATGCATCACGGAGATCTGGGGAGGCTTCTTGCTGTCTGCTGACATTCAAATAATGGAGGTCTATAGGCGTAACAGAAAGGTCCATAAAGTCCACAAAAAGCGTGTCAATATTCCTCCATACTGCTTTCGTCAATGTATTCAAGTGTCCTGGAGTGGGGTAGCATCAGAATTTGCTAAAACAAAGTCATTTAGAATGTTTTTAATTTTAGGGCTGATGGTGTATAGGATTTCCTGAAGCGGCGCACATTCAGAATTCTGAAGCCGGCAGACCAAACCAGATGAAGATGCGCACCCCAGCGTCTGCTCTGCCGATGTCTGGCGTAGAAGAAGAAATGTGCTGTTGCACGGCGCGGCGAAAAGTAGCGAAAAAAAATGTCTGAAGGACTTCAGTGTTGAGGAAGAGCAGGAGTTCTTTGCCGGCTGAATCGCACTTTACGGTTTGATGTGCAGCGGTTTCGTGGGCTAGTGAGCGGCACCAGGAAATCCTATACACTACTGTTTATGCTCTAAAAGCATTCTAAACCGCCGTTTTCGGTAAATTCTGAAAAAGGATGCTACCCCTCAGGACCGCGGAATACATTGGGCGAGCAGCATGGAGGAATATTGACGTTTTTGTGGACTTTATGGACCTTTCTGCCTGGGAACTGTAATAGACCTCCATTATTTGAATGTCAGCAAAAAAAATCTCCATTTTTATCAAAAAAAGTTAACATGGGGGTGAAAAAATGTTTTTTGGGTGTACTATTCCTTTAAGGACCACTGGGCTGAAGAAGAAATATGATACTCCTGCCCTCGCAAATAAGCCTGCTATTTCTGCTCTTACAGGAGATGTTTTTTTTTAGTCAGAAGAAAGTCAGGTTTGTTTTTGTATTTTCCTCAAAGGTCATGGTAGCAAAAATATAATCAACATCATGATCAAATACAAAGAAGTTGTTTAAAACAAGTTTTTCTTCTCCCCTTGGATTTTTATATGAAAAAGAACTTCACTGTACCATAGTTTTGAGTGGTTCTGCTTTAAAGAGAAACAGTGGTGAGCCATTGAAAAAACAGGAGAAATTTCCATTTAAAAGATGGTTGTTAGGTTTTATATGACCAATCAAAACAACTCTGGAGACACAGAAAAACAAACATTAACCTTTTAGGAAAAACACCTGAAAAAATCCCACAAAAAGTTTATCAGTCCAGATGAAAGGGGCTTCTGTGTTCTCCAGTCTTATCTGTCATTGAAGATGACACCCCCAGGAACCAGAAGAAGAAGGAAAAAAGGTCCAAATCCACGGACTAAACTTAACTTTTTCCTTTTTTCACGTAAACTGGATAAAAATACATTCAATCCAAAGGTGTCTCAGACCAAATGAAATACACATCATGATAGATATGATGGTTTATACCAGCTAATCGAAAAGATGCTTATTAATGACTTTGTTGTAGAAGAATCAAAAACCAAAACATGTCTCAGTGCTGCCTATTTCCACTGCTGGTATTTGGCTTTTTTATATATTTCCAAGGCTTTTGTTGTTATAGATCAAAAGCTATGAAATTCTCCACAGTGGGAGCAGTCTCCTAGAGCCTAATTTTTTGTACCCACACCTTCAAGTTACACAGTTTCATGTATGGGAAAAGAAGATGTTTGGGACTTAAATGAAGATCTACTGCTTTAAGCCTTTGGATGCAAAAAAAAATCCCCAAAACTTTCGGGATAATGTAAAACAGACTGCAACTAATTATTTGAATTTTGTACAAAGCAGCTTACATAAGCAGCTTATTACTATTCTTTAATTAAAAGACTACTAATTTTACTTCCTTTTTCTATTTCTGCTTGTAAACCAGGAATACTTTGCTTCAACCTGTTATTAAGCTTCTTTCATTATTCTCACACTGGTACGTTACCTTTAGTCAAAAAATCCTAACTATGTTATAATGGTATTAGTTTGCACACAAACTGGTATTTTGCTAGATTCATGCATCTCTGTGTAACCCTATGGAGTTCTGCTACCTGAGGAGCATCCCCTCCATGTCCTGTGAGAGCAAGCGGTTGAAGATTAATAAGGCTCCGATCAATCCTTATGTGTACCCATATGCAGCAGAATAATGACCCAAACCATCAACAAAAACTTAAAGTTAGACTTTAAAAACTTAATTACATAAACGGGAAATGCTAAACAGTATCAGAGAGGATCTAGATGAATATTTAGCATAGCACAGATCTAGATAAGCTGCATTCCAGTTTCACTCAGAAGTAAGAATATCTACGGAAGTGTATTGCATTCACCAAAGAAAAAAAATCTGACAGCTTGTCTCATAATTACGAGATACCAATCTTGTAATTATGAGATCCTGATCTCAGTATTATGAGATCTTGTCTCATAATTACAAGATAGGATGTCATAATTATGAGATAACATGTCATATTTAGGAGATCAGGACGGACAGTCATTGCTGAGCTACGCAACATGAAACATGATTGTCGGATTTAAAATGCTTTTATTTCCTTTTAGGTATGCAACAATGGGAAATACAGAGTTTACTCAATGTGGATGGAATAAGTTTTAGTATGTCACCAATGTGCAGTAAGTCCTTAGAACTGTTTAGGGGGAAAAGCTCACTCTGACTTGTTGGAAATCACAATATTCTTGCAGGAGCATTTAAACCAGCACAGGATGCTTTTATGGATATAAATGAATGCATCTGAAATAGATTCCAGCTGGTTTGGTGGTGTCCCAAAGAACTGTCCACCGGTACCTTCTCAAAATCCTAGATCCTCCAAAGAGTACAGCTGACGCTTCAGAATCGTTTAAAACAACCAGGTCACAACTTTATGTGGCATGCCAATTCATATGAAAAACTAAAACCATATGGAATCTGTATTAATGGAGCTGTTGATTGATTTTTGCGTACAGTAATATGGCATGCTTACTCCACAAGTAGTAATCCCAGGGTTATAGCTGGGTACTTTATTGATGAAGTGAAAAACAGGAGCGGAATCGTCGCGTATCATCAGACCTCGGTACAGTGAACTGTTCAGTGGAACAGATGCAGATATTCTTAAAAAATAATCTTGAAGACCAATTTTCTGAGAGATGCTTTATTACTGGCTCAAGTAATCATAACCAAATTTAAAGACAACATCTCATAATCATAAGATCTTTTCATAATTACAAGATAAGATCTCATAATTACGATATCAGTATCTCATAATTATGAAATATTATCTCGTAAATTATGAGAAAAGATCTCATAAGTATGAAATAATATCTTACCATAATTAGATATTGATCTCCTAATTATAAGATAAGCTGTCTGATATTTTTTTTGCATTGGTGAATGCAATACGCTTCCGTAAATATCCAACCACTGAGTTGGACATTTTTAACTGTAAGGCTCCTGCATATCAGAAATAAGAGTTGAAAAAGTGAAGAGAACCAAATGCAAATTCAGGATTCAAGATGGACGCTACTTGCATCAACAGTAAGTAAGGAAAACTACTTACTAATACTTTGGTTTTAACGGTTATCTCTATTTAGGTAACATTTAATCTGTCCTACATGGCACAGTTTGTATGCAAAAAAAAACTTGCAGATGAAATTCAGCGTCTTTCTCATGATTTTCTTTTCATTTTGATGTGATTATAGTTAATATTATCCCCACTTGCTGGTGCATTTGATGTATTACGTTGTTCCTCAACATAATTCCAAGTGAACCCAAAGTAAAAATATATATACCTATAAAAGATATCTGCAATGGTGTAGCTGAATAAACATTTGTTTTTGCATTTTGAATTAAAACAAGAGTTTAAACCGACTCAAGTCTAATAAGCTCTGGAATACACTTTACCCTCACCAAAATGACCTGAAAGCTCAACCTCAAAATAGATATTTTCAAATGTAACAAATTTATAGTCTAAATCTCCGTCGTTATCTGCAGAGGAGTTTCTGTATGATTCATGTTAAAATAAATCAAAGGATTCTCTGATCTTCTCCGAGGCAGCTGCTGCTCTCTATCCGTACTGTATACTGTTAAGAGTTCAGCCTTTTTCCATCCCGATGCACATGCCTATTCTCTCTGCATATCATGTACACATGCAGTAGTGCACTGTGAGCGACACAGTTTCATCTTTCTTCACAAACTTGGCAAATGTGTCCATTAACGCTACACCTGGCTTATTGAAAGGACGGAAACCCTTATGGTCTTTAGCACCTTGCCCCCCAAAGGGGACTGGTATCAAAGTAGCGGGCTTTCCTTCTCTCCTTCCCTATTCACACTCTGCTCTATTTCCAGACTCTGTCCTTATATAACAACTGACAGAGTGCTAATGTAGCCAGGAAGGCGAGACAGAGGAGAATCTGTTGGTTCATTTCCTGAGGCTTTTTTTCTTTCTCTCTCTCTCTCTTTCCCTCTGTTTCCTGTTGGGTTGTTGTTGCTGATTTCCTACAATAAGAAGAAAACCATCGTTCTAAACTAGGTGAGATTGAGATTCCAGATAAGAGGACTTCTGAGATGCTTTGAAGCTCATAAAATCAACCAGAGAAAGTTTTCTTAACATGAAACTGAATCCATAAATCAGACTCAGCACATGCCTGGCTTTCTAACTCAGTGTGAGTGGTGGTTTAAGGGCAGCTAGAAGTTTGTGTCTGTTTCTCTCTTCTTAAAAAAAAGATGGACAGATTGTGCATGCAGGGCCAAAGGATGTGCATGTCTGAATGTCTGGCTTCTTCTTTCCCTGGCAGCTGTCACTGGAAGAGGCCACAAACCAAATTAGGCGAGACAAAAGGGTGACGAGCGGCAGGCAAAATAGGACATCTCAAGCCCAAGTCAACACCGCGGTGAACTATATGAAGAAGGAAGAGAAGGGGAAGCCGTTCAGTGAGCGTGGCAATCACATTAGAGCCATGGTGACAGAATTATGACCGGCTCCCTGCTCACTAAGACCCACTAAATATAGCAGCTGCCCTTTTACATTGTAGCGCATCCACACCAAACCAAAAGCCTCACAACTCAAAGGAAGAAAGTTAAAATATCTAAAACATTTTTCAAGCTGGCAGTCATATAACAAGGGGATCAATATTTGATGGGGAGCTCATGACTCATTAATCATACCTGCAGCATTGCATCACGAAAGCTGAATGAAATATGCATCGATTTGTCATTTCTGGATAGTTACCATCTTGTGTTCTTTAAAAACAAACTGCTGCAGGCTAAGTTGAACAAATGTGAGTTTTCAAAAAAGAAATGTGTGACTTGAATCCCTTCTATGATCTGTTTTCGCCCTCTGTGATTTGAACATTTCTCAGTTGCCTGGGCTCTGTGCTCTGCTCTGGGACCTTTGAGTCATCAGAGCAAAGGATGAAAGAAAGGTTCCCATTTTACTGTTTAGGAAAGCTCTTATGTCTGAAAGAAGGATGTGCATTACTACATACAAGGTTTTCAGACACTATGATGACACAAAGTCATGGTAAAAAGTTCATATAAACTATTATACTTGTTTATTACATATTTAAAAAGCATTAAATCCCAGTTTGACCAAAGTATGTCTAAAGGTTCAATTAAAACCCAGCAATCCTGGCCAATTTGTCAAAGGCTCAACTGTTTTCTTGCTTTTTATTTCAGAGTGGATCATCTAAATAAGTGGTCCTCCTGATTGTCAATCATTCTGGTGATATGTTTATTTAAGGCTGTCCTACATGCTCGTCCCCAGTTAGCCATCTTTTTCTGCTCATGCACACTTTCAGCCGTATATCTGTGGTGAGCTACGGTTTCAGACAGTCATTGAAGCTCACCTTTCTCACAGCGGTTCTTTGAAAATGGCCGAGGGTCATAAGAGAAAAAGTGTCCAAGAACGTATGAGAAGAAAAGTAAGGCCTCAGAAGAGGCAGACATATCCCAAGTCTTGCAGCATTGCAAGTCTTTATAATCGGGCCTTAAAGCCAATTAGATTCCATCATTATCACATTTTGGCTAAATTTGGCATTTTGGATTTTACAAATTTCCTAAATTATAACGTTTTAAAAATGATTTTTAAGTGTTTAAATGGACTAGCACCAATACCATTAAGCGATTGCATACAGAGGCTGCAGGGCAATAGCAGATCTACCAGAGCAGCTTTGGATGAAAATTGTAAGGTCCCCTTTCGAAGAACCACTTTTGCTCAAAGTGGATTGTCTGTGAGAGGATCTGCAGCTTGGAACTCACTTCCTGTTCACTTAAAGTCTGCAACCAGTTTTAGTATGTTCAAAAATCAAACAAAACTCTGGTTATGTCAAAAACAGACCTGTACTCATTTTAAATTTTTTATTTATTATTTATTTATTTTTTTTTTACTTCTGTTTGTATATATATATTATGTTGTGTTATTTCAAATGATTTCACTTCAATTTTTAGAGTTATTTTTAAAAAAGCCCATCTAGGGACAAGTGCTGCGAATTAGCTGTTGCTATTGCACCATGATACAAACATGGGACTGCTGTTTCATTCAGTTTGTCTATGTAAATGTGTGTCTGTCCCTATCAAATAAACTTTAATAATAATAAAATGCTTTGCACAGAGAGCTCTCCTCGAGTTCAAAACTTTACAGATGGGTGTTGCCACTCTGAGAGCAGCGACTAATAACAAAGATGGCACAGGCACCGTGAAGTGAAGGAGGAGTTATATGACCAACGGGGAGCAGAAAGCAGTCATCATCTGTCTGAACGGTAAGATAAAAGAGTTCACTATAAAGTTTAGTATATAGTCCCCGCTCTATATAGTAATTGAGGAATTTAGGGGTTAGAGCGGACGTTCGGACACAGTAAGCTTTTATGAGCTATGAGAACAGCAACTTTTAAACAGAGCATGCACAAGGAGAAATGGGCTCAGGCATGCTCTCCCATCTCCCTTTTTCTTAAAGTGGAGAGGGCGGGTCTTTTACAAAATTCGCAAAACCTTTAAAAGGAGAGTGTAATTTGGCTTTTGATTAGCATTACTACCAAAAATCAAGAATTGCTTTAATCTGCATAGAGCTGAAAAATATATCTTAGTATATATCGCAATATAATTTCATTCAATATTGCTGACTTCTAGTGACATTTCAGATATATTTCTATATACATTACAGTCTATTATAACAGCATTTGTCACTGACTGACATTCTGGGTTTTATGTAGTCTTATGAGGTTTTTTTTAATAAAAATAAAAACAACTGCCATAAGTCAAAGCGTCTGTTATGGGCTTTGTTGGCAGACTTTTATGTCGATGTCAAAATAATATTTTATCAAACGAAATTAAGAAATGCATTATGATGTAAGTTATGGGTAAATCGCCCAGCCGCAGTCTGCAAAAGTTTAATTAGATTGAATAGAATTTGCAGTAGTTTACAAATAAATAGGGGGTGGTGCAACCAATGGGAGATGCCATGATGCAGCTGGTTGTAGTGAAAATGGTGGTCTGGTCTGGATCTAAGCCAGATGCCTTCTAGAGGGTAGGACCACTCACTACACCTTAAGGAACAGTGGTCTGGACCAGACCACCTTTTCTGCTACATCCACTACCACATTTATTATCAGTAGCTGAAAGGTGACACACTGACAGCCTTTTATCTAAATCTGAAAACATGTTGTCATGGGGAAGGGAATTTAAAATAAGCAAAACCATCCATAGATCAGTCTACCTTCTACTATGTGTTTCAATGGATGAATATCCATAGTCCACTGAGAGGCAAGAGAAACAAAACAAAAAAATTGAAAAAGAATTTAAAAACCCAGGAGAAAACAGAAGTCTATCTTGGCGTAGCTTCTACAAGGTAGAAACAATTTATGAAGAAGTGGAGCTCAATTAAGAAAGAGTAGAATGTCCCTCAGCAGCTTCTGTAGCAGGTCTGTTGACAGCGAAGGGCCAGTCTGTCATTTGTAATTCATTAATGCACCACTAGACAGAGATAAATATTACAGCCTGTCCCTTTAAGGTTTTTGGTGTCTCACAAAAGTATTCACATCCATTGATCTTCATTGCAAACATATGCATTACAATACTTTCTTAAAGTCCTTGAGTCCTTGTTTTTGCACCATTATATGCACAGCTCTCTCATGGTCTAGAAACTTTTATTCTTGTGATAGTTTCCGGACCATCATACTTCTAATCTGAGAGGGGTTTGTGATGCTATAACTGCAAAACAAAACCAATGGACTCAATGTTATCATTATAATCCTGGTGTGGCTGCAAGTCTGTTGACATTGTTGCAGGAGTTTGAAATGTTGTTTATGTGCAATATTTAACCCTAATCTGGCTTGAAACGTTTTGAGGAGGTATTGCATGTTAAGAAGCGCAGCTTCTTAACATGCAATACTTGTTAAGCCTTCAGGCTTCTATGGTTGCTAATATAAAACATGCCTAATTAAGTACAGATTATAAAAACGAAAAAGAGTACTAGATGTTTTTTATTAGTTAGCAGTAAAGCTATTCTACATCTGGGCTCACATTTCTAGCAGGTCTTCTTTAGATTTATAATTCTTATTTTGTCATATGTCTAAACCAAAACCAAAATAACGAGCACTTGAAATTTGCTGCGACTATGAAAACAACAGCAGTCCCTCTGGAGGCTATTTGTCCACGTCTTTACTTGTGTGAAACATTAGAGACGGTAGAGTTGCAGATGTTGTTGCGTGATGTGAGGCGAAAGAAATTCTGCGACGTGCTTTCTGCATGTGCATGACAAGAGTGGTTATTTTCATGTGAGGTTACAGCACAGTCCTTTTTAAAGAAACATTGCCCATTTGTGGTGGTTTAATTTTAGAAAACTGTGGAATTTACTATTTTTACCCACCAAATCCGCTTCAAGCTGACATTCGCAAATGAAGCCAGATTTTTAATTGGAAAGTTAGAAAAAATTTTGATAAAAGCAGACCTATAGGGTTTATTTTGTCCAAAATGTAGGCTAGCAGCATATTTTGTCTCTTTTTGGTTACAAATACCTTCATTTATAAAAAAAATATTGTATTAATACATATTCCAGAGAAATCACTGGAATCCTTTCAGTTTTCATATTTCATTTTGTGTTTTTTAATCAACTTCATATCTTCAGTCAAAAAAAAAATGAAAGATGCAAAAAGAATATAGTGGCATTAAGTTGTACCTTCATTTATAAAAATATTTCATTTATAAAAATATTTTATGAATACATATTCTGGAGAAATCACTAGATTCCTTTTGGTTTTCATATTTAATTTTCTGCTTTTTAATCAACCTCATATTTTCAGACACAAAAAAAAATAAAGATGAAATCTTTTTCTAAGAGCTTAAAAATAGTTTTAGCACTATTTCCCAGATATTTTAATTTAGAGGCATTAAGTTGCTTTCATCAAAGTAGACTTTCACATATCTTGATTTTTTTGTCCAAAGTTGTTAAAGCTAATTTGATTCTTGACCAGTTTCATTAAAACTTAATTTTAAAGCCTCCCAAAATCTGTAAAATTTGGATGTTTTACAGTTAATTTTGAAATTCTACATCAGAACTTGATGACTTCTGGTAAGATGCATCTAGGGGTGCTCTACTTTTACTATGAAGTAAAATTAGTAACTGGAAACAATTGAAACGTTGGTAAAATAAATGGCCATTCTGAAATAAAGTGCACAAATTAAGCATGTAAAACACTAACTAAATAAAAAAACATTAAAATCATTATATGCCAGAGGTGTCACAAAACGAGTAATAGTTTTTTAGACAAATCTTTATTTTTTTTTTTCCTTACATTTTTTTTAGCAATTATCTCTACTTTCTACTTCTTACATTTTAAAAATAGACTTGTTAGTTTTGTTTCATTTAAAGGTATTGTGAAGAATTTTGGCAAACCTTTTAAAAGACCCGCCCTCTCCACTTAAAAAAAAATGCACATGTACAACCCTGTACCCGCTCCCAAGAGGAAACGCCTAATAAACGTGTGCATGAGCGTGCACAAGCCCATTTCTCCTCGTGCACGCTCAGTTTAAAAGTTGCTGTTCTCATAGCTCATACATGCTTACTGTCTGTGAACGTTGCCATAACCCCTAAATCCCTCAGTTACTATATAGAGTGAGGGCTATATACTGAACTTTATAGTGAACTCAGTTAACTTACCGTTCGGACAGATTTTTGCTCCCCCCTGTCAGCCACGTGACTCCTCCTACTCCTCCGAGCCGTGCCTGCGCCATCTTTGTTATTAGTCGCCGCTGTCGGGTAGCGACAGCCTACAGTATGGCGACAGCGGGGTGCTGTGACAGCAAATCTCATAATGCTTTGCGAGGAGAGCGCAAAGCATTCTGGGATATATCTCGTCTGGGCCTTTCTTTTCTTCTCATACACTTCTTGGACACTTTTTCTCCATTTTCAAAAAACAACTGTGAGAAAGGTGAGCTTCAATGACCGTCTGAAACTTAAAGTCCAAGCCAGCATTACCGTGTTACATAGTGTATGCGTGACCAATAAAAAGCCAGTGGAGGCTGGTTTTGTCACGGTATTGGTTCTGTTAGGTTTCACTTTGCTCCATGTTTTCTAGTTTTATTTGTTTAATTCCTATTTTGTTGTATTTTCTGGATATATTTGAGTTCTAAGGTTTTTTATTTGTTGCCCTCTTGTGTTGGTCTTCTTTTCCCTAGTCTAGCTCCTTCCTGTCATGGTCTTGGTTCTGTTGTTCTTTACTTTGCTCCTTGTTTTCTAGCTTAATTGGTTTAATTTCAGTTTTGTTGTAGCTTCTAGATTTATGTTAGTTCTCATGTTTTTCTGTTGCCCTCTTGTGTGTGTGTGTGTGTGTGTGTGTGTGTGTGTGTGTGTGTTTTTTCCCTTTGGCTCCCTCGTTGTCTCCTCTCACACCTGCTCCTTGTCAGCTTGTTAGCCCTGCCATTGTCTCAGTCAGCTATTGATACTCTCCCTCATTCAGTCACTCCTTGTTGGTTCCTTGTCATTGCTGTTCCCCCATGCTGTTGTCTGCCTACCTCGTCTCTCCCCTGGCTCCTCGTGTTTGGTTTCCCCAGATGTCTCCATAGTTCTGGTTTGTTTTACATTATTAGTTGCCCTTGCCCTTGTTAAACTGTTTCCTTTGATTAAAACTACAAGAATTCACCTCAGCCTCTCTGCCTCTGCATTTGGGTGCTCCAAACCACAACCAAATCCTGACACTTCCCTGTCTGCTCTGTTCACACCTGCTCCCAATCTGCTCATTAGTCCTCTCTTTGTTCAGTCTCCCATAAATACACTCCTTGTGCAGTTCCTCAGTGCTGGTTCCTCCTCTAACTTAGTCTTACTCCACCTTACCTCGTCTTACCCTGGCTCCTCGTGATTGTTTTCCCCTGATGTCTCCATGGTTTGTTTACATTTTTTTAATATGGATTGTTGGATTCCTGCCTCTGTTACCTGTGTTTATTCATTAAAAAGTTGCAACTAATCCCTGCCTCTCAGCCTCTGCATTTGGGTCCACTAACCATAACCAAATCATGATAGGTTTGACATCCACATTAGCTGTAACTGGAGCAATGAAGCTCTTCAGCTTGGTAATTACTGATGACTGCATTACTATACATGACACCAGGATAAAGTAAAGTGACAGGACCTTGGAACTTGAAGGTCTCCAGGTGGACCCAGAGGCAGAGGTCCTCGTTGTCGCACTGGCAGCTCCACGGGTTCCCGCTGAGTCCCACGGAGCGCAGAGTGGGCAGCGCGATCAGAGAGGTGATGTTGAGCGCAGTCAGGTTGTTTCGGCTCACGTCCAGCACCTGCAGGGCCTCGTTCTCCAGAAAGGCGTCCGGGTGGATGTCGGAGAGCCCGGGGTTGTCCGTCATCCTCAGCATCACCAGGCTCGCCAAGGGGCCGAACGTCCTGTCCTCAATCCGGTGCAAGGTGTTGAAGGAGAGGTCCAGGTAGGCCAGTTTGCGCAGGTTCCCAAAGGTGGACTCCGATATCTCCGTCAGCGTGTTGTTGCTGCAGTCCAGGTAAACCAGGTCGGAGAGGTAGTTGAGCGCCAGAGGCGGCAGCTCCGAGATGCGGTTGTTGGAGATGATGAGCTGCCGCGTCGCAAGCGGCAGGTTGACCGGGAAGGTGGTCAGGTGCTGCCCGGCGCACTGAACCACAAACTGGTCATCACAGACGCACCTGTCCGGGCAGCCGGCGGTGATGATCGGGGATGCCAGGACCCCGGCGCCACAGAGGAGGAGGAAGCACACTACGAGCCGCAAGGGGTGCGCGCTTGTTGGCTGCGGGGCAAGAAGCATGACACCGCAGAGGGCTTCATCAACCCCGTCTGGACAGAGACACACACAGTCACATCCCTCATTGATGTACCGGAGCCGAGTTGTTTGTTCCAGAAACGATTCCCACCGAGGTCGGATCCAAATGTCTGTCCGTGGCACGCTCCTCCTGCGCGCAGAGCCTCACTTCATCCTGCCTGTCGCTCCGGGATCCAGCGCGCATCCACCAACTTTCACCCCCAGATGCCTTCCTGCTGTCTCGCATCTCACTAATCTGTCCAGCTGTTCGCGCATCGTGGATTCTTACCGCTGCTTCTCATAATGCGCGGCTCAATTGTTCCACTACATGTTTCGCCATCCAGCCGCTGACTGTAACTGAATCCAACTGCGCGGTGGGTATTGGAGAGGAGGGGAGGGGGGTTCACGCTTTGGAAAGAGCTGGAGCGCGAGTGAGAGGGGGTTTGGGCACCAGGGAGAATGCAAGACCACTCTCACACATGGGGGGGAAGATAATCCATGCACTTTTGGCATTTAGTGACAAAGGTCACCTGGAATGTTTCAGCTGAGGGTCTGCATGAGTCACGTGGGTTAAGTAATGCTGGTTTTATGACCATTAGTTTGATTCATGCGCATTGGAGCCATAAGAAAAACATAAAACAATAACTGGTGCTCAATGATGAAGCACCTCATGCAATGAGGGGAATCCTGTTTGAAATGCGCCCTGGATTCATTCCTAATGAGAAATGCTCCATGCAGTCATGGTGGATGTGCAGTAAAGCCTTTATTTAGCCAAATTACACAGAACTTTAGAAACATTCAGATACATTTAGGTTCTGCTGAAGAGATAAGGATCAAAAATTATTTTTTATGTTCCTCTTTCAGCAGCAGATATTTCTCAAGACAGCTGATCTCTTCACTTGTAAATCTAATGTAATGTAAATCCCTTTATTGTCCAACAATGGAGAAATTCACTGTCTGCATTTAACCATCCTCTTGAGGAGCAGTGGGCTGCCATTGTGTGGAAGCAGTGGAACCCAGAGTGGAGGCTTGGGGATCAAACTTGCAACCTTCTCAGAGCACAAGCACACTACTGCTCTAACCGCTAAGCCAACACTCCCTTAATATGTTAGTTTAAATTTGAAGTGGACTTAGCTGACGTACGGACTTGTTTGCTAAATGTATCGTGGGGGATGTTCTTTTTCCGGGTGGATCATCAAAATAAGTGGTCCTGCAAATTGTCAATCATTCTGGTGATATGTTTGATTGATTGATGAGCTTTATTGATCTCACAGCGGAGAAATTCACTGGTCACATATTTGGCATAGTAAATAACGAAGGTGCAAACAAGGAGGAAAAAGGTGCATTAAGAATAAACAATATATATATACATTATATCAAGATAAATAAGGATTAAGGTGCAAGTGTACATGTATCACACACAATGAAAAACAAAATACAAATAAGAAATAAAAAATACAAGGGAGTAGCACAGAGATTTGAGATGTCATATGTACAATCCGGATGGCTTATATACAGGTGGATTGACTTTTACATTAAAGTGTAGTAGGTAAGGATTCACAACGGTGAGGTTGTGGTATGACTATTATATTCACATTTATTGCACAGTCAGTATATGTATATTGCACAGAATATTGCACAGTCAATAGATATAAAACTATAATATAGGTGCACAGTGGTTTTTACAGGAGTTATTGTGGTTATACGCAAGTTATTGTGGTTTACGCAAGACTTGTCCCCATTTTCACTTACCGGCGGTGAGTCTGAAGTAGGGGAAAAATTGAAAAACTGTTCTTTGGGAAAGTAAGCTTGTATGAGCGATGCAAACAGCAACTTTTAAACAGCATGTACTAGGAGAAATGGGCTCGAGCATGCACCCCCACCATGTCTTCAAGTCCTAATGGGCACAAAGACATGTTTGTTTGTTTTTCTGTCCGAGTTTTCCAAGCTCTCTGCAAAACTGGTATCATAAATACCAGAAGATGAGTCTGAGTCCTGCAGATTAGTACTAGCAGTAGACATGCTGGTCTGACATACTAGTAAAACCTGACATTATCCAGTGAAAAGTGTCATTATCATTCTCAGAGTGAACGTCCCTCACTTTCAAGTTCATTAGTTCAAAACTGATCCGTTCAGTTCACCGCTCACTAAAATTATGAATGTATTCATTGCACGCGTTCATGCACAACACTGGGTATGCACATGAATATATGAAAATGTAACATGCAGGGATGTGCAGTCTATCCTGATGGATGGACTGCTAATCTGATAAAATCAAATGCAATGATTATATTAAAACCAATCAGTTTAAATGGGGATATTTGAGATGAGAGGTCAAAGTTTTTAATAATGCATTTTTTCATCATAGAGATGAGAGGTCAAAGTTTATCTCATCTCAGTATTATAGAATGTTTCAGCATCCGGGGTGTGTGATCATGTTCAATTTTCATGTCGGTTTTTGGTATTTAACCCCTAGAACCCTACGGACCCACCGGTGGGTCCAGCTGCTACGTGACCTCGTAATTTTAACAAACCCCCAGTATTGATGTAAAAAACACATTTGGCAGTTTGGTGACATTTTTGGATAAATGTGCCAAAATGGCCTCTCCGCCTAAGAAATTTCTCACTAATACCATTAAAAAATAAATATGATTCATCTGATTGAGTCCAAATTTGGAATATTTTTACACAATATTTAGATCTAAAAGTCTGTACTACTTTTTTGTGCTATAAATAATATTTTGGTAGTGTTTTGCAATGTTTATTTCAAAAGAAAATTTTGGCGAGGTTCAAAAAATGCAAAATATTTTTGTATTTTTGTCCCTAATATTTCAGGCAGGGTCAAAGCTACAATGGTGCTGACACCAGAAAACCATTCTATGACATCTTACCTTTACAGAGGTACCAAAAGTTTCTTCTTAAATCTAATAGCTGTGAGGCTATAAGTTATTTACTTTTTTTGTGTGTTTTTGTCAGGCAGAAATTTATTTATTCCCCCTGAGGGGTGTAAGAGGTTAACATAATTACGATACGAAATGAAGGCAGCATTAGTGTCTGAATTCCAAGTATACCAGCTGAAGTAGAAAGCTTTCCGAGCTGCATTTTCTATTAAAATCTTTTTTTTTTTTTTTTTGTTCTATTCCTCAAAGCTGTTCCCTCTTCATATCGTATATCCAACCCTACCACCTATGAACGTGCTCATCATATTGCACAACATCCCAGTCTCGGTACAACTCAGCAAACATTTGCAGAGAGGATTTCTCTGGGCAGGTGACAGGAGAGGGTCAGCTGCAGGGTGGTCTCAGGCACTGGCAGGTTTCTTTTCTTTTTTTTTTTTGACTCACTGTGATCTCAGTGTGGAGTCATGAGTCTATTCTTGGTTCTGTGTGTAGGTGTTGAAGTGCTGAATCAGACTCAGCAGGATGGAGGAGGAGCAGCAGCAGGAGAAGGAGGAGGACAGATGTGCTGCTGACGACTTCCACAAAGTTACCCACCCCACGACACTTATTGCACCCCCCCAATTCACAGAGATCCACCAAATGAAGTCGGTAGCTTTTTCTATTCTTTTATTTACCATCTCTGTCAGATTCCCCATCCTTGAGCTCCATGTGGACTGAACCAACCCTCACAGCTGTTCAAGCGTTTACACTGACTTCAGGGGGACATCTAGTGTTGAATACATGAAAATAACATGCAGGATGTATCCTGATGGAGCAAAATGTTGCGTTCTGGATGTTTAAGTCTCTCTGTTTTGCTGTTGTTTAAAATATATATATATATATATATAAGTTTTACAAGCTCTGAAAAATGAGGTTTGGCCATAAAGACAAAAAAAACAAATAAAGAATAACCAAATTATTAAACATGCATGAAGAACAAATATAAATATGTTATTTTATGTTGGTCCTTACTAAAAAAAAACTGTTGGAAGTAAATTTTTGTTTGTTTGTTTTTGGTAAAGTAACTGCTGGAAACAATGATGGAACAACTAACGGTCAGGAAGTCCACTAATCCAGACTTTATGGAAAAGCTGCAAGAATGTTTTCATTATTGAAAGACAATCATAACAAGTTTTAATTGTAGAAATGTTGAGAAAACAAAAACATAGCTTTTTAGGTTTCATACATAAATCATTTTCTGTGGCAGGAGAAATAATCATCCCTGCTACAATAAAAAAGGTGTCATCATTATGATGCAGGGAGGCTTTATTTTATCTGGGAAATGCATTTAAGCAAATAATTATGGATATAATTACAGGGGAATAAAATGAAAAAAACAATAATTTTAGGCTGCAAAGGAGTTTGGAAACACTATTATAGAGGTATTTTTTAATCTGTCACATTCGACAATAAGGTTTAAATGCAGAAATAAATGTTTACCGTAACTTTTGACTTAGAAACTTGACCATGCATCGTTAAATTCTTTCTTAAGCAAAATGTCTTATGAATAAAGAATACTAAATCAATGGAATTTAACTCATACTCCTTCAACGAAAATACAAATATGACTAAAACATACTCACCAAAAGCATCTCTGGGGTTACCAAACACCGTACCATGAAGCAAGCTCTATGTAGCTTCGCTTAGAATGAATTCAGCTTCATGGTACCGGAAAGTCAGGGTTAAACCTGAAGTTGTCTCACTAACTCAGTAATCCCGCTTTGTGGTTTAGGCCTCAGGTGTCTTGACGGTCTACAATTAAACCTGCCTGAAAATAATGCAACTACAGCCACTGCTGGCACCTTTGGCACTACGCTTCCCTCTTGTGCAGAATTAAACAAAATAAAAATACGACATCAAACAGAAAAGAAAAAAAAAGGAATTAATAGTAATGGCCTATTCAAAGTCCAGGTCCGAGAATCTTTAAGAATCTTTATTGAGGCAGTCTTTAATACATTATCTTGCACATTTAACACCAATTTGGAACCAAATCCAGTTGCAGCCCTATTTGGGGTCCTTGAGGGCAGAGCTGTTTCAAGTGCTACTAGAAAATATTCTATAGACTTTGCTTTACTTTTGGCACGCCGTGCAATCTTACTCAGATGGAAAGATGCCTCCCCACCATCTCATTCACAAAAGCTTCAAGATATTATGTCTTGTCTAAAACTCGAAAAGATCAGGTACTCACTTAAACAGTCTCTTGATACATTTGAAAATTTGTAAGGCCATTTCTTGAAAGCATTTTCAGCACTGATTCTACCTTAGGCGGGCCCTGAATGTTGTGGAGTGATGATATAGCTTTGGCAGTTACGGGTTGGGGTGATGGGTAAGGGGTTATTTTGTTTGTTTTATTGTATTATATCTTTGTGCTTCACTACTTGACTTGTTTTATTGTAGTTGTCATGCTACTTTCTCTATTTGTGAAGTCCATATTTCTTTTACTTTAACAAACTTTTGTATGAGCAACTTGTTCAACTGGCTTCTATAAGCCTTCATTGCAACACATTTTATAACTGTGCTCTGTTTTTTGTTTATGTAAAACTCAATAAAAAATATCTTGAGTAAAAAAAAAAAAAAAGAATCTTTTTTGTATGTTGTAATTATTGTAATATATGTAATTATTTTTGCAGAAGAAGATTAGGCTAAATTGTTTTTCCTTAACCTGGTAGAGGCAAATCCAGATGATTTTCAGCTCCAGTTGAACCATGACACCCTAAGCTTCTTTTATATATCTATAAAAGATTTAATCACACTCTGGCAGCAGGAAGGGAGAGTTTAGAGGGGATCGAGAACAATTATTTGGATGTTTCTGCTCGCTGCTCACTTCAGCAGCCTTGTTTGCCTCTCATTGCATAAACTCATCATCCATATTCATGTTTATAAATGATCACACTTTAATGTATGGACCACTGTGAGGTCTACTTTTTTTTTCTGTGAAATTTCTGTCATTTAAAGATGTACAAGAAGATAAATAGATGGTTGGTATTCATAAAAACCTAAATGATCATAGGCATAGGCATTGAGTATTTAAAATAAATGGCACCACTGATGGTTGTTTACATACCTGTGAGGAATGACATATTACCTTAGAGGCCTGGCCTGTCATATCCCACTTCGCCTTTGCAGAGGACAGAGGGTATGGCTGCATTCTGTCGGCCATCTGGACCCCATTTCCTCTGTGAAGCATCACTTAGACACGTCAAAAGAGCTACGCCGGCTCAGACGGGTCCCTCTTAATGCCGGGTCAAAATGTCAATGGAAAGAAAACAAAAAAGATGAACTCTGCAGAATAGGGGAACCGACAAACCGAAGCACAAAGTAGAGGTGAAATATTTCTTTTTTTCTGATCAGATAAACATTGTTATGGTCTTTTTTCTTCAATGCTCTTCCTCTAATCTACAGTAAAGTCAGCAGGGGTGGAAAGTAACGAATTACATTTACTCAAGTTTCTGTAATTGAGTACTTTTTATAAGTAAATGGTAATTTTCTGAGCAGTTTTTGTGAAATATGTAAATTTTTTACTTTTACTCAAGTAAATTTTAACCTAAGTAGTTTTACTTTGCTACATTTAAAACCACCTCATGTTACTGAGTAAAAAAAAAAATAAAAAATACTGTTGGTGAAAAAATTAAATGTGGCCCTGCCTTGCATTTACCCTTTGTATTGTCTCATAATCCAGTGCTGCGCTTCGGAAGATGCCAGTTGCTAATCACAACTTAGGGAGTATGGATGAGGAAAGGCCTGAAGAGGAAACATATTCTGGAGACGAAAGCCAGAAAAACCCTTGGCCATATTTGGAAGGATTATTTGTTTTCAAATGCACAAAAGGGAACAATGTGATAATGCAGTGCAACATGTGCCTGCCCAGCAAAACGGAGCTTTCGGCTTTTAAAACATCAACATCCAATTTACGTAAAAATGTGGCGGTAAGTTAGTTATCATGGTGTTGTCTGTTGGACAGTAGGATTGAAAATTGTTTGCACTTTATGGTACAGGTTGTGACTGTCCTTGTGCTGTGAGGAAGTATGTTCTTTAGCCCAGCTGATCTTTTGCAAGTGTGGATGTCCACTGAAATAAGCGCTGAAATCGATTAAAACACCTTGTGCTCAATTCGATTCATGACTCATCCTCTTTTGCATTAAATAACTCAAAGTAACTAAGTAACTTTTACTCAAATTAAATTTTAAATGAAGTAATTTTGTACTTTTACTTGAGTAAATTTTGAGACGGGTAATTTTACTTTTACGCTAAGTAGAATTTAGGCAAAGTAAAAATACTTTGACTCAATTACAGTTTTTTAGTACTCTTTCCACCTCTGAAGGTCAGACTACCAGAGGTAAGAGGTGCAAGAGGGACACCTGATCATTTGGGAGATCTTGAGGTGTTTGGATGCCAAAAGGGGCAAAAAAAATTCCTCCTGTTCTGGGTCTGCCATGGGGTCTCTTGTCAGTGGGACATTCAGACAACACATAGGAGGGATCTTGATCAGATGTCTAGACCTCAGCTTTTAACTTGAAACAACAGCCCAATCTGCACGCAGAGGAGGATTTCAGACAGATTTTTCACTTCTGTAAAACTGTCAACTTAATGCAGTAGATATTTCAGACTAACAGGACCTCAAAGGCTAGAAAAAATGTAACTTTGCCTAAATTATGTAACGAGAGAAATCTCCTTTTATATGGGCCCATAGCTGTGTTGGATGCAGTGTGACAGGTAAGCAACAGGGTCTGAAAAAACAAATTCAGGGGATCATAACTGCTATGCTTTCTTCTTATTTTTTTGTTTAAGAATTTATGTCTTTTTGTGACCTTACATTCATTGCTATTTTTTCCTAAATATAAAATCAATTGGGGTAAAGAAATGAAATTTGTCTAAAGGTTTTCTCTCTCTTTTTTATAAGAACAGGATATTTTCCTAGCAGTCACATATTTCAATAATGGAGACTGAATACAATATAACATTTTGAGGTACATTAATAAAGGTGAATTCAAATCTTTTGATTTTTTCTAAGGTAGCTGAGGAGGAGCAATGCTTCCACAGATAAACTGCTGATTCCCTCCTAAATCCATAACAATGGGCTCTATGCACAACTTCACTACTTCCTGAAGTTAAGGAAGCTCCTTTGTTTCCTGTATTTCATTGCTCGATTAACTGATTAATCCAGATGTGTCTGGCCATTGTTTTCATGGTTAGGTATACGTGCTTTATTTAGAACATCCAGTAGAGAAAGACAGGAAACAAAGGAGCAGCGTTAACTTCATTGGCTTCTTTTGTTGAATTACAGCAGTGGTTTTTTTTAAACTTTTTTCTACTGTAGTTTAAATAATTTCTCAGCAAATCTCTTTATAAAGCTAAGGCCAGTATGACAGCATGAAATGTGGAGTAAAAATTCCACAACTCCCTAAAATCCTGAAAAAATAAAATAAATGTAAAAAAAAAAAAATAATAATAATAATGTAAGAGAAAATTAACAAATCACCAAACTGCAGTGAAAAATCAAATAAAAAATCATAAATCAATCTGATATCTACTTATAGCTCCGGAGTGTCTAATTATAACAACAGGGAGGCAATGGTTGGTACTTTTCTGTGTTAAAAGGGCAAAAATATACTCATAATATGAATATGTAACATAAGTCCTGACAGCAACATTAGTACTCGATCAATATCAGCCAAAATAAGATGAATGAAACAAAACATCTGCAGTTAAAGATCCAGTTGCTGTTTAGTTTTTAAATAGTTTTAATCTTTTTTTACATACTGTTGTATTCAGAAGATTAGAATCTTTTAGCACGGTGATGCAGTGGGTAGCACTGGTGTTGCCTTGCAGCAAGAAAGATCATTGGTTTCTGAATGGGTCTTCTTCTGCACTGGAACCCATGTTCAAAAACATGACTCCCTGTGCATGCGTGGGTCTTCTCCAGGTACTGCGGCTTCCTCCCTCAGTCCAAAAACATGAGTGTATAGGTTATATTGGCTTCTCTAAATTTCCTTATTACCTGTTAATTACTTTTCAAAAAGTTATTTTCTTTCACCGACTGAACTATAAAACCAGGTTAGTGACTCACACGTTCATCATCATCCTCCGTCAGATTATCGTGGTTACCAACCAGTGTTCCACTCCTTAGACGCCCTGGCTGCTGTAACTGCAGATCCAACGTTTTACATAAATATTTTTTAATTATCCCACTGTCTCTCTTACCTTGAATACTGGGTCCTTTGGTCTGATTCATGACAAAAAGGTCAATAAAAGAGCTTTTAATATATCTTACATTCTGGATCCTCCAACAGTTTCTTCAACAGATTAGGTTGTTTTTCCATTATGATACATTAAGACTCTTAAAGTAACACAAAGACATCCTTCATGTTTTTTTCTCTTTATTACCAAGTAGACCAGATGTTACATTATATAGACATTTTATATATTTACCTTTAAAAGATTTGGGTGGGAACTTGACATGAGATGTTTGCATATTCTGACTCTAGAACATGAAAAACATTAAATCCAAAAGGCAAGAAAAAATAAAGGAAACCATCAGAAGTTAAACCACTGTTGTTCATTAATAAGGCGAAAATTATGTTTTCAGTTTATTGTAACAGTATTCATACCCTCTAAGCTCCTTTTGTCACTTTAACCCTCAAACTTCTTTGCAATTTAATGGGATTGTACAGGATAAACCAGTAAAAAGTTAGGTATGGTTAATAAGGGAAGAAATAAATATTTAAAAAAATGCAAGCAGGCATTTCCTCTTTTGATTCATCTTCTGGAGGAAAGGAAGGAGATTTTACTTTGAAAAACAGAAAGGCACACAGCAGACGGGTCAGAGAGTGCTGGGAAGTTTAAATTAGGGTTAGGGTAGAAAATAGTATGACGAGAAGGGAAAACAGTCAGAGAAGAAGCCAAGAGGCCCATGGGGACTGGAGGAGCTGTAGAGATCCACAAAATAGATGAATGTTGTAAATCCTAAAACAAGGGCCATTATGGAATGATCCTGTCTTAAGTTTGAACAATTTAGTTTAGAGGAAAAGAGCAAACAAGTGAAAGAAGATGCAGATGTGACTGAAAATTACCTTTTTAGCCAAAATGTAAAACCAACACTGAACATCAACCTAAACATACCATAACGTTGGTTAAACAGTGAGGGCTTCATGCTGTAAAGGTGGTTTTCTTTAACAGGGACATTGTGAAAGATGCGTCAGAAGCTTGAAAAGAGTTGAGAGTGGCAGAGGTTCATATTCCAGAAGGACAATGAGAAAAAATTAGCAGAAACACAAACAAAGGACAAAGGTTTACATCCGATAATACTGAACGGCCTAGTCAAAGCTCAGATTTAAATTAGGTTTGGTAAAATTTTGTAAGGCCTGAAAAACTGTTTCCTGTTTAATCCAATCTGAATTAGCTCAAACTATGATACCAAGAACGAGAAGACCTGCTACAATCATACCTAGAAAGTATTAACCCAAAGGAGCTAAAGCGAAATCCACACCACTTATGCCAAAAATTCGATCAACTATGTAAAGATCTGCATCATTTTCTCTATAATTCAGATTTTTACATTTAATTTTTGTCTCCTTCATAAAAAACAGAGGCAGAGCTGGGTAGACTTATTTTAATATTGGTTTACTCAAGTAAAAGTAGAAAGTAGTCATACAATAATTTACTCAAGAGTATTTGGTAGAATGGCAGGTTAAGTACTGAGTATTTGTTGGCTCATAATATCTGATTTAATATTTAAACGTATGTAATCAGACAAATTCTGGTATTTGGAAGTATAAAATAAAATACTTATAACCCTATAATGCCAAATGTATCAGCGGTTTGATACATACGTGTTTTCTGAAATGTTTTGCATCTGACACCTTTTTGCATAATTTAATGGTAAAAAACTTTGCCTCAAAATCCTATTGTAAACAATCAGATATACCTGATAACAGCCAGTAGAAGACTACACAAAAAATAACCCCTTGACTTTTTGCGATAGTAATAAATTATTAATATATCAAAAAAAAATTTCTGTTTTTCTCTTTTACATATTTTGTTAAAAAGGGCAAATAAGGAATTCAAACCAAAAAAAAAATTTTCTGTTTTGTTTTATTCTTGGATCGGGCTTTAAAGGGTTAAAAAATTACATAATTACAAAAAGAAATTTGTTGAGATGAAACACTTAAAAACCAAATTTTTAAATATAAACTTTAAGAACATAATTCAAACAGTAAGTAATGCATAAATTAAGGGAAAGGAAAAAATAACTAAATCGCATTATCTGCTGCTTTTATCTGATAAATACTCATGAAGGGAACAGCATCATTAAGGGCAACTACACTTAAAAGTTAATTTTCTTAATGTTACTCAAGTAAATGTAAGTAGTTACTACCCCCCTCTGCAGGGGTTAGTTTATGACGCCACTAAATAGGTAAATGAGGGTGTGAATACTATTACAAGGCACTGTAAAATAAGTTAAAGAGGAAAATAAAACCAATTCTGCCTCAACTAAAAGAATATCTTCTTTTCTCTAAAGAAAAATAAACAACTGTTGGTAAACAAATTAATTTCTCTTAACTGATAAGCAAACATGAACCGTTTATATGTAGGATGAAGCAATAAGATGCTGTGAAACTGGGATCTGTGAGCCAATCGAACACACAGCAAGACCATTGCAATGAACACCTCATCAAAACATGCCGGATTTATTGACAGCGAGTGTTTGAAGGTGTGAGGACAGCAAAGCATTGAGCACACCTACACATCGACACACATCATGACCAGGGTGAAAATGCACAAATTGGTATTGCTTCGACGGGAACGGTGAGGTACAAAAACACCTTTAAAGTGGCACCATCGTCCACAAGTAGATTTTTTACTTAATTATTACTTCTGAACACAAACCAGATGAAAAGAAATGCATGTTGTGATTCCTTAGGGAAAACTAAATGTAGTCGGAGTGCTGACATCAACGAACTAAAGGACAACCACAGATGAGTCTGTATGTTCAGACACATTGTCTGAAACAAACTTTTAGATTTATATCTATATAAATATGTACACTTTTTACATATAGGCTTTAAAATATTGCTATTAGAAAATGATAAATTGTGTATTTATGACGATGAAAAAGGAAGAAATTAAAACAGAGACTTAAATAGTGCTCTCTTCATTAGAAAGACCGTTTAAGTCTTCGCCTACGATAACATCCCTAATAATACTTTTCAAGACCTCGTGATCCTGGCCAACAAAAATTGACCAGTTTTATTTTTTTTAAAGCAGCATTAAAGGCAAATCCTACAATCAGCAACCCAGAAAGTCGTTTACTTCTTCGGCCACTTTCAGGTCCTTCTCATCCACATATGGCACTCCTACGTATCTAAGAGCCAACATGTTGAACGTGCCGGTGGAGCCTGTAGGGAGTCGTTTACACCGACAGGTCCAGAAAGAGCAGCAACTTTGACAAATGAACAAAACCTTCATAAAAACACCAGATACTGTTGCCTCCTGCTGCATGTTTTAGTAAAGCACCTGTTTATTTACAGTGCCGGCTACAACTATTTGGGCCCTTTGTAAAAAAATGCAAAGTGGAGTGGAAATAAATGTATTTTATATTGCAGCAGCAAAATCCAGCCTTTATTTCACTAACTGTTCATACAGTTGTTAGAGGACCAGTAATGATATTCACATCACTAAAAGCCCAACTCCATTACAAATTTGTCAAAAACTATGTTGATATTCTGCTAATTTCGAAAATGCTAAGTTTTGCAATGGCTTAAAATTGCATGTGAATGCGTCTGTTAATGGGATAACTCTGAAAACATGGCAGCTGCTGATTGAAACACATGGGATGTATCCATACTTCAGCCACGCCTCTAGTGGGCGCCATCATCCTCCAACTTCTTTGTCTTTTTACAGTAAGGTTCAGCTGAAGATCACATGACTTGTGTGATGTGAAAAAAATGTGTTTAAATTGCAGTTTTCAGCTCAAAGGGTTAAAAAGTTATAAAAAATCGTGGGATTTTTAAAAAATGCAATGTTTCCATTTTGCAAATGTATTTCTGTGATCATAATTTATTCAGTCAGGTGGTTTATGGAAGTACAACTAGTGAGAAGTATCATAAAAGCCAAATCTCATTGCAAGAAAAAAAAGAGCCACCTTGGAGTTGTGAATCTCCATGGAAACAATTACGCTTCTATCGTGCCTTTTTTCATCAAATATGAAATATGTGGTAAATATTTTGCCCAATGTTATGCACGGCAGAGGATCTATGATGCTGTGGGCTTGTTTCTTCTCTGCTAGCGGCCCTGAGAGGGATTTTTAAGCTAGAGGCTTGTGTTGCCAGGCCATTTATAAATTAAAATAAAATAAAATGCACTGTGGTCATCGGAAGGAAATGTGTCAGCATTTTGTCTTTCAGCAGGATAATAAGTTTAAACAGGGAGACAAAACAGATTATGTTCAGCAAAAATAAAATCCTCCGAATATATTCCTGAAGGTAATCCTGGAGCTGAACAGAAGTGAGTCAATGATAGGAACCGGGATTCTTGAAGACGGAGGGATTGTGCAGGGAAAGGTGAAAGGATTCCCTCTTTCCATGTGTTTCCTCCAACAACTGAAATGTTTGAAGTAAGGAAAATCAGCAAAATACCATCAGAGGTACCAAGAGTCCCACCACTATCATTTCTTAACATGGGATTTATTTCTGATTTACATGCCTTTGAAACAAAGGTTGAATTTTTCTCAAGCATTCAATAGAAGATTATGCTGCTGCAATAATTGATCATTATTGGGGGCTTTCTTTGCAGCTTCCTAAAGATCGATAATGTACATGTGGCTGTAATACATGTCTGTGTCAAACCTGAACACCCAAAAATTTCAATTTCTCTTGCACAAAAAAATTCTCTTGTAATAGAACCCAACTAAAGCCATCAGGGGATGACATTTCTAATTTTACACAAGTATTCTTACTAAGTCGGGCTTTAATTTATTATTTTCTCTAAGAAAAAGAAATTCTTGAAAATATACTTATACACCTTTTTAACTTTATCACATTGAATCCACAAAATTCTATTTAATTTACTGGGATTTCATGTGATAGATCAACACAAGGCACATCAGAGTATTAGTAGGATTAAAGGAAGATTAAACGGCTCATCATGCTGAACTCACCGTCCCCACAGTAAAGCATGGCACTGGCAGCATGATGCTGTAACAAGATGTTTCCCTTTACAGAATATCGACATTGTGAGGCAGAATATAAACACCAACCACACATTTTCTACCTTCTATTTACTTGGAAATAAAAAAAATACCAATAATGCATTTACTTCCAGTTCACTCTTATGTTCTACTTTGTGTTGGTCTGTTAAATCAAGTCCCAATAAAATGCTTTGAAGTTTGGGTTTAATGACCAAAACAGGGAATATTTTTGGGAGGTGCTGTCATTTCCACAGGGTGGATAAAATTTTAGATTCAGCATCAAATCTGATTGTAAGTTCTGAAGAGCAGCGATCAGTTCCACGTCAGAGAAACCAAAACCTGCTTCTTAATCGCCAAACTGATGGCTTTTGGCTTTTCTTTTATTTCAAAGCTTATTAAACTAAAGGAAGAAGTTCTTCTTAGATGATGATAAGGATGCTACCACCAAATCTGAAGAGGCAGTGTATATCAAATCTCACAGGTAAACCCCCATTCCCCGAACAATTACTCCCACCTTTACGATTGTTCTTGATTTCATACAATCAACTCACATCATCTCCCACTGTGCATTTACAGTATTTACCAGTTAAACATTAAATTAAATAAATAAGGCTGGATCACTGTATGAATTACAATTATTTTACAATTAACAAGCTTCCTTATTTTTTTACCCCGTTTCAGGTCACGAGTTCAAGATGCACAAAGAAGGATCCATATTTACTTGCATAAACTCTGTTCTTCCAGCATACCTCAACCATTCACTCTGATGGTTTGCTAAAGAGAACTTCAGATGTCCACTAAACATGGGATGGATCCATAGTCTTCACAGTCAAAAGCCAGGAATTTCCTTGGTGCTCTTCATCAACAAACCCGCTAGTTATCTGCTAAATATTTCCCTGTGCAAAAAAAAAAAAAAAATCATGTCAGAAGAAGGAGGGCTTAATGACTTAGACGTCTAAAAGTGTTGAAAAATCATGTATTGTTATTGACCTGCAGCAAATCTCTTCTTCACCAGAGAGAGCCGGTAGCCGGTCCCAACAAGCTGGATATCACAGCCTGACAGCGTGCTTCCCTCACTGGTGAACTGGACCGCCAGCTGGGGCTTGGAGGGTTTACAGGGACCTTCCTCCATCTGGAACCGGCCCAGTAGAGCCCCTACTCCTACACAATACACACATGTTTAGATAATAGAAGAATGCAGGCAATGGGACACAATTAAGGACACTCATTGCTACTTGGTAGTATACTTGGGGTCATTCATAGCTCGGCTGTCTACAGTATGTAATTTGGTTTGGATTTGTTGTTCTTTTAATAACTCGGGTTGGAAAAAGCTTTAGCTTTTCATGATGAACCTTTAGACTATAGCATACAGTACTGTGGTATCCTGTGAAAAATAGGTCTAAAGTACCAGCCCTCCAGTGGAAACAAGACGTTTATGACGATATGCTGAGTTTGGTCATTGTAAATTTGACATATTTCTTAGCTGGAGGCAAAAAGATTCCTCAACTTTCATGGTGTCTAACAAGATTTGTTAGATTTTTAGCTCTGCCAAGGAGGTTATGTTTATAGGAGAGTCTGTGGTTTTGTCTCTGTTTGTAAGTGAATATGACAACTTGAAAAGTCATAAATGCATCTTAATGAAACTATCTGACATTCTGACAACTATCTGATTTTTTAAAATATTCTGCAACATTGTGAGATAGGGATATTTGGCAGAACAAGCAGTTCCCTTCTAAACCAGAGGGTGGCAGCAGTGACTATTGACAGCCTTCAGCATCGACTCAAAAAGTCCAGAGGCATGTTTGAAGATAAAAACTAGTGTTGGACCAATACCGATACCAGTATCGAGGCGGTGCCCCGATCCAGCACTAAAGTGGCTGATATCGATGTCGGCGAAGTGCCAACAAATATGGCACAGATACCATTTTGAGAGCCAAAAGTTTATTCAACTATTGTCACTTATTCCAGGTAGGCTATAAAAAGTTCTGCTGGATTCACTGCGTATTGCGTGGTCTATTTCCTGCTTCTCAAAAATTAAGGCAGGTGTTTGACAAAGCCTCGTAGCAATCTATTTGACAACCATGTAGTGTGCAGTTCTTCGTAATACACACACATCAATTTTAAACAGATGGGTGTCGGTATCGGCCCAAATATACACAGCCAGAGTATCGATTACAATGCAAAAAAATGGCATCGGGTGCAACAACAACAAAACAAGAAGAAAGGGAAGGTTTTTGGTTTGTTAGCGGGATCACTTGAAAACCTATGAATGGATTTTATGGATTTTTTTCTTTTATTACCAGAGTTGCTCCTAAAGCCAAGGAACAATTTATTGAAATTTGGAAATGATCCAGATTATGTGCGAAGTTTTAACCATAGATGTAAGTCACAATTTGGGGGCAAAATTTGCTCCTTGGTTTAGGTCTACGCTCTCCGGGTGCTTTTCTAGTTTTTTCTTTTTTTGTTTTTTTAATTCTGTTGCAGAAAATCTGTTTCTGAATGTGAATATTTAAGATTTACTTTCTGAGGCCTGTTAACTATGAAAGGGTAGAACCAGATCGGCCGACCCAGACATTGACCACCCGTCCCGCGTAGCGTGTGCGCGCACAGCGTTTGAAGTCCAATTCATTCGTCCCGCAAATTGAGACTGTGTCACGCATAATCAATGCAAGAAATATGAAACAGCTTATGGTCGAGCTTACTCTCATATGCAGCAGATGGCAGTGAAAGCCCAAATTAATGAGATTAAATGTTTGAAGTCAATTTTTAAACGTCTTTTCCTCCACGTTTTGTGTGATTTGAATCATCACCAAACACTAAGAATTTGGCCAGAAAGCGCATCTAGCTCGCGTAAAATACCAGTTGGAACTCCGCATTATTGTACTTTTACACTTATGTAGTGAAAGAGAAGGTTCTCCTCAATGCTGCAAGCTCCAACAAGAAATACAACTTGACGGCAAACTGGATTTGTACAGCTGGAGGAGTAATGCTACTTAAACCATAATCCATACAAACAAAAGAATATATTTTATTCACCTTCATTTATCTTGTAAGAAGCATGGTCTGCATATAAGAGCATGTTTGATGGTTGTTTCTGTCTACAAATTATAATTTATTTAAAGTGAATAAATTGTAATAAAAAATAAATAAAATTGAATCCCCTCATTTTACCAATTTAAACCACAGCTGGTAGCTTTTTTTTCTGGCAGTGACAGCAGGTGCGGGATAAAACTTCAAACTGTCTGTACTCTGTTGGTTCTGGGAACCAACAAGTTATAATATTACCTCCTTGTTTAGCAAAGCCTGGTTTGGTGCTGTTTTGTTTTCACCACATCTAGTTTTTTGTTAGTTTTACCTCCAGCTAACACTCTGACCTAACTGTGACATAGATTAGAAAAAGGGTCTATTGGCAAAATATATTATGGCCAAATATCTTTAACTATCCGACCCACCCAGAGAACATTAGTCAGCAAGTCTCTCACATAGTTTACGTTGACTTTTGCAACTTATCTTCTTTTTATAGGAAAGATGAAATCCTACTCGTCAGTCTTTATCTGATGAAATCCTGAATTATTACATTTAAACTCTGAACTGTTAATTCAAAAACACTTTTGGATAATTCCCAATTCCACAGACTGACTTCAGGATAAATCTGCTCCTCTGACTTTCTCCAACTGTCTTTAAAGTTTTTTTTAAGCTGTTGATATTGGAATTAAGTCCTTTTTTGATTTTATTCTGTCTAACAAAACAACCTTATAACCTTATGGTCAGCAGTAACTGCTTCTTTAAGGCCTTCGCTGATTTATTTCCATCCTGACATTGTGTTATAAGACATTCACAACTCTGCAGAAAATTCCTTTCTTTAGGATGATTTTGAATTTTTGCGTTAAATCCTACATAATCCAGATAGAGTGTCCACTGGATTTTTTATTTTTTCCCCATGTCTGATGATTTTGAAAAATAAAAACACTTGCCTCCATTTTCAGATCTTTGAGACAGGCTTTGGATTTTCCACTGAATCGCTTGCTGCTCTGGATTCCTGAATGATGGATAAATAAAAATTATATCTTTAAAAAAAGAACATTTTCCTCTTCATGCACTGAAAATAAAGTCACTACCTTGACTGACCAAATGGGAAAAAATGGTAACAGGCCCAATAATAATAGGTTCAGTAAATTGTTTGGGCATTTTATCAGACATTAGAACCCCTAGTGAGGCTGTCCCTGAGTAGGTGTGAGGGATCTTTACCACGTGGCGGGGGGGATCATGGTCTGCAGCCTGGATATGCCCCCATCCACAGGAACCACAAAGTGGATGTTGTGTAACGGCACCGGAGAAGCCATGGCCTCAGCATTGTATTTGTAATCTATTCGCAGGTCGGTGTTGGTGGAATCACCTCGCCAACTCACAGCCAGGTTCAGAGGAGTGGACTGAATTCCCTCTGCAGACACCTAACAGGAAAAAAAAATATACAAACAAAAAACAGCAGAATAAAGCAGCCGATATGTTTCATGGAAGGAATAACGTTAGGCAACTAAAAGGCAATCTGTACTTGATATTTGATCATGTCCACGTTGTAGTATGTTGCCTGAGGCTTCTGTTCGGCCACTTTCTTGAGATGGTTCATCAGGTTTGGCATGTTTACCCAGAATTCCTTGGTATCCACACCATCCGTTGCAGAATCACTACAAAACGACAAGAAGAGGTCCCATTTAGATGCTGATTATAAAACGATAGTATCTGTGGATATCCGTTCCCATCCAATGATCTGCACAGACTTTAATATATTTCAGTGGGATTCTTTGTGATTGACCACAACACCACAACGTATGTAATTAGGAAGTAGAAGGAAAATACTTAAAAAAAAAGTAGAAAGAAGAAAAATGAGAAAATTATGTGTATTTTAGTTCAGAGTGTCTACTTTGTTTTATGGCTCTAATGACACAAACATGCTTTGATCTTAACCCAAGGTGTCCATCTTTAGCACAAACTCACCAATATCATGCAGAATTTAAATCTATGCTGAACAACACCTGTTTCAAATGGCTCATTTAACTCCCAATATGTCATCCTGCTTTGAAGAGACCTGCTATCTAACATCTCATTGAATGTGGTTGTTGAATCAGGGAAACCTCAAAACTCAACATTTTTTTAGAGCAAATTATGGTAGTATGCCGTGACAGTTTTCTTTTTTTAGAAAATGGTTTGCAAAAAAAAAAAAAAGGCTTTGTTTCAACAATGAGGTTCTCTCAGCACTTTTTGACACTGATTAGGTTTGATTAGTGGGTGGCTATTATGTCACATGATTAAATCCTCCCTCTGCAGCTCCTCCGTAGCTCCTCATCTGATTTATTCTCTGGTTAGTGCCCTTACTGCCCGACCTTTTAGTTTAAGTTGAGAGTTTTGGTAGATTAGTATATTTGCCATATTCTTTTCATTTTCAGATGGTCATATTTTATTCTTAATATTTAATGAAGCATCCCTTTGAGACCAAGTGCATTATGTTTTCATACATGGGTTATTGAGACCTCTGCATCATTGGTTTGATATTTCTACCGGAAATCTATAGAAGATTATACAGATATGCCTAATTTATCATAGAGGATGTGAATACATCTTATTTATTTTTTTCATTTGTCAGAAAGTTCAATGACAATTCTAATTTGAAGAAATTAGAATTTTCTTTAAATTATTTCATGGTCCAGGCTTTAGAGAAGTAGGAATGATGTACATGTATGGATTAAATTATGGTGTAAATTTAAAACAAAAATGCAACTGGAAATGCAACCCAAAATTAAAACCTTGTTTTTTCAGATGTTTTTTTTTGTTGTTGTTGTTCATTATAATTCTAATTATTGTTTTGAATAATTACATTTTCAAAATCATTTTTCATACATAATTTTTTCTAATTTTATTAAAAAAAATGTAAATCTTATTTTTCAAATTTCACTTTCTCAGACTGTTTTATGAATTTCAGTCTTTTCAAATTGCACCCACTTCACATCTGCAGATGGGCTGCCCTCTGGAGTGAGTCGCGAAGACTCATTTCTAATGGTCTGCATGAATGTTAAGCTCCAGTCACACCTTGATGATTTAGACCAGCGTATGCCTGGACGTATGAAAAATCTGGCAAAAACGCTGGCATACGGTAGCCTCGTGAGACCATCTCATCCTGACCCTCGCGAGCTTTCAAGATTTCACTCGCTAATCAAGTCTGGGAGACTCTACGCTGGAAGAAAATTTGGAGCCGCTCACCAAACGTCAATCAGCCGCTGGCTTTTGAGGCGGAGTTGAGCTGGAGGTGTGACGCTTACGGCGAAGCGCCGACAGTTCAGTCTAAAGAACATGGCGGCTTCAGCCGATGAAACAAGCGTTAGCGTGGCTATCGAGCAAGTTTTATCGGACTTACAGAGTATTTTTCACTGAAAGAAGAGCAAAACAATTGCTCTGGAGGCTTTTCTCAGAGAGAAAGGAAATGTTTTAACTCTTCTCCCCGACTGGTTTCGCAAGAGTAGCCTGGCTGTTAGTAAGTCACGTCATATGCTTCGCTGATCTGATTGGTTTATTTACGGCCGCCTATCACCAACATATAGCCAATCAGCTCCCGCCAGTATTTTTTGCCCCTTCCCAAAATTACTACTAACGGAAAGGTTTCCAGGATGGATATGCGGAGCAAATCCATCTGGCGTGAGTCAGGTTAGGCATACGACAAAATTATTCCAGATGTCGAGACAGCATTGCCAGCATAATAACTAATAGCATGGACCATAAGTTGGCAGATTAAAGTTATTTAATCGCTGGAAATACGAACCTCACGAAAGGTGTGTGTGTGCATAACTTATGTGTAACTTATCAAGAACTTATTTCCAAGGCATATCAACGTATGTGAAGTGTTCCAGACGACCACTGAACATGTTTCTAAATTACAGTTACCGTATAATGGCTTTTATTGGAAGTAAGTTAAGTACTGGACTCTATATGAATATGCTATGTATATGCCAAAAAATTTAAAAAATACATAGAAATTTCAGTGTATGCCAGCATTTTAGGAGATTCTGGGATGTCAGGCATGAACTGGCTAACTCAGCAAGGTGCAACAGGGGCTTTAGCGAGAACATTTTATTTGGTCAATGTGCTCATCAAAAGCCTGTTTTTTTCTTTTTAATGTTTGGCTTGAAGTAAATAGAAGGTGATCTGTAAAATGCAATATTAAAAACCTATAATACATAGCACTAAATCTGAAAAAGAAAATTTAAAAAGCATAAAACTTGAAATGTACAATCTAGTACAGAAAATTTTAAATAAAGTTTGAAAAAATGAAATATGAAAAACAAAAATGTTTTACAAAATCTAAGAAAACAGCTAAATTACTTTCAAAACCCTTTTCTGATCATTTTTTTTAAATAAATTTTCATTTATGGATTGCATTTTCATTCTTCCATTTACAAAATGCGTTCTTTCCTTGCAATAATAAAGGAACAAAAGTCACACCGTAAACATGAACCGGAGATTTCCGCTTGCACATGCACATAATTAGCAGATTTAGCAACTGAGAACTGAATTTCCGTCTGCAGACTCTGATAGACAGACGTTGCAGAAGAAGAGGGAACACAGGATTCTTAAATTACAAAAACATCATAAGTCAAAGGTTCAAAAGCTGTAAATACCTTTGCAAAGCACTGCAACCCCTAACCTTGAAATGACCTAACATAAAATAAAAGCCACAGCTGGATTTAATAGTTCTGGACGACCCCACAGCCATTAAAAAGGGACAGCTTTACCATGTTTATGCTCACCAGCACAGCAGCTGTGGATTAGGGAGGACTTGCTCCAGCTGGTTATAGTTGCTGATGACAAAGGTGAGGATTGGTTGAGTTGGGTGACAAGCAAAATGCCTGGTTATACCTGCAGGGAAGGAGAGCACCATCTCCCCTGTGATTTTCACCGCACATCTGCAGCCAACAGACAGAAGTGGGAGTGAGAAGCAAACACTTCTAGACATACAAGCTAAACTGCAAAAGCTTTTACTTAATATACACTGCTTAAAAAAAGACCACTAAAGTAACACTCTAGATCTAAATGAATGAATGAAATAATTCTGGTGAAAACCTTTATCACACAGTGGAAAATAAAGCATAGAAGGATCAATGTAAATTAAGATTATCCCACGGAGGTCTGGATTTAGAATCATACTCAGAATAAAGCTGGAAAACAACATTACTGGCTGATTCAGTTTCACCAGATATTTCTTAAGACGAGTCAAAATTTGGCTTGGTGGTGTGCAAAGATTTCTTCTGGGGAATCTCTTCCAAGCCCTAAATTAAACGGTTAACGGATGTTAACCTGGAAAGTCTGTCTAGGCCAATAGAATGAGACAATGTCCTAGATGTACTAAGCTGGTTTCAAGTCTGGGGAACAGCTCTGTCCTTGGCATCAATTTGGTCATGTCACTCTGTCACATGCTCAATGTAAACCTGCTTTTATGCTCCAAGAAGAGCACACGCAGCAAAAGGTAAAATCTGCCATTTTTGGTGTTCACTTGAGAATTTCAACCACTCTGTCATTGTTGGGCAGTGAGGAAAGGTCCCACTTGTGGATGTTAGGGTTGTCATACCACTCTGAAATCCATTTTACACTGCTAATTGGAAAAAAAAAAAAAGGATTTGAAATCTGAAAATTAAACCAGCCATTTTTCTTTATTCTTTGAGATGGCCCAGCTTTTCATATAAAACTTTTGTAATTGTGCACAGTAGAATGCAGGCACCACACATGTCCTGCACAGTTTCTGGGTTGATTCAATTTTGCTTGGTCACACTGATGCGCCATCTTAGGTGAGTCTTCTTCACTTCGGCCAGCGGCAACATGGCGGAGGCAAACAGACAGGGGTGGCGTACTAGCTTAGCCTCGTGAGACCATCCTGATCTCACGTGAGCTTTCAAGGTTTCACTCGCAAATCAGTCTGGGAGACTCTCCGTTAAAAGAAAATTTGGAGCCGTTCACCAAACAAGCGTCCAATCAGCGTTGGCTTTGAGGCGGGTTGAGGTGTAGCCTTCACAAGAAGCGCGCGGAACAGTTCAGTCCTAAAAAGAACACGCATATGACTTCAGCCGATAGAAACTAGCGTTAAGCATTGGCTATCGAGCAGATTTTTGCTCGGAATTACACTGTATTTCTTCACTGAAAGAAGAGCAAAACACTGCTCTGGAGGCTTTTCTCAGAGAAAATATGTTTTTTGCTTTCTCCCGACTGGTTTCCGCAGAGAGTTTGATCTATCAATTGGCTCCTCTGCATTAAAATTAGCTCTGTAGTAACGTCGCATATGCTTCGTTGATCTGATTGGTTTATTTGGCCCGTCCTATCACCAACATAGGCCAATCAGCTAACCAGTTTTTCCTCTTCCCAAAATTGCCACTTCCACGGAAGGTTTCCAGATAGATATGCGCCAGTTCAAATCCATCAGGCGGAGTCAGGTTATGTACTAGCTGTGATCGGCTCAGTTGTTTCACTCAGTCTGATAAGAGGAAAAACTCTAATAGCTGTCTGTTAGTAGCTAACTGACGTTTTGTACTTCTATCCGTTTAGCAAAAAAAAAATGCCTCATTCAGCCGGGAACAGCGCTGAGGGCAGCCATTGTGTCAATGCGTGACCAAATGAGCTCATTTTATTGGCTAGAAACTGCTCGACTCTAGTAGACTGCTTTGGCTGGAGTTCACCGAAAGGTCAACACTTTTGCAGCTGAATTTTTTGCAGCTGAATTTTTTTGCAGCTGAATTTTTACCAGATAAAAATTGAGTGTAAGGAATTCAATGTCTAAAAACATTCAGTGTTTAAAATTCAGTGTTAAAAAAAAGGCAGATTCCAATGAGACTGTTTTTCTTCCATAGTATAGTTCTGTCTGAAATTAATGAAAATAACAGTTTTAAATAGTTACTGAGTCAAATATGTGGCGGGCAATGTTTGGTTTATAGAAAGGATTTTTAAGCACAGATTCCAATATGTCTGCAGTGTAGGGACTATAAATATGATATTCGTGATGACGGTGCTGCTGCTGAAGCTCCTCAAAAATGTTATTAGCACCTAGAACAGTGATAGGTAGTTCAGTTTTGATTCTTTGCCTGCTTTTTGTCTCAACTATCACGGCTGCTAGGCAACTGATCATACGGTGGTGAAAGCCGTTGAAAGCTCGACCTGTTTGAATCCAAAGCCAAAACTCTTCCGGCCTCCTTATTTTCACAGACCTCGAAGGATCCAGTCCAAGTAGACCGGGTCCTTCACACCCATGGTGTTTTTTAGGTCTTTCTTTTATTTCTGTAGATCAGAGTATGATATTTTATATTTTACCTAATCTACCTTAATATTTCTACAATCAGAAACATTTGCAATATAACAATATAGATAAGATCCTGTATCATGTCATAGTGACCTAACCAACCTACTTTTTAAAAAAGGACTTACTTGCTGGGATCAGCGCCTTTGAAATAAGCATTTATAGTTTCTGTGAATGCAGCTGCAACTGGCAGAGTGTCCTGGGGTCCCATGGTGAGTGGGCTGGGTCCTCTGGAGCACCCTGGTAGCCGCACAAAGCAAAAAGATACTCATATGTTGGAAGGTATGTAAAAAAAGTATAGCTAAAACAGACATATTAGGGTTAAATAAACTCTATAGTATTGCTCAGACATTTACATACATACACTCATCATAGGAATTTATCTAGAGCTTCCATTAATACAAGTTAGACTTTTTTCCCCAAGGTAGAATATAACAACTTCAGTGGATTCATAAAAATCAAAATATTGCACACACGTTTGAACTTATTGTTCCTTTCATTAATTGTCAAACAGTCAAAGTTTTACATGTCTACCCTAATTTTCTTTAATTTGCCAAATGTGATTTTTTTCTATCGAATTTCCCTAGTCACCTGGTGACATTGTCATGTACAGCTGTGTGTCGTCTGCACAGTTAAGCTAATTTAGGATCTGGGTAAGGTGGAGCATGTACATATAGATAGATGAACCGTTGGGGGATACCAACAGATTTTAACCCTTTAAAGCCCGGATTCAAGAATAAAACAAAACAGAAAATTACTTTTTTTTTGGTTTGAAGTCCTTATTGGCCTTTTAAAAAGGAAAAAGGAAAAACAGAAATACATTTTTGATATTAATAACTTATTACTATGTAATAAGTCAAAAGATAATTTTGTGTAGTCTTCTGCTCTCTGTTATCAGGTATATCTGATTGTGGTACAATAGGATTTTGAGCAAAGTTTTACCATTAAATTATGCAAAAAAGGTGTCAGCATAAAAACATTTCAGAAACCGTATGTATCGAATATGATACATTTGGCATTACAGGGTGAAGGACTCTGATGTACCTACTGACACAAGACCCTGTGCTTGAAGCGGGATCTAAACCAATACAATGTTGTACCAACATGGCCAATCCATTTTACCAGAACTGATTAAATGTAATCATTAGTATCAAACGCTGCACTAATGTCCAATAAAACCACCACATGGGTTCTTCCACCAAAGAAAACAAAATAATTAAAATGAGATCCACCATTTGGGACAAGAACAGAGGTCAAAAATTCAGCAAGAATCAAACCAGAACCCCAGTGATGTCTATGTGATGATCCAAACATCAGTGTGCATGAATTGCCCTCTCTATATTTTTTAAATAACTGAAGTATTTTGCTTTAGTCGTTAATTTAAAAAAAAAGCAGTTAATCAGCTGAATTTTATGCCAATAATGAGCATACGGGAACTTCCGATGAGCCTGAAACATCTATATAATTCTGGGATCTTTGTAAACAGGAGATGGGATGTGCAGCAAGACAAGGGATAAAAACAGAATGTCTAGAAGGGCTTCATGCACTGACAAGGGCTCTTTGCTGCTCTGTGGAACGACTCACCTTCAAAGGCTAAAAAAAACCTGCCGTGGTCAAACCACACCAGAGGCTGTGAGGCCTCTGGGTGAGCAGAGACATGAGGGGAGACAGAATCGTGAGAGGGATAAGACAATGAGGTGAGGACATGATGACGAGAAGCAGACGCCATGTGGTGTTCAGCTCAAAAGAGGGCAATGCCAACACGTATCCATACCTGTGGTGGGCATGCTGAGGTCTCGTCCTAAGGTTGGAGTGGAAGCTGCACTATGTGAGGTGACAGAGGAGAGGGAGGAGGAGCTCTCAGCGCGGGCCAGGGGTGCAAAAGGTGGAGGGCTCACTGCAACCGGTGGGCTGAATGGCCGACTCTATAAAACGGGAAAAAAGGACCAACAGAATTGCTTTGATTAATCCTGACACTAAAATGGAATGAGTCATGTTAAAGTGGAAATCTTTTTTATACGCACTAGCTCTGTGATTGGTTTCCCCGGGGGTAGCTTTGGTCTTGAGGTTGGACGAGGAGGAGGAGGAGGCGGCACTGGACTCCCTCGAGACTGAGGCGTGACAGGGCGAGCTGGAGATGATGGGCCTGGGAGAAACAACATCATCTTTCCTCTGAACACTTCCCTTCATGTCACAGCAAAAACAAGGCAAAGCTTCCTCTAGTTCTTATGGTTTCACATAGCAGGAAAAGGTTGCCAGTTTCTAAATTTACTAAAATTCTTAACAAACTGAAGGACAAAACTGTAAAGCTGTGTGTAAAAACTCGAAATAGTCGGATTTGCTTCAACTGGACCTAAACACACAGCAATGGGATGACCACAGTAAAAGCATGTGTTTGATTTGAGGCAGTATATATATGCCGTATCTCACTGGCTCTTTCCTATGATGATCATTAACAAAAAGTCTTTATGTTTTCCCTTTCGACAACCAGCAGAGGGCAAGATTAGATGTGATTTAAATAAATACACATTCCACATGAAATTTAGTTTTACATATGGCCATGTCTGACTTAATATGTATACATGCCATGATATTTTTAGCAATATTAGTTATTGTCATATTAGATGATCTCAAATTTTAGAGGCCATTCTGAAACCCTTAAAGTCTGTCTACAGGAAAACACTTTGATGTTAAAAGATTTACACTATGCAACCGGTGTTGATTTTCCAGCTTGTGCTCCCCAGAGGGCTTAAAGTAAAAGTGCACTGTAAGTAAATATGTTCAGCTGTTCTCCCTGGTTCCCGTTCCACACAGCCAGTAAAAGTGTTTTGAGCTTAGCAGACAGGCTTAACCTGTGAATCACCATGTCTACTGGGCGGTGAAGTGACTATTTTGTTCCAGTTTTCGAGTTTGAAAATTTAGCATGTTTTCATACATTATTTGTTATGCATGTGTTTAAATAACAAAGCCGTAAAGCTCTCGCGATGCACGAGACTTTTGAGCCTGTGGGTGCTGGGCCGCAGGGCTCCTGCAATTGCAAGTACGGTATTTCCCCTACAGACCACCAGGGCGGCCGAGAAAAACCTTTGTTCGACCTGAAATGACTCATTTAATCATCCAAAATGTTATGGAACACATTAACTGACTGAAAATGTTGCATAGTATTCCTTTAAATGGATATTCATAGATGCTTGCATTGTGTTTATATTTTTAAATTGGACTCGCTCTTCTTTTTTTAATGGATTCTATAGGTTTCATTTATGGTATGGTATGCAGTCGGTATGGTGTCATCTGGGTTTTCTTCGGTTCATTGTTTTGTTTATTGTCGTTATCTGTCTTAGGACAGTGAGTAAAAACCAGCTCTTATGCTATTTCCGGCTTATACACTAATTAATGCATGTTAATAAATGTGTATTTTCCTAATATAAATAAATAAATAATTCACATAAATAATGAGTAATAATGTAATGGCAATATGGAAAGACAGCAGCATTGACCCGTTTAAACGATTGAAAAGACCTAAGATATCACTTCAGATATATCACCTACTCTGTTGAAATATGTGGATATAAAACCAACAAAAAAACAATTTATACGCTGCAGAAAATAACCGTAAGGATAGTCAATAGTTTGACATATAACACAATCTATCTAACGCCTATTTCAGAATCACAATCAAGTTTATTTCCAAGTAGGTTTGCACTAACAAGGAGTTTGACTTGGTGGTGCAGACAAAATAGTTATATATATATATACAGAATCTATCAATATGCAACATTAAAAACACAAAATACTGTATGCAATATATAGTACATAGCTATATACTATATACTCAGTAGACTGTGGGTCTGTGTAACGCAGAAGGTCTGCAGATGTTACGTTGGTGTGGCTTGTAGGTCCTAAACAGGGGAGGGAGAGAGGTAGGGTCAAGTGTCACAGGGGGCTCTGGGCCTTGTTGATAAGGCTGGTAACAGATGGGAAGAAATCTGTTCCATTTAACGCATTAATGATCTATAATCATGTAATTCTTTATATAGCATTGGTTATGTACAATAGCCATTGTCAAAAAGCATTTTGTTAGTATAATAATAATAATAATAATCTCAGGGCTGTGGATATGTTTACAAAAAACAGATTATAAGAACAAATGTTAAATCACCTGTGTTTCTGTTAAAGGTATGGACTTGTGAAATACTCAGATAATTTCAAGAGCTGTAACTCCATTTTATACTTTAGGAAATTGTTTAAAAACCTAGTGATTGAAAAAAATTGTAAAATAGAGAAATATAATGTCGACAGACAAATAAGTATTTTTGCACATTGTCCAAGAAACATTTTTAGGTAGGGTAGATTTAGACTTTGGCCTAAACCTGTTTGGTGAAATATTTTCCTTCTCGTAAACGGTATATAATGTCAGCCTTTTTACAATTTTGTATAAAAAAATGCAAAAATACTATGTTTTACATGTATTATATTATTCAAAATCATACATTTCACTAAAATAAAGGTATTTATGTAAAATTCTAAGTAGATACTGTCCAGTTATATCCTTCTCATCGGATTCAATTAAGCTCTTTTGAAGACTTAATTTCTCCCTTCGTGACTATTTAGTCATTAGGTCCATGTTTTATGCTCTGTTATTTTTCATAATGACATTTTCTTACAGCACTTTGTGTTTATGTCTGTAAAAAGCACTTCATAAGTAAAAAACTGATCAGGTCTTACTTAAAACTGTTATTCTGTCTTTAGGTGAATTTGAATAATCATTTCACTACAATTAGGCGAGCTATATAGGGTTAAAACACATTTGTTACATCCTAACATCTTCAGTATCTATAGAAATAAATATTTCTCTGCAGCTTTGAATATTTTATCTTCTCTACCAGTAAATTTGAGTAAATCCTTATATTATCCTTTACATCCTCTCCTCTGAGTCAATTCCTTCTCCTCCATGCATGTAAGATATCATGATGTCATATAAATTGTCCTCTAAGTATACCTGAGGGTGAACCTCAATTTACAAAGAGACCAGAACACTCACTGCTTCCAGAATAGGGCCCAGGGGAAGACATGATGGACCTGTATGCGGTTGGAGGAAGAGGAGGCGGAGTTCCCCTGAAGCTGGGTGTCAGCTCTCTGGGAGAGCCTGTCAGATCCGGTACATCATCCCTCTGGTACGCTCCCTCTGGAGTCCTCTTTCCTCCCAGATTCCCGTAGACTAAAGGAGATGTGACCCCTGCCCGAGGGGATTTCCGTTCTGCTGGCAAAGGGGGCACTGGGCTGATTGTAGTGGAGGAGCAGGCATAGCCTGCCAGCTGCAGGACCTCCTCGTCGACTCCTTCCTCGTCAGGGAATGCAGTGGAAGAGTCGGAAGGGGAGAAGTCAGGAGGCAAAGGAGGAGCTGGCTCATCTGGAGGTGGAGGTCCAAGCACGATTGAGGGCGGTGAGTCTAGTGGTGTAAAAGGAGGAGGAGATCCTTGGGAAAACGGCGGAGGAGAAGGTGGGGGCTCATTTGGTGGCGGTCCGGGAGAGAAGCCAGGCGTTGAAGGAGTGGAGGAAGGTGTATCTGGAGGAGGAGAGTCTGGTGGTGGAGGAGGAGCTGGTTCGTCAGGAGGTGGAGGTCTGTCGTCCATGAAGGTGACCCATCTGGGAGATGCCGCCTCCTCTCTCATTCTGGGGCTGTCAGCAGGACCAAACACGTCGTCTAGGTCAGGGGCTGGGGACCCCCGGTAAGAGGCAGGGGAAAGGACATTTAGGTAGATGGGGGCAGAGCTTCGGGCTGCCCTGCCATTGGGTAGATCAGCTGTGGAAGAAGGTTTGGACAGTTGTTACTGAACTACAGCATGTGATTGACCTCCACTGAAGGTTTACAGAAGGAAAGTTACCTGCCAAGTCCGAAGGATAACCGTAACGACTTCTAGATGGAAAGGTTTTAGGAGGAAGCGGTGGAGGAGCTGCAGTAGAAACAGTTTATCACCACCAAACATACACCCAATAGATTAGTTAGGTTTACAGAAACAACAAAGATACGGCTACTCACCTCCTGTTGGAAAACTACGGCTCAGCTGGGATTCAGAGCATGGTCTGGGTTCTCCCCATGCATCACTGCGGATTGCTGCAACACAGGAAAGGGGATCAGAGTTGAGTAAGGAAAACCGGTGTTTATAAATGGAGTAATGTCTAATTAGTAGAAGACGGACCATCATATCTGGCATATCTGCTTTCTGAAGGATGCCTGAACACTGAAGGAACATTCTGTGGCACAGTGGAGCTGCAAGAGAAGACATAACTATTAAAAGCAATGCAAGCACGTATCCATTCCACCTTAGCTCCAGTTCTGGCTAATGCAATCAAAAGACAACAGCAGGCTTATAAGCAACATTTGATTTTGATTTCTGGATGGATTGGAATTTGATTTTTGCTAATTTTTCAATCAGAGATCTGTATACTGTAGATCTGCAACTGCACTCACTGGGAGGGAGGAGAGGACACAATTTAGAGAGTTACCCAATAACAGCTTAAATAAATACACAATAAATGCAAATGTAGATGTGATATTTGGTGAATTATCATTTTTAATGAAAGGTTAGATTGTGTGGGATTCTAAGTAGTTGCTCTTTTTCATTGCTCATCTAAATTTTCTTGGTTTTTCAAAACTTTGATAGAACTTCCCTGCTCATCCCTGGAACTTTCTTGAACTTTTTTTGAAATTCTCTTGCAGTTTCCTTAACACGTCTTTTAACTTTCTTAAAACATTCTGGGTACTTTCTATGCATTTTAAGGAAAACCTAATAAATTCTCTCCTGAAATTTAACATGGAACATTCTCAGATCTTCCTGTTTGCTTTCCTATACTTTATGGAACTTTCTTTGAACATATCTATTACTCTCCATCAAATTTCAGCGCATTTTTTTTCAGCACTTTCAGGATACTTTCCTTAATTTTAATAGAACATCTCTGCTCTTCCTAGCTGATTTTTAGAGCTATGAAATCATATTTTACAGATCTCCCTATATGCTTTCATAGAACTTTCTCTGAACTTATCTTGTACTTTCCTGGAAGGTTCATTTAAGAATCCCAAAACCTCCCCACACAATCAGGAAACATTTTAAGTACTTAGTTTAACTTTAATGTAGCTTGCTTTTCCCAGTTATTTTCTGTAACTTTAATGAAACCTTCCCAGATCAACCTATGTACTTTCTCATTTACTTTTACTGAGATGTTAGTTCCCTGAACACTTTATTTTACTTTCCAATATATACTGGGTCCTTTAACCAATTCTTTCAACAATTCTTAAATGTACTTTCCTGAACTTTGATGTAACCAAGCATATAGTCCTTAAAATACTGGGTGCATTTAATAAATATTATATGCAGCATATAAGTCTTGTAACTGGGTACTAAATACATGCATTTACACTCATGGAACCTTGCTAGCAGCTGTTAAGTTCCAGTAAGTTTTTGAGAAATGACCAAGTTCCTCATAAGTTAAATGACAGTTCCAGCTAAGACCTTTAAAAAAATTTCCATAAAGCACCTGGTAAAGTCCAGAACTGTGCATGAAAAATACATTTAAAAATTATTAAGTAAATTAAATGAGGTAAAGTTTCAGAAAAGTTACATAAAGGTTTGATGATAGATTCTGTGCAAGAGCTCTGTTACAAGTCACCTGATAATACAGCCTGATTTGGTAACTTCCATTGCAGTTTCATGAAAATTCCAACAAAATTGACTTATAAATCAAGTTAAAGGTATGTATCATTTATGATGATAGAATGAGGCAAAATGTTAAGAAACTTGATTACCTTTTATATACTGACCTTTTAATCTTAACCAGACTTGATACAAAATTTAACTCCAACCTGTATTTGTCTAGTCTTTAATACTAAAAACAAATACTTTGAATAACATAACATTGGTAAAATCATATTAACTCGTTGGCCGTTAAGGTTACAGACCTTGGTGTCTCAGATGTACAACTTGGCGTTGGGGTGGAGCGTCTGGGTCTAGCTATCTCTTCACCTATGATTACAGAAAACCATCACAGAAACTCATGTGTTAGTTTATACAGTATAGATTTGCTTGATAAGAGTACAATTAATTGGGCAATGTCTAACAAAAGTTTGGATTCACCTTAACATGTTTCTAATTGTATCTTTTAGAATTGTACAGGACTCACAATATCAACGAGGAAACACAGCAATGGGATTATTAGATTAGGATGCTTCTCCTCAGTGTGAATTTAGAATTAGTCAGTGGACAGACTATGCTCACTCACATATCTTTGCTGTGTAATCCTAATTAGCCTTAGCTATTTTTCAAAGACAAATAGTCAAAAATGTTCAATCTTTGCACCTACAAAGCTAATCAGAACACATTCAAGACAAATGCAGCTGTGATTTTAGTAAACGATGGTTCAGCAGGCTACAGTGCCTGACGAAATTATCCGTCCCCTTGAACTATTTGATATAAAATATTCATTTTCTGTGAAGAATCAACAAGTGGGACACAGTAATGAAGATGGTACGAAGTTTACTGGATATTTTACATTTTCTTTTAATGAAAACAAAACTTGTGTGTGCAAAATTATTCACCCCCCCTGCAGTTAATACTTTGGAGCGCCACCTTTTGCAAAGTCATTTGGGGTATGTCTCTATCAGTTTAGCAAATCGAGAGATTGATATTTTTGTCCATTCTTCCTGCAAAACAGCTTGAGCTCAGTGAGGTTGAATAGAGAAGGTTTGTGAAGAGCAGTTTCCAGTTCTTTCCACAGATTCTCAATTGAATTCAGGTCTGGACTTTGACTAGGCAATACTAACATCTTGAAATGTTAATTTGTGAACAGTGGCATTGTAGATTTTGCTTTATATTTTGGATGATTGTTGGAAGATACACCTCCGTACCAGTCTTAGGTCTTTTGCAGACTCCTACAAGTTTTCTTCCAAAATGGTCCTTTAATTCGGCTCCATCCATCTTCCCATCAATTCTAACCATATTCTCTGTTCCTGCTGAAGAAAAGCAGGCCCAAACCGTAATGCTGCCACCAACATGTTTTACATTGGGGATGGTGCGTTCAGGGTGATGAGCTGTGTTGGTTTTACTCCAAACACAACATTTTGCATCGTTGCCAAAAAGTTCAATTTTGGTTTAATCTCACCAGAGGATCTTCTTCCACATGTTTGCTGTGTCTCCCAGGTGTCTTGTGGCAAACTTTAAACAAGCCTTTTTATGGATATCTTTAAGGAAAGTATTTCTTCCATAAAGGCCAGATTTGTGCAGTACACTGCTGATTGTTCCTGTGGGCAGGTTCTCCCACCTCAGCTGTAGATCTCTGCAGTTCATGCAGAGTTATCATGGGCATCTTGGCTGCAGATCAGTCTTCTTCTTGTTTGAGCTGAAAGTTTGGAGGGACAGCTGGGTCTTCATAGATTCTCAGTGGTCCATTTTAATATTATCGCTTGCACAGTGCTCCTATTGATGTTTAAAGCTTAGGCAATCTTTCTGTATCCAAATCCAACTTTTAAACTTCTCCCGAACAGAATCTCGAACCTGCCTGGTGTGTTCCTTGTTCCTCATGATGTACTCTGCACTTTTAAAAGAGCTCAGACAATCCAAGAGCAGGTGCATTTAAATGGAGACCTGATTACACACAGGTGGATTCTATTTATCATCATCAGTCATTGAGGTCAACATTGAATCATTCACAGATCCTCATTGAGCATCTGGAGAGTTTATTCCACTGAAAGTAAAGGAGCTGATTCAATTTGCACGCCTCACTCTTCAGTTTCGTTTCTCTACATGACTGTGTCCCACTTGTTGTTGATTATTCCCAAATAAATGTCAATTTTATATCTTTATGTTTGAAGGCTAAAAAAATTAAAGGGTCCCAAATGCTTTTGCAAGGTGAAAGTGGCTAAAAGCAAATACATGCAATACCTTTCGAATTTGTTTTGCAAAATATTTAGGGGGAAAATATTATACCAGCTTCCCCAATTTATTCTCCCTTGTGTTTTTTTTTTTAATTGCATAAAATAATAACAGATTGCACTGAAATCGGATTGCAACCTGGAAAATGTGTGCAAATGTTTTCAATGTGTAAAATCCAATAAAATGTGATGCAGTGCCTTGCAAAAGTACGGCCTGAAAAATGGTGCGTAACTAATAACAAAAACAAAAAGTTGAAAATATTAATTTACTCACATGATAAGTTTCTTTTCATCATCCCCTGCAGAATAGAAAAGCAAATAATACATACTTTAGAAATAAAAATAATCTATGCTACATCTGGATAAATATATTACAGTAATTACATCTAAAATATCTTCAATGTAGAAAACCTGAATTATAAAGTAATAGTGAATACATTACATAAATATGTGTTTAAAATAGAAAAATTTGGATTTTATTTTTACTTATCCTCACTTATTGATACTTGATTGTACAATTTCTGCACTTTTATGTGCAACACAACTGTAAGCTGAAATCAGGAGGTTGATTTTCAGGCCTCTAACCAGCAGGTGTGGCAGCTGAAAAAGAGAAACTCACCGGACTGCGTCTCTGAGACCAGCAAAAAGGAAGAGAGAACAGACCTGGGTCAGAGAGTGAGTGACAAATCAGTCAACTGGACGTCAACTAAAACTGGACACAACACATCTTCTTTACTTTAACCGCATAGCTCCCATAATGCAAAATGTGCCGTTAGGACAATAAACAGAATGTGACAGCTGCACTGAGACTAGATCAGAGTTCTGTCCGTGTTCTGTTTAATTTGCATTATGTACCACATGCTTTGCCAGAGAGGTTTAAGTAAGGTTAAACTCAGTAGGAAAATGTAACTACAAAGCGGTGGGTTTTGGAGATTAAAAGGAACACAATAAAACATATTCCACATGCAGAAACATGGTGACCATTAGGAACAAAACTGGCTCTTCCAGCAAGTGAGCACATGCCTGCACAATCTTTGGCTGTTAACAAAAAAAACAAAAAACAGGCGTTGTAAGCTTACCGGACTTCTCCTCTATAGAAGGACAGCAGGAAGAACAAACACAGTACGAGACTTAAACAGATGCTACAAAGTGGAGCAGCTCTATCAGTGTTTAGTGCCGGACAGAACTAAGATCAGCAACGCTCACCAGAGAAGGAGAGAGCGCCAGACCTCCCACAGAGGCTTTCAGCTCATCCATGGATGGAGGAAGACACCGGGCGCTGTCCGCCACCAGCGGCTTGATCCGGATTTTGAACTTTTTCTTGTTCTCTTCGTCATCGTCTGAATCGCTGGAGGAAGAGAGGTGCTTTCCTTTGGAAGCTGGTGAATGATTGTCAAGGGCAAAGAGTGATTGTAAATCCAGGTTTTTTTCTGGAGAATTTCAAGTCAAAACTAGGAGGAGACACACTCTCCTGCTCTGGATAGTTATAGAATTTAAAGTTAGTTATTTTTCAGTATGAAGGGTGGAGGTTTTATTTCCATTGTTTCAGAAATCATATAAGCAAAGATTCCGTTTGCTCTTTTTGGAAATGAAAGGGATTTTCTGGCAGATCAAATGGTCAGACAAAAGCTGACCAGAAAGTCGTAGTAGGTCTGCTGCCACAGGGTTTTTCTCTTACTGTGATTTAAATATAAAACAAAGCAACTTTCAGTTAATGTAACTTAGAGATGCTGTATCTGCTGTTAGTGTGCAGAGAGGCAAGTATTTCCATGTATGACATTTCATAGCCGACCAATGTTTGACCATTTTTCAAACCTGTTTGTTTTCAATGGGGTTCACTTGGATTCTATGGGTCCCCAGAAGAAATTAACCTGACTCCAGATGGATTTGCTCAAGCATATCCATCTGGAAACCTTCCGTTGAAGTAATTTTTTGGGAAGGGGCGAAAATACTGGTTAGCTGATTGGCCTATGTTGGTGATAGACGGGCCAAATAAACCAATCAGATCAACGAAGGATATGGCGTACTAACAGAGCGACAGCGAAAAACACAACCACAAGCCAGGCTACTCTTGCCGAAACCAGTCGGGAGAAGAGGCAAAAACATATTTTCCTCTGAGAAAAGCCTCCAGAGCAGTGTTTTGCTCTTCTTTCAGTGAAAGAAATACTCTGTAATTCCGATAAAACTTGCTCGATAGCCATGCTAACGCTAGTTTCATCGGCTGAAGCCGCCATGTTCATTAGACTGAATGGTCGGGCTTCTCGTTGCGTCACACCTCAACCCGCCTTAAAGCCAGCGCTGATTGGACCTTCGTTTGGTGAGCGGCTCCAAATTTTCTTTAACGGAAAGTAGCCAGACTGATCTGCTGAGTGAAACCTTGAAAGCTTGCAGAGATCAGGATGGTCTCTCATGAGGCTAAGAAGAAATACCCTGATTATTATGTTGACAGCACTGCATATTTTCTCCACATAATTTGGAAACAGAAAATGCATTGAAGCAATTCGTGAAACAGACCACCGTTAAATGAGATGAACAAATATTTCCTCCAGCCAAAAATTATCTTCAAGCAGATGGGTGTGCCTCAACCAGCTGGTTATCAGCTTAACCAACAAACCTTCAGAATGTAATTTATGCACAATGGTTCATTTTCATTCTTTATGGAGTGTTTAACACAGGTTTGCATATTATCTTGACTGTTAGCATATTGAAAAATTGAGGCAATAAGTGGAAAATAGGGCAGGGACTTAAACACATTCATTTTGATTATTAATTCTATAGATTTTAAGATATTATAAAAAGTAATGCAACTTAGTGTATCTTTTTATACATACTTAAGTCCCGAGCAGTACTGTTTCTTTTACACCTGTACATCTGACGCACAAACAGCATCACAAGTATTCCAGCTGAAAAAACATCTAAGTGCAGTGAAAGTGACGCTGTAACTTTGGTTCTGTGTATTCCTGGATAACTGGTAGTCACACCACTCTTATCAGTGAGAGGAACCCAGGAGACCATTGATAGTTCCCCTGGTGTTATTTGTAGATGTAGCACTTAGGTGAGCTACGTCACCTATGTGACTTTTTCATCAGAACCTTGACCTGCATGGAGGTATTACTGCAACTGGCAGGCAGGAATGAATGAAACAGGACTCATGTTGTGGCAAACACAGACGTTCGTTACGCTAATGTTAGCATCCACAGCTGCAGCAAACATCGGACCAGATGATGAGCTTCAGGTTTGAAAAAGTTTAAAGTACTCCCTGGTAAAGTAAGTGGCAACATAGATTGCTTGTCTTGATTAAGGGCTTAAGGGGAACAAGTCGCCTCAGAGCTATATGTGTTTTAATTGCACTAAATGTTGCATGCTTAATAGCGCATCCTAAGCTCTAAACAGCAATGCTTTATGCACAGCTCTACTGTTATAGTTCAGTGGAATTAATTTAGTATTCAACTTTATTGTCATTACACTCTCACAAGTACAAAGTAACCATTGTGCCATTGTGCAGCACAGTGCAGGATTAAGGGTCTTTGCTCAGGCCACAGTGGCAGTCCGTGGGAGTGGGGCTCGAACTCAGAACCTTAGCGCAATACCCTAACCACTAGGCCACCACTCCCCCTAATTGTGATATAATTAATGCTCATGTGATCTTCACACTTAAAGAAGTAGTATCTCAAAGACAGTAACATCACGAGTTTCTAAAAAAGTTAAATGATAACTTTCAACAAATCAAATAGTTTAATAATCTAAATAATACATTGAAAACAATAAATATATGTGTTGCTGTGGTTATATGTTAATTTTTAATTTGGAAGCAAAAAGGGTTTTTGGTTTGGAAAAAGTTGTTTACTTTGTCGATATATGGTTTTCGATTAAAATGCATTTGTTGCGCTATTTATAGACTTTATAATTAACTTGAATGAAAATTTTAATTGTGTTCCAACACCACTCTAAATACTTCTAGTCTTCTTCTTTATTGTAGAAAAAAAAAAAAAGTTTTGAGAAAAATGTCAATATCAGCAAAAAGTATAAAAGTTATAAACACTAGAAATCAAAATAGAGATCTGCTTTAAAAAGTTAAATGGTTGACGAAAGGAGGATTGGTGGAAGAAGTAACTTTAGAACTATCATGTTTTGGATTTAACTTGTCTTTATGCTCCTTTGTCTCTGCAGCCCCTGCAGGGGCAAACCTGATGGGTGGGGTGGAGGAGACTATTGATTGATCATGTTTAATGCCAAAAGGCACTCAGCTGAAGAGTCACTCTGCTAAACAAGTCAATAGCATTGCGAGCGACATGTCCATATCTTGTTGAAAGGATATCATTGTCTCCCTCACCGGGCCGTAGACTGAACCCCTCCTCGTCGACATCGGGTGAGGCCTGCAGGAGAAAGGAAAACCATGAAAGCAAAGAAAAATGCAATGCTTGCAAATATAGATTTGGCTTAATGGGCAGCGAACAGTTTTCTCAAGATATTCATCTTTCTGGCTGAGCTACAGCACACTGAGTTATAATTCTCTTTAAACAGCGTACACGGTCACTTAAATCCCCAACGCACATAACAAAAACACAGGAACTGCCTCACGCCAGAGCTATCGGGTGTCTGCTTCTCCAACAACAACATACATTGAGGATACTTACATATCTGTCCCAGTCAATCTCCCCGTAGAAACCATTAGGAGCTCCATTGGCCTTTTTCTGGAAGGAAAACCAGTGGTTATATCAAAGGTGTCACAAGGTACGGTAAATAAAAACAACTCAGTATTGTATTATCACACAAACCATCTGCAACCTTCTCCTTTATTCGAATGAAGCCAAGAAAGATGTTGGGTCTAAATACATGGTTTTAGATTGGAGAGTATATCAATACACCCGATACCAAGGAAGAAGTCAATGTAGAGGTGAGAAAACACAGCTGCTGACCATGCAGGCATGGGACGGACCCTGAGTTTTACCTACCTTCCTTTCTGCCCTTTGAATCGTTTTTTTATCAAAAATTAATTTGGTTTTGTTTTTTTAAACACAGACATTAGCGATATATTTGCAATGAGGACTACGGTGTACATACTTTTCCCTTCTTTCCACCTTCGCTTCCCTCTTTGTCAGGTGAGCTCCTGTTTAAAATACAAGAGACGAGTAAATAAAATTTAATAAAAACAGTCTTTTACGCTAAGGATATTCCTTTTTTACACTAGTAAACTTACGTTGCTTCTGTGTCCTTCTCTTTCTTCCCTAGGCGAAGGGCTTTTCTGGTTCGTTTTTTCAGTCCTGTTGCAGAAAATGAAGAAAAAAGTCATCATAAAAGAAGTTTACAGCATGAGTGTCTTATAATTCAGTCAACTGCCTTGTCAATAAAAGCTACTCAACAGCAAATAACCGACAAGATTAACAGTGCAGTAAGCCACGGATCAGAGGACCTTCAGTTTCAATAAAAAAGGAAATAAATTCATGTTGATGCTTTAAATGAAGGTATTGATTTGGAACAAACCCTTAGCTATGTGAAGGAATCTTAACAAAGACTGAATTGGTAATAGTTAAATTCCTTGACCCTATGGAAAGAAAACTAAAGCTAAAAACAATGTAGGCTTGATCAGAAGATGCTGGAACAGAAGGAACAACTGAATACGCACAAATATTGTTGGTACGACGCGTAATATTGGTTCAGTAGCTCTGTTCGCTGGCACAATGGACCAGCTCTATGCCGTCCATCGTGCGATGCTCAGAGATTGCATTAGGCGTTAAGCCAACCTTATCCACATGTTGTACTTGTGGCGGATCTGGAGAAGGTGTTCGACCGTGTCCCTCATGGTGCCCTGTGGGGGCTGCTCAAGGAGTATTGGGTCCGGGGCCCTCTGTTAAGGGCTGTCCAATCTCTATATGACTGAAGCATGAGCTTGGTTCGCATTGCCAGCAGTAAACCAGACCTGTTCCCAGTGCATGTTGGTCTCCGACAGGGCTACCATTTGTCATCGGTTCTGTTCATTACATTTATGGACAGAATTTCTAGGTGGAGCCAGGGAGGGTGTCTGATTTGGGCACCACATCTCTGCCATTTGCAGATTATGTCCTGTTGGCCTCATCAAACTAGGACCTCCGGCTTGCACTTTGGCGGTTTGCAGCCAAGTGTGAAGCAGCCGGGATGAAGATTGGCACCTCCAAATCCGAGGCCATGGTTCTCCACCGGAGAAAGGTGGACTCCCTTTTTCAGGTCGTTGGAGATTCCTTTTCTCAAATGGAGGAGTTTAAGTATCTTGGGGTCTTGTTCACGAGTGATTGACGGATCGGTGAGGGGTCTGCAGTGATGCGGTCTTTGTATCGGACTGTCGTGGTGAAGAGGGAGCTGAGTCAGGGGACAAAGCTCTGGATTTACCGATCGATCTACATTCTCATCCTCACCTATGGTCATGAGATCTGGGTAATGACTGAAAGGACAAGATTGTGCATACAAGCGGCCAAAATGAGAGTTTCCTTTACAGGGTAGCCGGGCGCACCCTTCGAGATCGGGTGAGGAGCTCAGATACCCGGGAGGAATTGGGAGTAGAGTCAATGCTCCTCCACGTCGAAAGGAGCCAGCTGAGGTGGCTCTGGCATCCATACCGGATGTCTCCTGGTCGCCTCCCTTGGGAGATGTTCCAGGCATGTTCTATTGGGAGGACAATTCTTGGAAGGCCCAGGACAAGCTAGAGGGACTATTTCTCTGATCTGGCCTGGTGTCGCCTCATGGTCCCCCCAGAGCAGCTGAAGGAGGTGTGTGTGGATTGGATAGTCTGGGCTTAAAGCGGAAGAAGATCAGAGACCAGAGAAACTTCCAAACAACTATCAGGCAGTTAAAGTTATGGGTATCTTTCAATAAGTTTTTCCTATATTGTAAAAATAAGAAATATATCTCACCATTCACTAATGTGAACATCCACAGTCTTAATCAAATATTCAGTCTTGTCCATCACACAAAAATAGGATTCTTTGATGCAGCTTCTTTATAAAGCATAAACACAGTTCGACCTACTGGAACTCATGATATCTGGGATCAAGTAATTCACTTAATGGGATTTTTATTTCCTCCTTTCCCGTCTGCTAACAAATACATCATCTCAGAGCCTGAAAAATTCCTCTCTGCTCATCAGATAATGGGTAGAAACATCTTACAATCGGAACCTTTTGCAGTAATAAAAGCACAACACTTTACAAGATGGGATTTTCTGGACTACTGTAGAATGCAATTAAAAGACTAGCAGACTGTAAACTGAAGCAGAGCCTCTTTGTATTGTGAAAAGACTTGTTTTTAACCCATTTACAGAGCTAGCCTGAGGAGAAACTCATTAAACATTAAGTATCTGTAAATACTCATGAGAAGCCTCCTTTATGCCAAATTGGATCAGATTTTAGACACATTTTATCGTTTAATTCACTTTGATTTTTTTTACTTACATAATCACAAATGACATACTTTGCATTTTTAGCAAACTAGTTTTCTTTTATCTAATTGTCTGAATGCATTTTACTTCTGACATTTAATGTATATTTTAGAAGTAATAACATCCAACGTTGTTCATTTTACTGTCTTTTTCTAAAGCCAAACGTTTTGTGAATCTTATCTTGGAATAGTTTCAAATTTACTTTAAACTCATATGTATTTAAACCATGAAAAAAAAGCATGAATTTGTTAGACTTTTTTCGAAGCTCCTCAAGTTAATGGGTCCAGAATGAACCTGTCAGTTAAAAAGGGATATTTGCTCACTGGGGAGAGTGTATGGCTAAAAGCTCAGGCTAAAGTTAAGAGTTTGAATAAACAGTTGAACACAGATACAAAGACAGGGTTCTAGTCTAACTGAACCAAAACAGAGAGAAAGTTCGAACTTGGAGCCTTTTGAGAAGTTTCTCCATCTCTCTGTTTTTGATCAAACAGAACTAGGCCCTTGACTCAATCCAGGTTTTCATTTTTATCAAAGGCTTTTAATGAAAATCTGTTGGGATCCGGACGCTTGCCCACCAGAGGGCGCCAAGGATCCCTTCCTGAGGGCTTGTGCTCACCTGCAACACCTGTTTTCCATCTGCTCATCAAGAGGTCCCTACTTTAGGAGGTGGAGAGCTTCACTGCCGGCGCCAGAGTGTATTGCCAGTTATGGTTAGCAAGCCTGAGCCAACCTGCCTGTCTGAATCTTTGACTCCCTGAAAACCTGAACCAGGAGAACCTGATCTGTTTTGTCTTCTCTGCTTCCCAGGTTGAACCTGTGTCTGAAACCTAGAATCCCTGAAGAGTTTCTCTGTTGGAAATCTGTCTGTGCTGATCTACTGAAGAACCACGCCTTGAGAATCAAACCTGTCAAGGGACCTACCTGCCTGCCTGCTCTGAAGAATCTGGAAGGGAAACTCAAACATGCTCTAGAAACACTCAAACCAAGCTCTGCCTCCACACCGAAGCCCTGCTGCCAGCCTCTGGACCCTCCTGGTGGGTTCCCACCCTCTGCAGCTCTGCTCAAACTCCAGATCAGCAGTGAGCCAATGCTCACCTTCACATCCTGCAAATTACCTGGACATCTGCTAACTCCTCTGTCCCCCTCTGCAGTGAACCCAGTGGGTGACCTTATCCAGGATCTGATAACCCCCTGATCTGTTTTATTGTACAAACTCTAAATAAACCTTTGAACTTTTTCCCTGTCTGACTGTTCTGCACGTGGGTTAGGAACCTGAAACCAAACATGACAAAAGCATTGAAATAGGTCAGGTTGTCCTGCATTCTGAATCAAAAGGACCTACATGGAAAAAGATGAGATGCTGAACTTACTGGAGGCAGAATTACTTGCAAAATGAAAATTGGTTACTATTTAGTAAAGTATTTACTTTTGAGATTTGTTTTTGTAATACTCTTAATCATGGCCATTTTTGTGCTTATGGCCTGCAGAACAAAAATATACATATCTATTGTTTGCTTGCTTGTTTTTTTGTAACAGTTTACCATCATTTTCCGGTGATTAAGAGAGTTTATTGACTGCATCAGCTTCCAGCTGTTAGGGTAGAATGGGAGTCTCCAATTCCAGTCCAGTTCTCAAGCTCCCTGGTCTTAGCACTGGTCGGGACCTAGAAACAGTTTCTCCTTGTAGAGAAACTAACAAGATTTGACAATGGATGCGACTTATTTAGAATAATCCAGAGACACATTTCTTATCAGTTATGCTGAGTAGAGTCTTATTTATTGATCGTTATAGCAGATCCACATTTTTCAGCAAATTATTTCTTTGTGGTTCATGAATTACAGAAATCAGGTTATACATTTGTTTCAGAACAAACTACCATGCAAATCTATTTTTCTGAAGTCTGTAAAGAGTTGGTTTTGCAGCTATAGGCGTTAACTAGCAGGGGATGTACTAAGATTCTTGCTGTCACCCGTTCTTCTTCTGCTCTTGTACTCTCCTTCTATGTACATTGTGTTTTTTACTTCTTCACACAGTTTCTACCAGCAACCAGGTGCAAGTTAATGGGATTCAGTGGTATTTGTCAGAAAGCATATAAATAAAATCAGAATGCCTATACTATGCCATGCGGAGCCCACAGAGCCTTGCTAAGAGGTTTAAATCACTTACATCTTTCCTCATCTTTGGCCATATTGCAAAAACAAACTCGATTTGTATTTGTTTGTTTTTACAGAAGACAAAATCTGGAGCAATCAGTTACCTTTGTTCAATTCAAATCCAATTTAATCCCAGTACTTTCCTAGGAAGGGCTTAGAAGTTCGTTGGTAAAAAAAAAAAAACTGAATAAAGATTAAGAAACTCATGAGACATGTCAGAGTTTAAGTTGATAAGGAGGTAAAAGTTTTGCACACCACATAACCCTGAACTCTCCATTGGCAGCATCATGCTGTGGGGATCTTTTTTTTTTTTTTTTAACTGGGACAGGCAGAGGCACCCTACTGCGGGGTGAGATTGCCGTTATTTTTACAACTCCTGCAGGAAGTTGGTTGATTCAACTGAATTTTTACATTTTTTTTGTTTAAATCCTTTTGTTTCGAAAGTAATAATTCAAGGTTTTAATTTCTTCTGTAATTTCAAGCTTTTTCACATAAATGATCCCTGAATAACCTGGCATAAGATGTATGGATACCATGTAGAATTCAAATTGAACAACGAATTAAACAAGGCTCCTGTAAATATTGTTTGCAAAAGAAGGGACTTTCAGTAATTTTTCAAGCTGATTGGGTTCTTGGCTCCCGTGTCGAGTTTTTATAGCCAATCATAGCAGCTGTTGCAGTTTGGTCTGTTAACTCAAGCGGAGTTAAATGATCCACAAAGGAAAAATTGCTTCACAGATTTTTTCGGAAAGAAATTGAGGTTATCCAGCTAAAACTGGCGCAGCCATGATTGTTTCGTCTGGTAAGTGTGACATCATACAAGTCACTGCATTTCATTGGTCTGAAACATTTCTGTATCGAGGCCCACAAGTCAGTTTGCTTCTAGCAAGATGCATTTTCAAGAGTTTGTGAATACAAAAATCTTGCGACAATTTATCTTGCTGTTCTGAATACTGTTAAGCACTGATCCTTGTTTGCTTGATCATCTTTATTTTAGTTGATAAAGTTTCATCAAATACAAAAAAAACATCTTAATGGAAGTTTTGAAGGAAGCCTACATTTCGTTTAATACTTTTGCTTTATCCCTTCTCCTGAGGCATATGCCCGATCCTAATACTGGTGGATAAAGATAAATAAATCTAAGGTAAGTGGATTTGATTACTTCTTTGAATTCTAACTGAGACGACTTTGTTTTCTGGACAGAGTTCTAATCTGTACTTCCTGCATTGATTGTAAAAAAAAAATGGCAGCACCCTCCCCCTGCTGTATAGTATTCTTAGATAGAAGGAAGGATTAGATGTAAATCCATGTGAAAATCTGTAGCCAGACTTATAAATTGCTGCTTAGAGAAACTTCCTTTTCAATCGGGTTGATTTGTTGTATTTTACAAAGAAGAATTGGTCTTAATTTAGCCTAGAGGAGAAAAGCTGGTAGAAGTATATTCCAAATGCCTTGCAGTGAAGTGTGATTCTAAAAAGTGACTTAGGTGAAAGGGGAGGGGGGCTAAATACAAAAGCATCACACACTCATTCGATTTGTATAAAACAATAGTAATTTCAAAAACCGAAAAAGTTCAGCACCTTTTTTAGAAGCTGTAACACTAAGGTTGCGATGAAGTGTGGATTCCCACATGACAGTGAACACATCATAACAGGATGACTGCAGGCCTTTAGCTAATATTAGCCACCTTCCTTCAAAAGGCATGCAGGGAAGTACATGGAAAACTCTGCATAGGGCAAGCAGAATTATATCCATCATTCATTTGATGTGATGGAAACTAAGGAGTCCATAGCAGCAGCAGTGGCATCCTGAATGAGAACATCCTGCTCAATGGCTCTTTCTGAAGATAAAGATCTACAAGGTGGATCTATATTCTGAGCACAGAAAAACAGCAGAGCAAAGGCACACTGTCACATGTTAAACCTACATCACACTCCCAGTCGTCTCTGTTGCCCTTCTGTAAATCTGTCACACACAATGTCATATGGACACACACACACAGACAGAAGCCATGGTGTTAAACTGGTCATGCACATACCTCATTTTCTCTACACAGCATGACAGATCACATCAACGGATTCACTAGCTCTAATGACCCAGCAGGACACAGGAGGGCAAGAGGAGGGTGCAGAGAAATAACAAGTGAGAACTGCAAGAGGAGAATCCAGTGCACAGAACATGTACCTTGCATCATAGTTGCAGATTTTCATCCTACGATGCCCTCTGGGTGCACACGTGGACAGAAGAAGAAAGATCCAGGCGGTCAAATGAAGCCTAGGCAGGGCATGGCTAATTGTGCACAGCTCCCCCTTCGAAGCACGATGCTGATTTCCTCCACCCCAGAGGGCCGGGATCGCAGGCACCCGCAGCACAGAGATGCACGATGAAGACTGCAGGAGACGTGGAGGACACGGATAGAAGAGAAATCAAGAGAATTGTCTCCAAATAAGGGGGAATGGAGGGAGGGGAGGGGGGTCCTCCCTAAGTGCACTAGGCCCCGGACGCCTGAGCAGCATCGACACACGCCATCACTGTAAGGGGGGGATGCTGAGGAGGAAGATAGAGCAGTAGAGAGCTGGATGGGTAGAGAGAGAGAGACAGAGGAAGAGTGGGAACGACAGGAGAGGAGGAGGGGATGGGAGGCTCTCTGATGTCACATCTGCAGTAAACCAATCCCTGCACGCATGGTCACATGGCTGCTGTCCCCTAATGCCTTAGCACCATCTTTCCTTGCCTCCAGCAAACACTCAGCTGCATGCATGCTGTAAAAACTCAGCTTTACAGTTAGACAGCAGCACAGTAAATAAAAAATACTCTGGACTTTAACAAAAAGTATTCCCGATTATCTCTAGGATAGAAAGGAAATCAATCATTCCACTAATTCAAATAAATAATGTAAACATAACAGTTTATTTTTGTCAATTAAGCAAAAAAAGAGCTCTTTGATCATATTCTTCAGTGATATGCTTCTTGTAACCATCTACCAGGCTGGGAATCTAGTCAGAGGAGAGTTTGCCCAACTTCCGGCTGAGAGATGTTTGCGGGATTTTTCTAATCTCCTCGAGTTAATGGGTCCAGTTGTGCTTCTGCCTCAACCGTTTGACAAACCACTTTTCCCTTTTCCTATATGAAGTGGAACTGACGAAGGTTTTTATGTTAACAATCTGCTCTGTTCCTGTTTGGCTGTGATGTCATCCTGGAGGGAAGTACAAGCTAGGCTGCTGTCATCACATGTCTGATTAAAGATGATAGAGTTGGCCTGTTTTTAACTATTTAGTCCTGTTTCTCTCCTAGACATAGCTATGTGCTCAGCCTTTACTGGGACTAAATGTATGTGCCCTCTTCCATCCCTTTGACATGAAAATTGTCTCAGACCTCGTCTACTTTACTGTTTCTTTCCTAAACAGAGGCCCCTATGAAGCTAGTTCACCATCATCTTTTCTAGCATAGAAAATATTTGCCTCCATATTCATTTCGCAAGTCAGCTTCTGTCTCCTTGAAACAGTCAGCCTTAGCTAATGGCCGCTCACACTGAGGCTGGTTCTGCTGGAGGTTTCTTCCTGTTAAAATTGAGTTTTCCTCTCCACTGTCGCTACATAGATGTTCGGTGTGAGGGACTGCTGTCCAGTCAGTGAGTCGCTGCACTCAGCCAGTTTTCCTTTGACTCAATCTAACTGGATGATCTAATTAAATTTGTTTTATAAAGTGCCTTGAGAGGAAATGTGTTTTAAATCAGCGCTATATGAATAAACTGAAATTAAGATTTAATTGATAAGGTCTGATTCAACTAAACATCCCCCAACCATGGAATATCCACCTCATGCTTTAGAGTTGGCATGAGGCTCTTTTTCTGGAATGTATTTGATTTACACCAAAAAACATATTTATATATATTCTCTATAGCAAACTTTAGCCTGACCGTAGTTTCTTTGACAGCAAAGTTTCCTTCCAGTGTTTGGCTCTAGAGGTGGAGATCATGATTTTAAGAACTTTGAAGTGAGCAATGCTGGCTGTTATATAGAGAATATGAGGTGTGTAACGCTCACCACAACATTATGTGATGGTGAATAAAAAACAGGAAATACAGTGTGCTTTTTAATTCATGAAGATTCCTGATGAGTGATCAGCTGGGTGTAGAGAAAATATGCATCTTCCTTTGTTTTAAACTCAACCTGGCTGCCTTATTCTTCTTCTGTTTATTTTTATGAGTATTAATTAAAGCGTAAAGCCCTAATGCTTAAATATAGCTAAAATTAGGCCACTCTGCATCCTAATTATATTGTTTATAGTGTAAGGGAAGGTTGACAGGAAAGATGAGCAGTAAAGGTTTCTCTAGGACCATCAGAAATATAAGAAGAGGCCAAAAAAACAGCACAGATGTTGCTTTTGGTTTACATACATAAAGGTGCTAAAAAATCAGGATGTTACAGAGGGGGGAAAACATTTTTAGTTAACTAATTGTTCAAGTTCTCCTACTAATTTTCATGATTGGTAACTTTTAATTATGAGAGAGAAAATAAAGATAAGTGGTTGGTCACCATCAAACCAGCATGATGTCTGGTCCTCACAGAGCTGTAAATTCTTTTAAAAACTCCTCTGCCCTCCACATCTTACCTGTATAAAAGACACCTGCCCTCTGACTCCAAACTCAACCATGGCAGAGACAAAATAGCTGTTGAAGGACATGATGAGATGATTGTAGACCTTCAATCACTGGGAGGAGTGAATCTACAATAGGACCAGGTTGGTAAATTAACTGTGGGAGCAGATGGAAGAAAGTAGAAGACATGCAGGACCATTGATAATCTCCCTACATCAGGGGTCAGAGGGAGGGAGACTATCATGATTAAATGATCATGAGAATGTTGAACAAAAATACCAGAACTACACAAAGCGACCTGACAGTTTTCCAATGGAATAAGGTGATTTTCATTTAGAATAAGAACAAACAACTACATTATTCAATGTCAATAGAAAATATCTAATTATCTTCTTTTAAGTGCAAAAAAGTACCAATTCCACTAGAAGATCATCAGTTTTACCTGCTTAAATTAATGGAAAACAATATCTGACGAAATTTGTACTTAAAAAAAAAAACAACAATGTTAGCAGTTAGCACCTTGCACTAAACTTAATGCACTTTTTAATTCTGCTATAGGAACTAACCTTTAAAGAACCTCGCTTCAGAACAAACTAACATATCCCTTTAGGTTCATTTCAGTTGTTTGGAGAGAACAGCAGCGGTATTCATAAAAAAATAAAAAAATTCTCACCTTGAAAGTTTTTTATTAACTGCAGAACAAAACTCAGAAACTGACCACGTGGTTCTGATCCAGTTGGCAACACTGAGGTTTATTTCTGGGTGTTGTTGCTAGCACGGGCATCCAGCAATAGTTGTTAATGAGCTTAACAAGAGGCCAGGGTGTGCTCCCGTGTGCTTTCCTTCTTACGTAAGAAGCCATTCGGAGGTCAGAGGTCACTGCAGGTAGGATTAAAGGAAGCAAGAAGCAGGACGAGCCTTCATCTCAACAGAAGCTGTAAACAAAGCAAAGCATTAGTAACAAGAAAGTACAGGTTTTATAAAAAGTAGCTGTCCTGCGCTAATTTAGTGGCAGTGAATACAAAGCACAAAGGTAGCTATATTAAGGACAGGAAGCAGGGGTTTGATCCGGGATACTGCAGCTATCAGCCTGGATGACCGCAAATGTATCGGTCTAAAGAAATATAGAAATATACACAATAGATGCAGTCACTTTTAGACATTTAGATCCACCTTTGTAGCTGTGCTGCTACCTAAACCACATTCGCCTACTGTTTGCCTTTTATTGTTGGTTTTTGCTCATAAAAGGACTAAATACCAATAAAACATCAGATTTTTCCTTTTCTGTGTTCACTCCCAGTCACTGAGAACATCTAACCCTGCAACCAACACATTCAACATTAAATGTACTTAGAGAACTTGGAGGCTTCTGATTATAATGTAAAGTTGCCTATTATTTCAGAGACATTTAAAAAGTAAAAGTTCACTTTTTTAGGCTTTAAATGTTTCAGATGAAAACCCATCTTAAGCGCTCAATCAACTGAAATGCATCCCTTAGTTACTAAAGACACTGATTTGTATATTTGAGCTGCTTAAGGCCTAGCTTTTTACTGTTCTAGAGTCGCATTTTTTCTGTACTAAAGGTTGCAAACAAATTCCCATTACAGATATTATTACTATTATTTTAAGGGAAAACCAGAGTGTAGGTCATGATTGCTCTTACTTTATACAAATAACACAAGTATCACAATTAAGTTGAATTAAGTGTTTGTTATATGTAAAATTTAATTGCAAATTGTCTCTGTAAGCAGTTTATTCTTTGCCTGATAGGCACCCCGTTGGTGGATAGTTAGAGGATTTAATGTGTACCAAAGTTTTCTGTGTTGCTACTGTCTTAAAAACTGTGTTTTTACTGTGTTTTTTTTAATCAAAGTCACTAACTATACTCAGTCAGCGTTTTCCCCTGCTTATGCAGTTTTTTAAAATATTTTTGTGTAAAAATAGTAATACTGTAAAACTGTACATTTCGTCACAATTTTACAAAAACAACCTTATAAATGCAAACACAACCAGCCTTGTTTACTAGACAATTAGCAAGAAACACTACAGAATAAATAATTGTCAACTTCATCTCTCTCTCTCTCTTTTTTTTTTTTTTTTTTTTTTTTTAATTTGTTTTGAGAGACTTGAGAAAAAAAACAAAAAATTCCCATACTCAACGGTTCAGATATACTCTACGGTTGTAGGATAGTGATAAATGCAGAGTGCCTGATGGCTAAGAGGTGACATGTCAAGATACACGTTGCCTGAGGCTGTCCAACTGTTGCAAGTTCTACTGTGCTGTCCCAGTATGGTATATGTTAATCTCTTAATTAGTTAAAGAATTAAATCAAGAACTAAAGCAGGGAAAACAACAACATGGAAAACTGAGAACCAATAAATACTGACAACAAAACGGAGGATTAAGTAACGGGGAAAATTGATGCAAACAGGCTAAAGATCTACTTCTTATAAAATGGCTAAAAAAGCCACAGAGATCTTTTAAAAAAGGACACTAACTCATTGACAAAGTAAACACAAAACTAACTAAAAACACTAAGAAGCACGAAAACTAAAAAAACACACAAAACTATGACATTTCTGTATTTTTTTATATGTATTTATATTAGAATTCACTTTATATATAATAGTAAAACCTTTTTTTAAATTAATCTGTTGTTAGAAACGCTACATTTATTTAATTCATTTAGAATGTGTTATTATGTAATGCTTCATTTTAGAATGTAATGATATATTTGATATTTATTTATGTATTAGATAAGTAAACATATAATCTGAATACTCATTTCATGGGAAATTCACTTCTATGCCTTCCAAATATCCTAGCCCTTCATATACCTCAGAGATCAGATATCAGTCATCATGTGAACCACCTCACGACCCCCAATTGGTGTCTCATGACCCCCAGGAGTGTCTCACACTCCACTTTGGGAACCCCTACTCTACATAAACCTGCTTTTAAGAAGAAAGAAATTCAGGTTGATAATGACCGTCCACAGCCTCCTCTCAGCTCATCTTATCTGACCTCCCATCACTCTGATCTATAGTAGTTGTGGAAGCTATTTGGGGGGAAGTGGTGCACTTGCCTTTGGAGAAACAGGGTCATGCGTTTTGAGACGCTGCAAAGGTTCCTGGTACATAACTCAGACACTCTGGCTCCTTGAACAAGACCTTTAACCCCACTGTAGGCTGCACAGTGTGTCAGCACAGCTTTCCTCAATGTGGAGCTAGAAAGGGACCTTGCCTTTCCATTTGCGTCTGATGTGAGTATCTGCTAATGAGAGACTCTGTCCAAATGGCCAAATATGACATGAATATTTAAAATTAAGGTTCGGAACACTTCATGATTCTTCATTACACAGTATCAGGCATAATTAATATTATATTTAATATTATATGAATATTTTTACCATACACTGTGCAACCCAAAATATAACAGTTAAGATGCACCAATACACCTGGAAGCTGAAAGTGAGGAGTTGAGTGAATATTTATCAAATTGTTTTCAAACTGATGACAAAAATGTATAGATTTCTGTCAGAAGAAGGCTGCTAATTTTTTCTCTCGAACGGAAAACAGTTTCTTGTGTATATGATGGAGCTTCCCTATTTTTTCTTAAGTTTAGATTATATATGTCAGGGGTCTGCAACCCTTGCAATCTGAATAGCCATTTTTAAATTAAATCCAGCTAATAAAACTAATTTAGAGACTCAAATATTACATTACCTCTTTTTTTTTTTTTTTTTTAAACAATATACCATTACACCTTTTATATTACAATTATCTAAAACAGGTTGCTCATACATTTATTTACACTTAAGTTTTAAAATGTTCATATTTATTCAATTTACTTTGGAAATTCAAAAACAATTACCTCAGTCCTGCATATAAAAAATATTACATTCCACAAATATTTACTATTAAAATTCCATAAAAATTCAAATTAAATTAAATCTCAATTATTATTTTTTTTACAAAATGACAATAAAAGATGTCTAACCCTATATATTTATATATAGTTTTAGACTTAGACACCTTTTATTGTCTATATATTTATATATATACCTAAAAAAAAATTTATTGTCTATATATTTATATATAGACTTAGACAACTTTCATTGTCACTTTCGGTACACAGTGTGTATACAAAACCAAACTTTATTTAGTACAGCTTTTCAGACAGCTAATGAACATTTCCATTCCATAAACTGCAGCAGTGATCAAATGTACAGTGTGGGAGAAAAAACAGGGTGCAAAAACTCGCATTGATATGGAAGTTCAGAGCATTTATGTGTATGGTGCAAATATGCAGAATTAATATTTGCTGTGATGTAGGAGTCTGCAGTTTGTGACATCATATAGAAGTTGTTATTTTATTTATTTACCTTTATTTATTTATTTATTTTATTTATTTATTTATACTATCATTGGACTTAATTAGGGGCAGTGAAATTCGGTGCAAGTGGTCAGTAATAAAAACACCAAGCCAAAGTAATGAAGTGCCATTGAGTTTCTAAAAAGCTCCACGTTGCAGAAAATGTAAATGATTCCACATTTCTACCACTAGATGGCAGACTAACCCTGGAAATAGAACTCATATATGTCCTCAGCGTTTAGCCCACCCAATCCTGGTTCTCTGGAATTACATAAAGTATTGCGTGTGGTTGTAAATGTTCCACCTACGAATAAAAAATTTGGCTAACGACCTGTGAAAATGGCATAGTTTATGCGTTGCAGGCGATCAGGCTGTAATCGTATCATGGAGGTATGTGATGTCAGATGCCATGACAACCCAAACTCACCAATAAAAACACAGCAGCCTCGCAAGCCAGCGATGGGAGCTGAGGATCGGGAGGTGGCGGTGTTATGCACCGGTGAATTAAACAATTGTCTCTGGGCAGAAAAGGCTCAGCAATGAGAATCACCAGGGGAAGGAAAGGAGCAGAAAGGATGATGTAATCCTTTAAAGGAACATTCACAAAATATAAAGAAGGTGACAATGGACACAAGGGTGGAACCAAAGCTGGAATCATCACTAATATTCTTACGTGCATACAGGTGTAACATTTTATGAATAGAAACAATACAGCTGTTCGAAACCCAACATCAGTCAGCCCAGACAAATAGTTTGATATTTCTGTTACTAGGTGGTGGTGGTTTTTTATGAGGGTTTACAGTTACTGAGTCTGAAATAGCCCAGATTTCTCTAAGCAATTCGTAAAAAATTCTTAAAATCAAAAATGTTTACTGGGATTTTAAAAGGATAATATTGATCTATGATAACAAATGTCTCTTATTTTGTGAAAAAAAGTTATTAAAGGAATAGTACACCCAAAACATGATTAGCCTTCATTTTCTACTCACCCCCCATGCTGAACAATACTCTGGAGTACTTCTTTTGATATCTCTCAAATGCATCTGGAGATCTGAGGAGAAGCTGCTTACCTGTCTGCTGACATTCAAATAATGGAGGTCTGGTGGCGCTGAGGCAGAAAGGTCCATAAAGAAGTCCACAAAAACGTGTCAATATTCCTCCATACTGCTCGCCCAATGTATTCCAAGTGGTCCTGAGTAGGTAGCGCCCAGAATTTACTGGAAACACGAAGTCATTTAGAATGCTTTTTTAGAGCATAAACAGTAGTGTATCGCGGCGCGGATTTCCTGAAAGCGGCACGTACAAGTGCCGATCACCACGCTACCGGAAGCCGCGCAGACCAAACCAGATGAAAGCTTGCATTCAGGCGCCTGCTCTGCCGTAAAATGCAAGCTGCGAGAAGAAGAAATGTGCTGGTTTACCTGTGCAAAAGAAAGAAACAACGAAGAAAAAAATGTCTGAGGACTTCAGTGTTGAGGAAGAGCATGAGTTCTTTTGCCGAAGCTGAATGCGCACTTTCATCTGGTTTGGTCTGTCGCGTGGTTTTCTGTAGCGTCGGATGTAAAATAATTGCCATCATGGCTTTGTCGCTGCTGCTTACCTTTTGTGAAAAAGATTAATACAAAGTGAATCCAGTAGAACATTTTATTGCCTAACTGGAATGGGTGATAATAGTTGAATAAACTTTTGGCTCTCTCAAAATGGTATTGGTGCCCTATTTGTTGGTACACGTTGATACCGATACCACCATTTTAGTGTAGTATCGGGGCCCCGCTTCAGCTCCTGGTATCAGTATTGGTGCAGCACTAGTTGTTATAGCCTTTGGTAGATATTTAAAACGTGTTTTTAGTATTATTATTGTTATATCTTTCATGCATAAATGTCTAATTATTGTGAGTTCTCTATTTCTTAGAACACATATCCATGTTTCCACTCAGGAGCACAAGAAAACCCATCAGAGTTGGTGGAGAAAGTCAGAGCTCACCTGCAAACCAGAGTTTAGTATCCAATTCAATTCAGTTTATATATATAGCACCAATTCAAAACACATGTCATCTCAAGACACTTGGTTAACCAGATGGTACAGTCAAATGGATTCAAAGGTTTCTATCTAAGGAAAACCAGTTTATTGCATCGACTCATTGACTCAAAGGGCAATCCTGTATGTCTCTCTGCATTTGATATGCAGCAAACATTGAAAATAAAATCAACATATAAGCACAAAATTGTGAATGTCTTTTTAAATTAGTTGTACACAGCATATAGTCAAATATCTTTTTGTGAACATGTTTCTATGGTGTTTTAATGCATAGATGATGCATAATGATAAATACATTGTTATCAGCCAGTTTTGTAGCAGTAAGATCCACAAAAATGAGTAAATCTACTGTTTTCACTATTGCAGTTATACTACTTCCAAGTTGGGTTTTACTTTGTTCCCACATCCATTAGACATTGTCAGGACTTTTTCTTCATTGTTTTGTCTTGTTTTTTTTGGTCTTTTGACTAATGACTAAATCATATCTTCTCATTTTAACTCTATTATTACTTGTTTAGTTGTCAAATTTCAGAACGTTTTCCTCTGATCGTCCATGTTTTTTTTTACTGTTGTTACGTTTTTCATTTGAAAGCTAAAATTCTCTTAAATGGAAAGTATAAGGTGTTGTTAAATAGCAGTTGTACTAGGTGTGCGATTAAAATATGCTTTCCTACTAGACACAAAGTTAAGTTTCTTTATTTATGTAGCAAGAATCTTAATTCCGGGGTAAAATTAGCTTCCCTATCACAGAGTCATAACTAAAAGATGATGCAGTCAGGAAAGAATATTTGAGAGGCAAATAAGGATGGATGTTTTTTTTATTTATCCTGAATGAACTTTTTTGTTCTTTATAAATCGGAATAAAGCCATGAATGACTTGACCTGTCTGATTTTCAGGGTCTCTGGTGTTTTACTGTTTTCCTGATGTGAGTGAGCTGCCTGTCCCGGCCACACACCTACGATAATTTCTCCATAAAGATGGCTAGCCTGTATATAATCATCTTTGCTTGATGATTCTCCCAAATGGTATTCCAGCCAAAGACCTAAACCAGGAATATCTTTCTTGTTTAAATTTGTCTTCTTGTGAATCTATTATAATGTACACTCTGCTATTGTTCCAAAGATCCAGTGAATCGCAGTTTATCTCAGATCTTCAAGGAAAAAGTCTTACCTGTATGCAGCAGTTCTCAGTCTTCATCACCTGCTTAACCACTCTCCAGCACGACGTCTCTGGCCTACTGGTACCAACTTTCTTGGATCTCATTCACATTCTCTAGGAGTTCTCCAAAGCCAGCTGAAGCAAACCCCTACATATCTATGCTACATCCCCTTAATCCCTTAAGTTAGTAAATCAATCAGTCATCAGTTGTCATCATCCAACTCCTCTCTAATCATTCTGCTTTCCCCCCTCAGACCAACTAGAAAGTTCAACTGACAGTTCTCTGCTTCCAGATTGTTGTTGCTCATGTCTTAGAGTGGAAATCTGCCTCAGTGGATTGATAAAAAGACCAACGCAGGCTTGGAACCAAGTTAGACCCCAGATTGGTTATTAAAATAACCCTTTCTGGCTTATGCCTAACCTAGCAGTTTTTATAGGGTGTAAATGTAGATGTGTGATGCCAAGAGTGGATTTTTTAGTAGGAGGAAAAAACTCAAATAGAATATATCCAGTTTGCTCCAAAATAGATCAGGCACTTAAATTCTCCTTGTGGAATAGTGGATAATGGGGTTAGATACATTCTTTTGTGTTTAATGAGATATAGATGTGTAGCACACATACTGAGAACCAACAGATGTAAAGTTGCCCAGCACCAAATAAACAAACAAAAACAAACAAATATTAGTATTACGTCTTTGAATAAAGCCTAAACTTCTACAAGGTAAAATGTAGAAGCTGGTGTGGGAGTTGTATGTAATGCAAGTAGTGTTCATATGCTATTATTATGTCTCAACGAATCTTAAGAGTTTTTAAAAACGCTTTACAAGTCGTTACACACCAATACATTTCAACGACTGTGTTTCTTATCTCTTCTTGATCTCTTTAGATAAGAGGATACTGTTTCTGTTTGTGGCCTACTTTGTGTTGTTAGACAGGTTCCTTTTAGGTGATTTCATGATGCAGCTGTCAGTATTCAGGAGTAGGTATGCCAGTGAAATATAACTAATCTTTTCAAACTGTTGATTACAGTTAATTCACAGTTCAGCGCTTATTATCCCCTCGTAGGATCAGATTGGTGTGGATTGCAGTTTTACTTCAGATTCGGAATGACTTGTATTTTCTTAAATTTTTTAAAAGTTAGTTTTTAAATAATGTGAAACAGTAATGCTTTAACTGTGTGCCGGTAATATTCTTTTTCTTTCGGCTCAGAACATTCTTTCTAAACAAACTTAATAAAGATTTAACTACCAATTTATGCTTGTTTTGTTTTGTTTTTCTCAAGAATTAAACAGCTTTCTCAAAGTATCTAGTTTTTGTTGTTAGCAGTTAGCAAAACTCCAAACAGAAACATTGCAACAACAAAAAAAAGGTCTGTGGTGCAGACTTCAGTTTCAGAGTATTCTGTTATGAACCTGACCTGCCTTGTTTGCATATGACCTCAGCTCCAACGCCTTAGGCTAAACAGAAACACCATCCATTATAAGGAGTGGTTAACCAGCTCTCTCCCAAATTACAGTGACTCCAGGTTCCAATTTTACTGATCCAGCGGTTGCTCTGCTCCACATCTCATGTTACTCACTGTTCTCAGAGTGTTACTCACGCAGGCTTGTAAAAAAAAAAGAAAAGAAAAGAAAAGAAAAGATTGGCTGACTGTTTAAACGACAACTGGATTAAGCTTGTTCAGTAATCTACAACACAAGCTTTGGCGACATTTCTCCCAAAAGGAATTGCATCCCAAAATTCTTGCGTATGACTGTAATGTCTCTTTTGACCCCTAACCACATCCTCTGACGAATGACGGTGGAACATTTTCACCATCTTAGCAGAAGAACGTTTCCTGAGGATGCCTTTCTGCCAGACCGCTCCTCGTGCATGCTGCACCCTGATTGTGACTGGCGACCCTGGAGAGGTATCCAGAAAAAGCCCTGATTACAAAGAGTTGACCCTGCTTTTAACCTGCCAATGAGCTTCCTGCATTCCCTCTACTATATCTGCAAAACCCCAGGCCAGTCCAGACAGCACGGGTCCAGCTTCTTGTGTTTGATTTTTCCATAACGACAGCTTTCTCTCAGACATTTGCCCTTTTCAGCGTTGATCTTTGGCCACAGGCTAAATATAAGTTCACCTCTGCCATCAAGTTGTGAAGCCACCGGTAAAGCCTGTTTTGTTAGTGCACAAATGTAGTTTCTAAGCTTAAGAAAGGGATAGTTTTAGTGAATTTTATTCCTACTAAAGGTTTAAACTTCACAGTGCACAGACTTAGAATTAAAGAGGTATCTAGGCTTGAAGGGAAAAGTGAATGGCTGCTCTAACTATTTCCTATTTTCTCCCACCCTGCTGCAAGAATCGGGCCAAGGGATTTTCCTTCCCACCATCGCTGGCTGGAACACTATTTCCGGATTGTGTTGTTCATTTACTTTAGTTTGCAGAGCACACAGGAATGTGAGGCCATGGAAAACTGAGAGTGGCGATGTGGCCACAGCGGTCGGGAGGGTAAGACACAGAGAGGAAGAGAGAGGTGCGTATGCTGGAGAGAGAGTGAAAAGACAGAGCTGAATCTTCGGAGAGACAAGCCCGCCAGCTAGATCCCTTTACCAAAATAGCACAGCAAAGAATCTCTGTGGGTAACATAAATTTGCACATGATGAGTGTAATCAAAGGGAGAAGGCCTAGACATGCAGCATAAACAAGCCTTGTGATGTTAGGGATTCCTTTGTCAAGACTGGGTTCACCTCCCAGCTTGCAAAGTCGCCGCAGTCATTGTTTGCCCAATCATCTCCACCACATCCCGAACATCCCACTGGGATACAATCGAACCCAGGTACAAGATAATTTGTGACCTGATTACCTTCTGACATTTCCATTGTTGGTAAAGGCCAGCGCTCTGTGACGGTGTACTAATTGTCAAAGTGGTCATATAAGCTTAAGAGGTCTTAAGAGTTTCAAGCAGCTTTATCTAACTCCACTAGATGAATAAACAGGATCAGATTCATTAACTGAGGTCATTTTTGTCTGCACTAAATGGGATTTTACAGAAGAATCTGGAAAACAGTTGGCCAATGGTTTCAAAGGGTGCACTCGAGCTGCCTGCTGTGCTACCAAATTTCATTAGAACTGTAACTTGACCAGTTAACTAAGTAGTTACGCTAAAAAAATGCAATGGTTAGCAGATGTTTTTATTGCACTAACATGGTGGTCCCATGATCAAATAGTTTGTAGTGAGGATCAAAAGACACAGGGCCTTGCAAAACATGCTAATGCCCATTTTACTTTTTCATATTTAGTCATATTACAACTCCCAACATCAGTGTTGTTTTGTGTAATATTTTGGTGGTTTCGTATAAAAAACAGCCCTAAGTATTGCATAACCTTTAAAAGGAAGGATAACAAATCTATTTTTTGCTGCCTTAAACGGGTCCTCTGATATGATGACCTGCTGTTTAGATCCATTTATCATCCCATTAGCCAGCCAACAGCATTTTCCTCCCACCACCAATACTTGGAACGGAGTTCAATTTATTTATATAGCATAAATTCACAACACATGTCATCTCAAGATACTTTACAATTAACCAGATCATACAGCTAAATTGATTCAAAGTTTTCTATCTAAGGAAAACCGATTGATTGTATCGACTCATTGACTAGAAGGCCATCCCTCACCCGAAGCATGCTTGTAGCGACAGTGGAGAGGAAAAACTCCCTTTTAACAGGATGAAACCTCCAGCAGAACTAGGCTCAGTGTGAGCGGCCATCTGCTGAGGCCGACTGGGGTTCAAGGGAACAGAAGCAGACATACAGAAAGGAGCAGAGATAAAAAAGGCAACTGTCAGCCAGCTCCAAAGGCGGCCCCCGTCCAGGAAACACACAGCCAGGCAGAGGAGATCTGAGCCAGACCCCACGTCAGAAGATGAAGAGAGCAAAATCCAGCTAGTCACAGTCTGAGAGACAAGACTACACTAAAAAACAGGTTGAGCTCGAACATCTATAAACAAAGGTGTTGATGGCAGCAGCACAGTCTATAATTCTCTACAAGATGGTGATGGTACAAAATGGTACTTTTAGAAATTCTAGGGACCACTAGTAAACCTGCAGATTGAGAACGAGGTGCTGATAGGAACATAAGGAACAATCATATCTCTGATGCCCATTACAGAGGCATGGGCCAGTTTCGGGTTAATTTGCAGGCCAACAGCGACTTTAACAACTCCCCATTACAAAGGGGTGGACCTGTTTATAGTTCAATTTGCATGTTTTCTAAGCCATAACCAGGCTTTTGTTGGGCTACTCAATAAAAGCCTGGAGCTCAGTGCTAATCCAGACATTTTGAATTGAGAAAGCTTTCTGGATGGGAAGTGAAATGACTTCAGACTTGGAAAACAAAGTCTAGTATTTGTTTTTTTTTTGGAATTACCATGACCTGGATGACTGGGAATCCTTACCAGCATTTTATGGACTTTTTTTTATCAGAGATGCTCCTTATGCCTAGGAACACATAATTTATAATCAGTAATGATCCAGATCATGTGCTACTTTTAGCTATAGATGTTTGTCACAATTTGGGGCAAAATGTGCTGCTTGATGGAGTTCTGTGCTCTCTGAGTGCTTTCCTAGTTAATAGGTAGGAACAAACTATCTGTTCAAAAGGAATTTTCGTTGCAACCATGATAATATGGGAAATACGCTTTATATTAATCATACTTTTTTTATCCAGTCTGACCTCACACGTATCAGAACAGGGAACCCAGTATTTAGGCAAGACAGACAATCAGATTACTCAAAAAGCATTTATCTAAAACAAACGGTTCTTCAGGAAACAGCGACTATGACATCTTAGGCAGGAAATTCTGCAGGAGAGAAACACAGGTTAGTGACCACAATAATCTGGTGGAGGATGATAATGCATGAGAGTCACTGACCTGGTTTAACAGTTCAGTCTGTGCCCTGAGAACAAGGTAGGATCCAACCATTGGACTGCCACCAAGATCCTGCGGGCGCCACCCAGAGAGTCCCAGATGCTGCAGCCCCAGAGAACAAGCAGGAGTCTGAAGACAGATCAGGCAAACCGATCAGAACAAGAAAAGGCAGACTTAGAGGTCCAGGAGTCCGAAGCCAGGTCAGGCAAACAGATCAGAACAGGAACCGGCAGGCTCAGTGGCAAGCAGACCAGGAAAACAGAAACACTAACTTAAATTGAAATAACTCCCCACAGGCTGGAAAGAACCATCACAACTGATGACTGGAAACAGGAAGGTTAAAAACAGAGCAGACGGGAACAGATTGGCTCAGTGGTTGAAAGGAAGAACAGGTCAGGATTAGGTAATCTGAAACACTAAGGTAATGCTGGACGCACTCTTCCCCCACTGGCTCAAGAGAATAATCTGGCTCTGATGACTGGATGCAAGCAGCGTAAATAGAGGCAAGAACAGGTGGATCAGATGAGAGGTAATGAGACACTGGGCAGAAATGGACAGGTGAATGAAATGAGTAATTAAACCAGTCATCAGCACCAAGATCATGACATAATCTACATTCTTATCTACCTTAAAAGCATAAAAGAGGAGCCTATTTTCATTTTCCCAGACCTTTTAGTACACAGTAGAAAACTGTATAATGCAATATCATGTAATATTACACAGTCATTGCTTTCATTCTTATGCATAAATGCCAGTGCTGTTAGTTGAACACCCAAGCATGAAAAATAAGAGAAATGTATCATAAACACAACCCGATCATGAGACTGCAGAGATTAAAGCAATTTTACAGCTCATAAAGCAAAGCATTGTCTACAAATGTTTCACTTCTTGGTGTTCAATTACATAGTCTGGGTTGGTAATTAAAATTCAGGAGACATTTTGGTGACTATAGGGAATTCTCTTTTTTTTTGTCTCTCTGGAAAAAATCCTGATCACCAAAATGGTCTTTTCAAAAGCATAAGGAAAAAAACCTGAAAACTTTTCTCAGTCTGCTGACCATCAGTCTGCACCTTTATCTGGGAAACGAATGGCACTGAATTATCTGTAATCCGCAAAGCCAAAGAAAGCTCCTGTAACTCTATCACTTTCTTCAACATCTCATTAAAATAACTTTAAAGAGTAAGAATAGTTGGATTAACTAAAACCATGCAAAACATTTTTTAACGGTAGCCTATAAACCTGGATTATGATTGGCAAGTCCGGGAGCCTCGTTTAGCCAAATTGTTTGATTCTAGGAATAACATCCCTATTCTTGATATGATTTTCCACACAACACACACCTGGGACAATTTTTAACTACATGGTCAGTTTGGCTCAAAAAAACATGGTTGATTAGCAAAAGCTCCTACTGGCAAGGGTTTGCAAACATGGCATTGATGTTTTTGCTCACTGGCCACTGTGGCTAGTGGTTTTCCTAAATTAATAGCCACTTAGCATTTCACTAGCCACAATTCTTTTTTGTTTTTCTAACTACATGCTAACAGTGTTGCATTGAAGTAGAGGATTATTTTAAAAGATAAACATTTAACTATAAAAAATGTTTTTAAAAAATATATGTTTGGTATTACTCTGATTCAGCTGAGAGAGAAATGTCAATGTCGGCATGACCAAAATAATTAAAAACACTGTTTGTTTAAAACTAAAGAAGAACTATGTTAAGTAATTTCAAGCATTCAATTATAATTGCTATAAGGGTCTGAAAAGTGGCTAAATATAGTGACAAAGCGGTTAAGTTGGTAACAGTAAAATGACTTTTTTCTGTCTTCTTTGGAGAACTTTGTTCTCCATAGGGACCGCTTTTCTGAAGTGACATTGGTACCGAACAGACCAATGATCAAACACTGTCTGCAGGCAGCGCTCATGGGAGATGTAGTGTCCCGTAGTCACATTTGCACAGTTATTTCAGATAATGATGTTTAAGAGAACTATAATTAAAAAGTAAATAGAATCTAACCACCAAAGTTGCTATTCAAGCCCTGTTTGCAAATACAAACATATAAAGATATCATTTTATTTAGCCCATGAATATCAACAGATGGATGACAGATTGGATCACACAAAAAGGCTTTGAAAATGTTATATTTGGCTTAGTATTTCAAGACTGTGGTTGGGGATAAAACCCCCTTAGGTCCACCAGAATATTAGGTAAAGGAGGAAAAGCCTTATGGAGAATTATAGCTGCAGACGTGGTGTCCGCACAGAATGTAAGTGCATCATGCATAACTGAGCCGAGCCCAATGAGTTTCTTGTTACTAACTACTAACTATGGGGCGACAGTGGCGTCGGATGTAGGAGTTTGCCCTGAAATCGAAGGGTTGACGGTTCAAGCCCTGACTCCGACTTTCAGTGTCGTTGTGTCCTTGGGCAAGACACTTCACCTGCATTGTCTACTGATGGTCCGGTGGTGCCAGTGTACGGCAGCCCCGCTTCTGTCAGTTAGCCCCAGGGCAGCTGTGGCTACAATGTAGCTTGCCACCGTCAGTGTGTGACAGTGAGTGTGTGGGTGTGAATGGGTGAATGAATGTAGTGTAAAGAGCCTTGGTCAAGTCTCCTAACTTGAATAAAGGCGCTATATAAGTACATGCCATTTACCATTTCAGTGTCAACTCCTAGTGGTATTTACGCAAAGTGCAAGTTTCTGGGTAAGCAATGGGCCATGAAGTGGTCGCTCAAGTACAACCCCCTTTAAGCAAAAAGGTCAGACCTCCAAACTTCATGGGGAATTTAAGATTAGATGCACACACAAAAAAAATGCAAAAACAATGCATAGAGAGCTTCATGTAAATTTGTGGCCAATAAGCTTTTCTATAAGTGTTCATCAACAAGTGCAATGCTAGGTTTTGAAAGTTAATAAAAGCCACCTCCGATTGGTTCCCAGCTTTTTTGGTCTCATATTGGACCTGTCTGACAGAGTTAGGTGGGAGAGAACTGACCTCAGTGTAACAGAGGACCTTCACGCCCAACATTAGTGTCTAACCTCACAAATACATCTCTGAATAAAAACCCTGAACATTTTGGGAAAGTCATCCTTGAAGAGCTGAATCAGTTTTAGCAGCAAAAATCGTGCCTACGCCATATTAAACCCTAATCTCAGTCATGCCAGCATGAAATGAATTAGAGTTTCATTCTGGAAAGGGGGGTGGGGGGGCAATAAAATCCCTAAGTCACAAGAAACAGATTCTTTGTTTGTGTCACCCTGACAAATTCAAGCTGTGCAATCAGCACTTTTACTGGACGGTCATCTGCTTCCCGAATCTTGTGTGCAGAGATTAAGGCGCTGAAACACAAAGAAGAACAGAAAAGATCAACAAACTCCTCCTCCTTTAACAGTTTGAGGGAGAACATCATATTAACTTGACCTATATGTTAAAACAACAAACGTAATCAGTATTTTGGAACAGGCAGTTTGAATAGGAACTGTCTAAACTAATGCAAATTAGTTTAGGTTGTGGGGATTTTATCATCTGTCCTAAATAAACTGGGGCATACGTGACTCCGTACCGAAACGATTTAGATATGTAATAAATCTCAACACTGTATTGCTTGTTTCTTTAAGTCACATATTTTCCTTCCTTTCATGTCCCGGGATAGTCCCATCTTTAGTTCACCATCCTGACTCAAACATCATGTAGCGCAATCTGCTTAAATTTGATTTATCATCGCAGTAATGCATGATCAAATTAACATATAATGAGATTTGAACGGTTGTAAAATTTAGTTATGACATGCGATCTTTTCGGTGTTCAAACTTCATTCTCGGGTCAGGTCAAGTCAAGTCAAACAGATGAGAGGGTATTTTTAACCTTTAGGAAGACGCATCTAAAACTAAGACCATAAAAGTCTGAATTTAATCCCAACGCATGACGCAGAAAATAGGTTTATTTGTTCCTGCTAGTGGCTCAAGGCTGTGCCATTTACTCTGTTAGGTCACCGATGCTGCTGTTGTTTGCGCAGGAGCCGTGTAATCCTAGATTCTCCTGTCCTATCCCCTTATTGTTATGGCTCCTTACTGAGTGTGCAGCACATGTTAGAATAACTGCTTAAAGACCTGCTAAGGCAAACAGCACTTGAATGGTTTATATGGTTGCTCATGGGAGTTTGCGAGCATGTGTGTGGGCAACAAGGTGGTGGTGGCGTTCTTGCGTGCCGTGCTGGGGTGGTTTGTTTTGTCAGCAAAATGTCAATCTGCCTTTACAGGGTTATCCCATATGATCTCCCTAAATACACGGGACTGGGTCGTCCATCTGGTTGGCAGTTGAGAGCTCTCACAGACCCCCCCTCCTACCCCCTCCCACCATTGCAAGCCTATGTCTGGAGGTTTTGGCTTTCTACCTCCCACCAAGCAGATATGAAAAGGCCGACAAAGCTTTCCATTCTCTTCCCTTACTGTCAGATTTTTGGATCAGTGTAATCCTCAGATGGCTGGAACACGTGTACAGCGGTTTGGTTGCTCCCTAACAACTTACTTGACAATGAAAAAATCCAAAGCTGCTTTCTCCCAAAAAAAATAAATTGACCCCCTTCCTCCTCCTCCTCACCAAAATGGGACCTGAACTCTCAACCCTGCTTCTACCAAAGCATCCCATTTAAAAAAAAGAGAAAAAGTCCGGAAAACCAGATTTTTTTCCCCCCTCCAAACTGCCTTTGGCCCCCCCTAAGCTATTCAGAGTGTGCAAATGAAAGATGTGTCTTGCAACGGGGCTGGCCCCAAGGCGCAGCAGAAGTAGCCTTGAACACAGATACACACAGCAGTCCTCTGGACGAGTCTGGCACCCACACTAGCAACTGTGGGCCAAAACTCATGTTGCGTGCTAACTCTCTCCCTCCCCCCATCCCCTCATGCTAACCCGCTCTGCAATTATATGCTGCACTCCCACCCAAACATGCAAGAATAGGCCTTCTCAGTCAACAGACAAATCGAGTCATTCTGTCCTCAAACCATGACATCATGACCATTTGACTTCAGCATGAAATTCAAGCTTAATTTAAATTTGTCAGGGAAAAAAAATTGTGGTGTGTGTTTCATTGGCAGAGCGCTGCAGGGCTGTTCTCAGCAACTTTACGCAATTCTGAGAAGGCAAAGCTAATTTATTCTCTGGAACATCAAGCTCATGAGGATTATATGACCCAAGCCAATCACCAACGCACTTTGAGAAATGTCTTCACTGGGACAGAACGTGCATCCGGATGCAGCTAAGTTATACTGACTTTGGGAGTGCTAACTATCTTAATGCTGTCTGCATTGAAGCTCAGATGTCTTTGAAGCCTTTAAGATTTTTGATACATTTCCACATTGACTTCATTAGATTATATATGTGAGACAAAAGCAATGTAGGCAGTATTTTAAAGTGGTAGAAAAAAAATACAAGAGATTCAAAGTTTTCATTAATTAAAATGTGACAAATTCGGCATGCTTATGTATTTAACTTTCCTAAGTCACTCCTTAATTATACCTCTTTAGGGGGATTTCTGTGCTAAACCACATTCTTCTTTGGAAATTACTACTAGCTGGAATATTTTCAAGACTTCATTTGGACTTTGGTGTGGACTTTGACTAGGCCACTATAACAAACATATGTTTCAATCTAAAGTGTTGATGCTGTGCTTGAAATAGAATCCCCACCAAAGTCCACAGACTGTTTCAGCATCTATCAAGTTTTCCTCCAGGATTTATCAGCCCATCAATCTTTCTCTCAACTCTGACCAGTTTCTCTGACCCCCACAGCATGCCGCTGCCACCACCTCCTTTCATGATGGGGATAGTGTGCTTGGGGTGTCATTCGGGGTCGCTTTTCCATCACATAAAGCCCTTTCTAGGCCATAATGTTTAGTTTTGGTTTTCTGAAGAACAACTTCTTCTACACGGCATCTAAAATATTGAACTGGGTTTTTTTATGGGCTCCCTTCAACAAGGGTTTACTACTTGCCAATCTTCCCTAGAGGCAGGTTTTCTGTTGTCTGCAACAAAATTTTATCCCCTCATCAGATTCTCCCAACTGACTAATGCATTCCTGCTGTTCCTCCATATTGCCGTGTCAGATTTCCACTTGCAAAAATGTAAAAAAAAGATTAATCTTTTCATTTTTGACGTTAGAAATATACTTTGCGTTTCAGAAAATGAAGTGGTATACATTTTCTTGCAATGCACAGCAATTAAGTTGACTTTGATAAACAGCAAAAGACTGTTTTTTGGGAAAAATAATAACCTAAACATGTTTAAACCTTTTTGTAAAGTTTTGTAGTTATTAACTTGTAGGACATCCTTCAAAATGCTGGGAGCTCTTGCATGAATTCCATATTATTCCCCAAAATCTGCCTTCCAACAATGCCCTGTCCTGTTTTTTTGGATGAGCTTCATGCAAGTGAGTTTGCTCTTGCATGTGCATGCATACATGACAGAACCAATGAGCTGAACCTCAGCCCAGACCTAGCAAAACGAAGAGAGCTGTTGGGTTTTGGTGCAACTCCACTTGCTCTCCCACACACTCATAAATAACTATACAGATTCTCTTGGTCGAAGAGAGACAAGGAGAGAGAAAGGAGCCATTTAGACAACTCCTTTCCTCTCATGCCATGCAAGTGACCTTTACTATGGGTCAAGCAGTCCAACCACAACTCCATGCTCTTACCCTCACCCTACCCTCTGCCCATCGTGATGCTGAGTTGAATAACCCCAACACTGATGCAGTGGACAGAAACCACTTAAGTAAGCTTGAGGCATTGTAAGGGAGATTTTTTTAAGACTTGGAGGCATAAGGCCTCACAAGCTCCTGGGTCTAGAGCATGTGAGATGGCAGCTAAGGTCAGAGTTGAAGGTCCCAATATGGGAGGAGGGGAATAAATCCCGCAGTATGGACGACAATGGCCCCGATCCCCACTGACAATGATGTCTTTGTGGACTACGGGTTGCTTAGTGTGTCCTGGAGCTGTGCCTAATAGAGTTATAGTGCTAATGTGATGGCTGTGTAGCAGAGTAGAGTAGTGTCCTTTCATGCAAGGGGGGTAAACTGCCCAGGAGCTTGAGAGAGTTCTCAGCTTTTCAATTTTACTTTGGATGAAAGCCTGCGATTGTACGGCTGCATTTGTTTGCGTGTGTGACAGAGAAAGAGAGAGTTTTCTCTCTTGACTTAAATAAAGCTTCAAGCCATGGGTCCTCAGCTCGCTGACACCCATGACTCCTCTCTTTATAGCATCACAGCTGACAAGACGCATCCCAGAAGTTCTGCTGAGTTCACTGTGCAGGTGGGCTGACTTGTACGTGACTTATCCGTTTGGGACGGCCTGGTCAGGACGCCAAAAGAAAACCACATTCAATGCAATTAGAAATTAATGCAGAGATTTACTATACTTTTTGTGGTCAGATAGGGATGACATATATAGCTAAAACCAGATATATACACTCCATAAGAAACCTGTCTTGGTTTTTCGCTTTTTGCAGGCAGTCAGGTATTTTCACTATACTTTATTGACCTTTTTTATATATCTTTGCCTTGGCACCCCCAAATTGGCAAGATTTCAGGAGTGAATGAGATCTGTCCTTTGTACCTTAGGTCTCTGGATGTTGTTGGGCTGTTATGGCTGACAGGCCTCTTCAACATTGCACGGTGGTCAAGGACAGTGCCCCTATACTGGTTGACTGAAGTGATTTTTCCTTTCTACATGAAGAGCAACCTAAGCATTTGTGTCCAATTACAGGGGATCAAACCTCAGACTACCTGGAAAGGACTTTGCTAGAGCGCTGGGGGGGAGAGTCGGGCTGATTGTCTAACCTCGGCTTCAGGAGGAGCAGTGTGGTTTTCGTCCCGGCTGGGGAACACTGGCCCAACTCTGATCGCCCCTCAGGGTGATCAAAGGTTCTTGAGAGTCTGCTCAACTAGTCCACATGTGCATTCTGGACCTGGTGAAGTCCTGATACCGTGTCCCTCATGTGGGGGGATGCTCCAAGAGTACGAAGTCGAGGGCCCTTTACTAGGGCCTGTCCAGTCTCTGTACAAGTGAAGCATGAGTTTTGTCCGCATTCCCAGCAATAAGTTGGACCTGTTCCTGCTGCATGTTGGACTCCTACAGGGCTGCCCTCTGTCCCCGGTCCTGTTCAGAACCTTTATGGGCAGGACTCCTAACCTAAGGAAAGGGCAGCACTGGGCTTGGTTTGGGGACCAGCAGATTTTTCCCCTGCTTATTGGAGATGTAGTGGTTTTGCTGACTCCATCCTCTGAAGACCTACACCATGAACAGGGACAGTTCACAATCATATCTGTGGTGAGCTACGGTTTCAGACAGTCATCGAAGCTGGCCATTCTCACCGCAGTTCTTTGAAAATGACCGAGGGTCGTTAGACAAAAAGTGTCTACGAAGTGTATGAGAAGAAAAGAAAGGTCTCAGAAGAGGCAGATATATCCCAGAATGCTTTGCGTGGAGACCTCTTATCACAAAGGATTATGGGATTTGCTGTTACAGCGGCCCACTGTAGCCATAGGCTACTGCTACCCGACAGCGGCGACTAATAACAAAGATGTCAAAGGCACTGAGCAGTGAACCAATGGGGAAATGTTCATCTGTCCAAACGGTAAGTTAACTGAGTTTGCTATATCTACCACTATATAGTCCCCGCTCTATATACTGATTGAGGGATTAAGGGCTAAGGGTGGACATTCGGACACAGTAAGCTTGTATGAGCTATGAGAACAGCAACGGGTCTTTTGAAAAGACACAATACCTTTAACTCTCTTAGAACAGCATTCCAGAAGATTAGTGTTATCCTTTCCAAAACTCTAAACGTAAGTTTATGGTATCACAGTTCAGTTTGAAAACACAAATGTGACCAAGTTTGGCCAAAGCATGATGCTGCCATCACCTAGCTCACATCCTTGACCCCCTATTGTTGCAAACCTACAACAAACCATATTTATTATTCAATAAGCCAATATTTTGTTTACATTGCCCAAATATCAGTTATTTTGCATTCAGGGTGGACCTAGGAACCTTTGGCAAGCATTTGTTTCTGTAATGACTGTTCCCTAGTGGTGTACGATATCATTGAATATTAAAACTGTTTTCTCAGATATATACCTAAATTTCTATTAATGTATTTATTTTTGCAGAAGTAAAAATCTCAATTTGGTAGCTAAATTAAAGCAAAAACACCCACAAAACATTGTTTTAAATGTATATAAAATCATGCATCAAAGGGTTAATAGTTGGTGAAGTGTTTATACATGGAAAGTTATTTCTGTTTTAAAACTAAGGTCCTGTAAAGGTATATTTAGTACTTTTTCTCTTACATGCTCTAGAATGATGTCATGTTTAAGCTGAGTTTGCAGAACTGTTTTTGCAGCCTAAAGATGCTCAAACTGATAATGTTGATATCCTTGGTGTAGAACCTCTAAAAGCAGATAAACAACTGCTCTTTAACATGATGTCATCAATACTGTTACGCTAGAGTTATATTTGTGAAGGCTGATGCCTATCAATCAGCCTGATGAACTAAAGCATGCAGTCAACTGATAAGGAGTCTGCATTGATCATTTCAAACGCTGGAGACATTTGGCTGGAAATAATAGCCAAATTTTAGAGCAGATGCTTCTTTTTTGTTCGGTATCTTGTTGGTCCATGGTGATGTAAAACTATCTTCAGGATTACAGAGGATAGCAAGCTTGATTAATCCATCAAAGGCTGGTAAATTATGTTTTCTGTATTACTAAAATCTTGACTACCATCAGTTTCTATCACTAGCCAAAAGTTTTTTGGCTTTAAAATTGTCATTCTTAGATTTCTAGCATCACTCATTGAAAAAAAATGTTTCCAAATGAATGTAATTCTTTGAGCCTGTACGTGTTATGGTTCTCCCCTTTTTTCAGTTATCAGTTATTCTGTTTTGTTTATCTTTGGTTTATTTTCCATGATATTAAAGCAGTCTTGAATATAATGGCTCCCTTCTAGTTAGTTCTATTCACACCTGCTCCATATTCAGCTCATTAGCCCATCCTTTGATCTGTTCCCCTTATATACACCACTTTTGGTTCTCAATATTGTTGCATTTCTGGATGTTTGCCTCAGTGTTTCTAAATCAAACCTATAAGAACTCATCTCTGCCTCACTCATCTCTGCATAAACCAACCTCACCTCCCACGTTGACAGTGCGAACATTTTGCAAACTGCTTAAATCAAGAAAAAAATATATATGTTCAAAATATTAATGACGATTATGTGGAATGTCAGATCTATAGTCTTTTTTGTAAATCTTAACCCAGTGATAGTCTAACTCAAGGACAAACTTGCAGACCTGTTCTGCTTACACTGCAAATACTTGAAGCTTTATTTGGAACTTCCAAATTGCCGGGAGGGGGGTGATCTCTAGAGAAAGAGTCTGATGAAACCACAGGATCATCATCCCCCCGCATACCTCGGACACCCAGCTGGTAGACTTTACACTGTGGCATGCCACAACTACCTCAGTTGTCACCTCTGTTAGTAAGATTAAGCTCTGGCGAAATAGAGTGACAGATGATGAGTGGTGGGTATGACCACTGGGTGCTAATTCAGACGACGGGGAAGGAGGAGGAAGAGGCCAGACTTAAACAAACGAGAGGCAGTCAGTTAGACACCAGAGTTCTTGGAAGAAAAAAAAAACGGTATGTCAGTTTTGCTGATGACTATAGTAACAGTAGCCTCCAATTTGACATTCCCTCCATCAAACATTGGTTTGTGTCTTTTTTTTTTTCCCTCTCCCTCTTTCTGGCTTCTCTTTGACCTCCTTGAAAGAACAAGCTATGTTTCCCAGGGCCCAGCTATTTGGAGCTCATAGTTTTGGTTTTCCTAGGTTTTCTGTTCCAAGTCAAGCCGTTCAGACAGTGTCCCTACTTTCATTTCCACAATGGCAGGGTCCTGGGGTCCAGACCAAAGCCGCCCTGCATTCTGCCCACAGTTGAGTTGCCTCTGGCAGGACCACTGCATGCTTTGTGCGCTGGTTCTGGCACCAGATCAGGGAAACCCCACAGTTTCACCATGGTGAATGTCGAGCTCACTGCCAGGACCATTATGTATCCCTTTATGGGCCACGAATAGTAGCGCACAGAGGACAGAGGATTTAAGAGACGTGCAGTTTGCTCAAGGCTACAATGCAAGACAGTGACACAGACGCTGACACTGGTAAACTAAACAAATCCTTGTTGTGATCTCTGAGTTGTGTCTGTGCGTTTTTTTTTTTTTTTTTTTGATCTACAACAGTGAAGTAAAACTGGATAAGATAAGCCCAACATTATGAAGCAGAGAAAACTTTAAACTCTTTGTCCAGAATAAATCACAGATAGCATTACTCTAGTTGCACTACATTCTGCTGCGGACTCAGTTTTTATGACTCACTTGGTGAAGAGATTGGTGACTGGAGGGTTATCACGTACGCATTTAACACTCTTGAATAAGGGGATTAACACGCGTTTCATATTTTCAGGTCAAATACCATACATTAAACCACACTGACCTAATAATCTGCACAACACCACATGTATCACGTTTGACAGCATCTTCCTTTTTTTTTTACTTTCTGCTAAAGTTAATCCAAACTTCAACGTGTCTAATCTCCCCGTTTACTGGGTTTGGTGTTTCTCCTTTGCTCAATCTGGATCGGTTCAAAATTTAAAGTAAGAAAAAATAAATGTCTAAGGTGATTTTATTGCATCTGCTTTCTGCACTTAACATTGAGAAACATCTGCCTTGTAGCCCTTTAAGGAGTGCGAGGCATCCAAGAAGCACTCCAATCTGGTGACAAACTGCCGTGGAGGATATCAAGATGAGTCACATCAGCTAACCGGCAGCTGGCATGCTTGCAGCATCAGCCGATCCTGTTAATCTTCCGATTAGCTTCCAATGATCCCATCAGTGGTGCCAGGATTGGGGGTGCAGAGCTTGGAGATTTAGCAAACGAGTCAGCCCTGTCTCAGGTTGACTGTTTCAAAAGTAAAACAGCAAGGAGGAACTTTGGAAAGCTAAACAACTTTGCATAACTAACACACCAGCAGCTAATGCTCATTCCACTGTCGTTCTCTTTCAAGACCACAGTGGATGTGTCGGACATCTCAGACCTGGTAGCTGAAGAGGCACATTCAGAGCTCAGCTGACGGCGGGGGGTAGGCAGTGAGGAAGGGGGAGGTTGGGTTTCAGCCAAGTGACATGCCGTGACATGCCATGACATGCTTCCAGGCTCCAGTATGAAGACATGGAAGACACAAGAACAACACTTGGACATCATATATCACTCATAAACAGACACACACAAGCCTGACACGAGTACAGAGCTTTTGTAAAAACCTTGGCATCAATCTGATGAGCAAAATGGTTCCTCCATCATCCATAATGGAACTTGATCTACATTTATATACAATTAGAAATACATCTGTTTTTACATTTCTTTTCAGTATAGATTGTTTGTAAACCAGTCTCTGTTCTCTTTCAGCCTGAGGAAACTGGCTACTACAGTTTTTCATGCTCAGGCAACAGAAAATCAGATTGAAAAGACTAACCCCTAAACTGGATTACTGAACAAATGCTATTCAGGTTAAAACTGATTGTTAAGGCAGGACCATTGTGAAGTACTAATACCTTGCAGCAGAAGGTTATGGGTTTTGAATCCTGGCCTTGGGGAACTTAAATTTGCAGGTGTTACCCAGAACTCTGGGTGCTCAATCTTCCTTCAAAGTTATAAATTATTTATTATTGCAACAACCACAAACAGGATCTACAACAGGCAACTAACTTTACTTGAGGTATGAACCAGATCTGTCATAAAACAATGTCACATTGATCTATTTATATATTTTTGCCAAGATAGAAAAATCCAAGCTGATACAGTTTTCATTCAATGTGTTAGGAATCCAGTTTGTATGGGTTGTGTTTTTGTGTGTTTTCCTTCCACCACCAGGTGGCGCCTTGTTCTTGTTGGCCCTCTCACACACACCTCGCGGATGGTTGCCTCATTACCGAGGACTCTTAAGCTGCTGACTGCCACTACCTCGACTGCAGAGTGTTTGCCAGTTTTGGGTACTCTAGCCAAGCTGAGTTTTGCTGAGTCAAACTGAGTTTTGTCAACCTGAGCCTTAACCTTGTTGTTGTTTTTTGTCTGTGACTTTCGGCAGGAAGTCACCCTGCTAACTGGATGTTTTGGACCTCTCCCCTGGAAGGATCGCCTGAGCTTCTCACTGAGCAGGGATTCATCTCCACAAGAAACCATTCAAGTACCACAGGAAATCTAAGTGGCAGTCGGTTCCTCCTTTCCTCTAAGAAAAACACCTCAACCTGGGTAAACCCTGTCTGCCCTCCAACGAGTAAGTCAATTACTGGAACAACCAACACCGACTGGATTCAGAGAAAGACACCTTTTCTGGAAAACTGAGTCTTGTCGCCTTTATTCCCTTTTGCAAATTGAAGCTCAAATTTCCCACTGAGCCAGAATTAACCACTGGATCTTCCCCTTCACTTTTCAGTCCTGGTTCACCAGTGTTTAGAGCAGCACTGGACCCTTCTCTTCCAAGTCTCAATAAACCTGTTAAACCTTCCCCTGGTTTCTCTGTTTAGTTTTCTGCATGTGGGTCAGATCTTTGAATAAAATCATTAAACAATGTAATGTGAAAGTCTACTGATGTGATGCCAATTCACTGGCCCATTAACAAAAGTATTTTTATTTACTTTATCTCAGAAAAGAACAACTCAACATAAACATGATCATATAATTTCTCAATTCTAACAGGCATTGGGAATATTAATCCAAAACAGCATTAATCAAATTTAAAAATATTATATTTAAAACAATATTATTAAAAATATTATTATAATAGTGCATGGGCTGCTCAGGAGAATATGCATGGAGTTTGTATGTTCTCCCTTTGCGTACGCGGGTTCTCTCCGGGTACTCCGGCTTCCTCCCACACTCCAAAAACATGACTGTTAGGTTAATTGGCTTCTCTAAATTCTCCTTGTGTGTGCTTGGATGGTTGTTTGTCCTGTTTTTCTATGTGTTGCCCTGCGATGGACTGGCAATCTGTCCAGGGTGTACCCCGCCTCTCGTCTATAGACAGCTGGAAAAAAGAACCAGCAGCTCTTGCAACCCCGCTTAGGATAAGCGTGATGGAAAATAGTTGGAAGGATAAAAGATCATCTTTTTACTATACTCTCCTTACTATAGAATTTCAAAATAAAGGCGCATCTTAAAAATGACAGTGTTGGTCACTGTTTTGATTTAGTCAAAGTAGTATTGCTGAAGTCCTGATTTTATGTTGGAAAAAACTTGAGGAAAGTGTCTCTTCATTAATGTGTTATTTGTATTTCTTTATTTTTTATAAATTCCAAAAAACCATATGTGAGAAAGTCTGTCTGATCGCATGATTTATAAACATAAAATCAGATGCAATGATCCAAGAATGAATCAGTACTTGAGTAGCCTTTCTACCAAATACATTTTATTATTGAGTCATTTCTTGGATGCTACTTCTTATTTTTACTTGAGTAAAAAAAAAAAAACTCTATCTTTGCTCTCTTTTTGTGTATTTTTGGTAAAACGTACAACACATGTTTAAAACCGGTGTAAAAGTAGGTCTATTCTGTTGTTGCAGTTCGGGTTGGGGAGTTTTTGTTACTGTGGGTAGATGTTTTTTTTTTCTTGAGTGGTTTCAGAAAAATATGAAGGCTGTGTACAACAGTGGGAGAGGCCTATGATGACTTCCCTAGAATTTATTCCAGTTCTTGAAAAATGGTTCAAAATAACCCATTTCTCTGTTCTCACAGAGCATGTCACCCTTTACACAAAAATATTTATTCCAGAATTCTTGGATTCAAAGACAGTTTTCACCAATACATTACATATATAAGTGTTATTTCAAGTAGCTTTATAAGAATTTTATATTATAATGAAGGCTAAAACGACTTTTACTACTAGACAAGTAACGTGCATTACATGCAAATTGCAAAAGTTGAATTTAAAAACTGTGGAAGTGGTGAAAGTAGGGAATCCATCAGAAACTTAGTGGGAATCAAGTCAACAGACTGGAATGTTTGGAGCCATCAGCTCCTTCTCCAGTTGGCTGTATGACCACAACAATGAAGCTATCTTTCAATCTCAAACTCTGGAAAAACTCCCTGGTAGTTCTGGATTTAATGTTAACCTTTGCAATGGTCCCAGAAAAAAAATATATATATATATATATATATATATATATATATATATATATATATATATATATATATATATATATAGGTATATATATATATACCTATGTATTGAATTTTTTATTTTTTTTTCTCTTCCTAAGGGTGTGGGATGCTAATAAATTTTTCTACACAGTAAAAAAATGTTATCAGCATTTTTGTTCATGATTACCTCTGACTTTAATGTTTTATGGAACCATTATTTATCCTGCACTTGTTGCTATTGCACTTCTGGTTAGACCTAAACTGCATTTCGTTACCTTGTACCTGTACCTGTGTAATGACAATAAAGTTTAATCTAATCTAATGATCTTATCCTATATCGTTTTTAATTGTCATTATGTGTGAAGTTTTTGCTTTACAAAGTGATAGACTTTTACTTGTTCTATTAATTATAATAAGTACAATAAGTACATAACCTATCCTATTTTGGATAGCATAAAAATTCAGTATTTGCGTTAAATATTTAGCGGAGCATTGCCATTTTTGCAGTGATTGCACTTAGTTCTTAAAAATTGCACTGAAATTTGATGACGCTAAAGAAAAGCTCCAGACAGCACTGTCCCGTAACTCTCTCAGTACTGCGGTCGAAAAGGATTTGGCCATAAAAGCCTGGAAACCAACAGAGACAGACCCTCTGACAAAACAGACCCAGTTTCACTCTGTGCCACATTCTAATGTCAGCTGGAGGAAGAGGCCTTCGCTGTTTAATTTTTACGCCACAGTGTCACTCTCTGTCGCAGGCAACCACACACAATGCATGTATTCATCCAACATGAACAGGACAGTAATGGGCCGTTTTTAGCACATGATGCAAGAAAGCCCAAAACGTCTCATCACGAAATAATCGGTTCTTTCAGTCCCAACACTGACAGAGGTTTTTGTCACTGTTAACACACCTGCTATGATTTCTTCAGCAGGATGACCTCATAACGTGCCACTGCATACAGCAATAATTAGGAGCGCTGACAGCCAAGATGCCATTTTTGCTGCAGAACGTGTTTGACGAGCTCCACTAGAATATAATACTCAGCTGCCAACATGGGAGGCTATTGCTTAATAGACAAAAGCTCCCAGACCTGCATGGAAACTAAACTGGAGCCTACACTCTAAAAACTGCCCGGTTACTTCATTAATTCTTGTTTTTGTTTTTTTTTCTCACTGAAGGGACAGAAGCTTGTTAGTTTTAACCAAACATTATGAATCGGTGGTAGAATATTTTCATTAACTAACCAAACTGGAATTATTTTGGACTCTTTCTAAGAATAAAATAAGAAAAGGTGAGTTTTTTTAAAATGATATAATAAAGGTATATAGAATGATCTTTTATTTCCGGGTGGATAAATAAGTGGTCCTCCTAATTGTCAATCATTCTGGCGATATATTTACGTAAGGCTGTCCTACGTGTTGATTCTGTTAGCTACCTTTTCCTGCGCATGCATACTTTCCGGCGTATACTTGAGGTGAGCTATGGTTTCAGACAGTCATTCAAAATGGCCGAGGGTCGTAAGAGAAAAAGTGTTTACGAAGTGTATATGAAGAAAGGAAAGGCCTCAGGAGAGGCAGATATATCCCGAAATGCTTTGCGCAGAGAGCTCTCCTTGCAAAGCATTATGGGATTTGCTGTCACAGCAGCTCACTGTCTGCACCACGCAGTGGAGAAGGAGTTACGTGACCAACGAGGCGCAAAAAGCAGTCGTCATCTTTAACGGTAAGTTAAGTGAGTTCTCTATAAAGTCCACTATATAGTCCGCACTCTATATAGTGACTTTAGGGGTTTGATGGGTTGGCGTCTACGTTCGGTTACATGGTTGTGCATGTGCATTTTTTTAAAGTGGAGAGGGCTGGTCTTTTAAGAAATGCATGTAAATCCTCCACTATACCTTTAAAACTAGAGAAAAACTGATTCAGATTTTTGTAAAGCTTATACTAATTATTTGGACATAATTTTTGCCTGCCCCCAATATATGCTTCCTTGCTCCATTTTTATAATAAAAATGACAAAGTAAAACAAATATTAGGCAAGTCTTGTTTTAAACAAAAATAACCATTTATCCTAAAACAAACAAAACAATTGGATAGCAAATGCAGGGAAATGGCAATTCATGTGCTTCACGTCTCAAGGCATGGCTGCTTAATGCACTAATTATTCAGCAAACATTTTGCGCGTATCAGTTGATAACAATACAAGAAAAAACGCAAATATTGGCTGAAAATATCATCCAACTGATGATCTATCTTTTACTTCTTAACAATGCTAACATCAGCAAATTTCTGTTTAGCATATCAAGCCAGAGCTAGCTACATTCTAATGTAATAAAAGATGTTACAATATAATCCATACATGTAACATACTATAAATGCATTGATTAAAACAAATTACCAAGAAAGTTGTCAAAATATATATATATATGCACAATGGGGCAGTTGCTATCACTGTTTCCTTGCACGGTTTACATGAGGTAATCCTGTTTTCTTCCACCTTCCAAAAACATGCTTTTTAGCTTAGTTGGCCGAGCTAAATTGTCTCTAAAACAACTGACATCCAAACAGCTGTTTTCTCCTGCATACCCTGTCCCTTGGCCCTTAACCACTGGGGTTAGGAATTAGGGACCCAGCTCACCCCACAAGGTTGAAACAAATGAAGACAAAGAACAAACTGATAAAAAATCCCTCCATTTAAAGCGAATATTTCTTGTTTATTTAATGAGGTTATGGAATATTCTTATCAACATAATGTTTTGTTGCCTTGACAGTAGATCCTCGTGACAATAAACCATCTTTGGGTTTGAAAAACAAACAGTTTTCGGGTTCAGACTAGTAACGCAAGCCTGTTGTGAATCAGAAACTGCCATCAATCTTTAATGACCTTTTTTAACCAGCAGTTATAAGAGCGGAGTTACCAGTGGTGGATCAAATGAAGGTCTGAGTCCTTAAAAAAGAAAAACTGTCTGTTTATTTAGCTCCAAACAAAAAGCTATGAAATCGTAACACACCACTGCACATGGCACCCATTCTCGTAGGCTAGGTATGCAAAACAATTTACAGAACCAGTTAAGTATGCAACTGACAAAATAACATCTTTTCGCCTCATGGCGCCCCCAGGCAATGGCGCCCTTGGCAGGATGCCATATGCCTCCAAAAAAAAAAAATCGCTTGTAGTTACAACAGTGATCAAACTTTAATTACAATCTTCTCAGTGAGTACATGCCCTAACCCCTGGATGCCTGAAACAAGGTCTTTAGGTTTGATGAATTCAGGCAATTTTCTCTCTTTTTCCATTCATGCCCTGCAAGGATTTTTTTTCAGCTGCTTCAGCTGAGCCGAGGGGAGCTGAATGAAACCGTCTGGGATGTTCCATTATGATTTACGGGGGGGATCCGTGTAAAATACAAATTTACAAAGCTGAAATTCAGCGCGTCGAGGAGAAGATGTTGGGATTATGGTCTAACATTTATTTCTAATGATTGTGCGGTTTGATACAGAGTGCGTGTGTTTTATGGGGTATGGATTGGTGCAGTAAGAAAGACTATCCCCACCAATACTTCAGCAGGTTGGTCTGCGCCAAGATGATGTCTGAGCAGCAGTTTAAAGCCGCTGCACTTCCGAGAGGAGCTGGAGAAGAGCTGCGCCGCACAGAGAGAAGGCTCGGCCACCAGACAATCTCTGAAAAAGGAAAGAATAAATCCTCAGCCTTTGACAGGCTATGTTGAGACAAAACATCTGGACTAGGGGATGTTTTCCAACTCGGAATCAAAAGGAGATATACTTTTCTTTCAATCTATGCGGGACGTTGTGTCTGCACCGAAGAACCAGCCTAGATCAGTTTATTCTTTAAACTAAAAGTTTTTTGTTTGTTTTTTATAACTAAAAACAAAGAAAGTGCAACTGCTGGAAAACCGGAATGGTTTATCCTCCCGACGCTTTATTCTACATCGAAATGGATCAAGCACCACCAGGTAAGTTAGGGTTAAACTCAGGCAGCCATTGTCTGCTCTGCGGATCTATGAAAGCTTTTTTTTCTCCTTCTTCTTTGCAAGCATCCTCTTCTGTCATATCTGTAATGAAGATGATCAAATGCTGCACACATGCAGAGGGGGTTGAATGCCCATCTCCAGGGCGCTGCGCTCCCCCAGCGGCGTTGCCCTGGCGCGCATAGCGCAATTCACTTGGCAATTACGTAATAGTTCTCAGAGGATCGGGCTCAGCCTGCTCTCCTTTTTTCTTTTGTCTCGGCGCGCGCTCGCAGGGCTGGCTGTGGCCGAGCCGATCGGGGATTCAGACACAAGAAAAAGAAAAAGGGGAAAGAAAAGAAAATAAATGCGCACGGATGTGTTGGAGAGAAGAGGCTGGTTAATGAGCGACTCCATGAAACGAGCGCTTTGTCCTCCTCCTCCGCAGCCAGCCGTGTTTAATTTGTCCGCCTGCTTCTGAAAGTAGGCTGCAGACCCATCGGTCTCATGACCAACAGATTTTCACTGTATTACTTTAACTAATGCGTTATTACTCTGGTATAACTGGGTTAAGATCTGTGAAGTTATAATAATGCAGATTTAGCGTCACAAATTGATGTTTATACTGATTGTCAAAAGGCATCCATCATTTTAATCTGCAGTTTAGGTCCAAATTAATGAGGCGAACAGTTGCATTTTTTTTGGGGTATGGGTGACATGTCTCACTCTCCAGGGTGGCATGAACCCAAGGGGCGGCTGGAGGAGCCCACATAAAAAAAGAGGGGGCCAAAAGTTGTCATTCTGTCTTTTTTTATTCTTATTTGCATGTTTAGTCAGTTGTAAGTTAACCTTCTGACCTGTGTTGTATGCAGTGAAAGTGCAGAATTGGGTTACGCCTGCACCTTCTGTTTAAAGTTGGTGTCAGATCCAACACTTTTAATTCACAATTGAATGAAAGATGTTACATGTCTTCTTTTCTGGGATTTTTCCTGTCCAAATACAAACCTTTATTATGCTTCTGGGTGACAAAAATAAAAATTTTACATATGCATCCACTGTTTACCTTTACCTCTCTTTATTCTATATTTTTACCCAAAACTAATAATCAGATAAGTTTCATTAAAAAAAAAATAAAAATAATTTTTTGTAATCTGTTTTACTGTTACTGTGTGTAAAGTTGAAGGGGAAGGTGTGTGTGGAGGCTCTCCCATGGTAGCCATTTATGCTGGATTCACCTACTCCCTTAAAGGTCAAGATTTCGTGAAAACTACTAGAGAAAAAGCTGGGTTTGGGTCAGAAGTAGTATTTAATTACGAAACATTAAATTCCTCTCCCTGACCCATCCCAAGGATGTTAGTCTTGGCAGTCAGTGTGGTGTTCTGGCAGAGGGGGCCGGACGGAGAGAGACAAAGGAGGAGGAGGAAGTTGCGCAGATTTAATTTTTCAGAGTCCGCCGCATTCATGCCTCCTGCACCTGCCTTTTGCTTCTCCTGAGATCAGAAAAAAGAAGGTGAGCGGATGCTGCAAAACAGCCTCAGTTCCTCCCCCTTACTGCCTCATGAAAGGCACATTTCTCCTTTTCCACTTTTGGCAAATGCTTCACTTTTAACTGGAAATGGTTATGAACAACGAGGAGTTTTTAAATGATAGTAGTGGTGATTATTGATGGGTTTTTTTAGAGCTGTGGGACAGTTTGAGTTGGTCTCTAGAAGCAAAAAAAGCTGAGAAAAAGCTCTAGTGATAATTGCTGTTGCAACATTTTCAACAATTAAAAATTTATCGCCACAACTTCTATAGAGATAATGACCCCACTCAAGAGTTTTCCTGATGGTTTGGCCTCTTGACATCTGTTGGAAACATGCCTGGGCTTGCCCTCAGATCCTAACCAGTTCCATCAGGCATGGCTGTTTCAAGAAGTGGGTGTATGTCTACTGGTGAGAAATGGGAGGAGCGGTAATATTTATGGGTTCATCATATGACGACTGTCTTCTACGAAATTGTTTTTTTGAATTATTTCTTAAGTCTTATTTTATTTTTTATTTCCTTTGTGCATAGCTCTTCCTCCCCGGTCAACAAAACCAGCGATGTCCACCGCGAACAACAACAACAACAGCTGCCTTTCCCCACCTGTCTGTTCTCTGCAGGATGCCGACTGGTACTGGGGAGATATAACAAGGTAGTTCAACATTTGTACTGGAATCATGAATTTTATTTTTTTAAACCCAAAGCTTTGGAATGTAATCATTCATTAGTGAGACGCATCTTCTGATTTTTCTCCTTAGGGATGAGGTGAACGAGAAGCTTCGAGACATGCCTGATGGCTCCTTTCTGGTTAGGGACGCTTCCACAAAGATGCAAGGCGACTATACTTTGACCTTAAGGTAAGTTCGAAGAGAAAAAGAAAAAAAGAAGAGAAATTCTTCCACTCACATCTATTTTAAACCAATCTAATGACGCGTTCGCTGTTTCTCCATTGCAGGAAAGATGGACTCAACAAGCTAATTAAGATCTACCACCATGAGGGGAAGTACGGCTTCTCGGACCCCTTCACGTTTACGTCGGTGGTGGAACTCATCTGGTACTACCAGCACCACTCGCTGGTGGAATACAATGCCACGCTGGATCTGATGCTCACGCATCCAGTGTCCCGTTTCCAGCAGGTTAGAAAAGTCCACCTGGAAAATAGTTTTCCAAACTAAGTGCATACAATTTTATTTATTTTTTTGACCGTGAATCAATTTTGACTTTAGGTTAAGGAAGACAGTCTTGATGTAGCTGGCAGAAAGCTCAAAGAGGTCCACAATCAGTACCAGGAGAAGTCAAAAGAGTTTGACCGTCTTTACGAAGCCTTCACCAAGACCTCACAGGTAGCAAAATCGTTTTATGAGTCAGCATCTTTCATTAGAAATCAGGTTTATATGCGATTTTTCTTACATTTCACCTTTTCTGTCATAAAGGAGATCCAAATGAAGCGCACGGCCATAGAGGCCTTCAACGAGGCGATGTTGATCTTTGAGGAGCAATGTCGCGAGCAGGAGCGATACGGGGAGGAGTTCGAAAGGAACAGTCATTCAGAAGGAGCTGATAATGATTTGGAGAGGTGCTTAAACATGACATATTATACCAAAATATATGCATATATGTTTTGCGTCTGTCTGACATTTGCTTCCCACCTCCGTAGCTTTTTGATCAATTACGAGAAGCTGAAGTGCCGACTTGGAGAGATCTACGACAGCAAACTGCACCTGGAGGAAGACTTGAGGACACAGGTGGAGGACTACAGAGAGACTGACAGGAAGATTAACAACTTGCGGCCAGACCTCATCCAGCTCCGTAACATCAGAGATCTGTATCTCAAGTGAGTATTTGCGGTGACCCGTGCAAGCTCAATAACAAAACAAAGCTTACGCAAGTAGACTTTTGCAGTTATTGCACATTATACATTTAAAAATTCTCATCTTCCTCCAGCTGGCTTAATCACAAAGGGGTACGGCAGAAACGCATAAATGACTGGCTTGGGATACACAGCGACAGCCTTGACGAGTAAGTTTTAACAAACACCAGAAAACAAAAAGTTGTTTTTAGAAAGTGTTGCCTTAATCGTAATATTATTTTACCCGTTCTTCCAGCACGTACGTATTAAAGGGAGACGAGAAGAACCTACCGCATCATGATGAGGCGAGTTGGTTTGTCGGGGAACTGAGCCGAACGCAAGCGGAGGAGATGCTTCACGGCAAAATTTCCGGCACATTTCTGATCCGAGAGAGCAGCAAGCAGGGCTGCTACGCTTGCTCTGTCGTGTAAGTAGTCAGTATTGGAGACACTTTCATATGAAGTAATGATGTAATGAATTTAAGTGCCGCGACATATCGGCTCCACTGTAGTTCTTGTGGAAGGTTAGTCCGTCTCTTGAAGAGCTGTCCTGTTAGCAATGCACAAGCAGGTCTAAGCTATACATGGAGGTCGGGTATGAAGGTGTCAACTTTAAGACTGAAAACTTCTCCTGCTAGTAGACACCTAGCTACAACAGGCATTAATGAACCCTCCACATCATGCCAGCATTTTATCAGTCAACAGCTGCTTTAGGTTGCTTCAGAGCTTTAGCTTGGCCAGCCAGACTGAATCACATAAAGCATTATTCAGTCTGGTAAACCGCTATATCTGGCTTGACTAGGGATGGAACGGTTTATCAAAACCGTCGAGAAACGGTTCGGTTCGACTGTCTCCGGTTCTGTTTGTGTGTGTTGCGTTCGGTTCATGCACTGCTCCTTTTTCTCATAGGCGAAGCGTGTACACTCCAGAGCAGAAGGTGGCGGTACTGCCACCAAAGCCAACCACCAGTAGTAAACAAGAAGAAGAAGCGAAGCAGCGTAGCCGGGTGTAGCAGAAAAAAATCAGTTGTTGTGGAGTTTTGTGTGGTTATGGCGAGTGGGAAAGAACAGGAGTTGGAAGACAGCGCCAGCAGCACTTTATAGGTCTGCTGTATGGGACCACTTTGCATTTAGAGTGACCTACGATGACGGCGAAAGAAAGTTGTGGATAAAAGTGCAACAGTGTGCAAGCATTGTGCAGCACGTTTTGTTTATGCTAACAGCAAAACAAAACCAACATGTCATGCTAACAATCAACATATACCGAACCAAAAACCGTGACCACAAAACCGTGAACCGAACCGGACCGTGGATTTTGTGAACCGTTCCACCCCTAGGCTTGACCAATCACAGCGTGCGAGGTGGGGCAGTACGATGTGCGACTCTCCGCGCCAGAATTACCCATAATGCAGCTAGCATAACGAAAAGCTTGACGATTGCAGCGCAGCAAAGTTGCAATGAAAATTAAGAACATATTGGAGAGCACATCTTATATCCTCCGATTTTTTTTGTAAAACCGTCAGAAATTGTTGACTGGAGAATTTCTTTGAAGCGCGACATGTTTCACGGACAACAAATTACAAAAATAGAGCACGCAGCTTGGATTTTTTGCCTCACATCCTTAGTTGTCTGATTTGTTTAAAACTGATGGGGCTGACCTTATTGCAAAAAGCCACACCGTTTGACAAAATGTTGAATTTTTTTATGAGATTTACCGTAATTTTCAGACTATAAGCCGTGACTTTTTCCCCATTTTTCGACCTTGCGGCTTATATAACAATGTGGCTTATCTATGGACTTTTACAGCGGCCACTACGGTAAGACCTAAATCTATGGATTTTACCATCCACCATATTGATGTCACATTTGCTTCAGCACACAAGTACGGTAGCCGTGCGTGCGGGAATGTGGAGGTCCTACGGAAGCAGACTTCTACTGCGAGTGGTACGAGACAGAACGACAGCGAGAAAGACGGACATTGCGAGCGCAAGACAGTTTGTGTTAAATATAAAAAACCTGCGGTTTATAGTCCGGTGCGGCTAGTATATGTACAAATCATGCTATTTAGCTTCTGTGGCTTATATTCAGGTGCGGCTAATAGTCCGAAAATTACGGTATGTAAAAGAGAAAAAGGTTGAGATTTAGAAAACTTTCGATTTGAGTTGTTAGAACAGAAAAAGCATCTTCTGTGCATTATTGTTTATTAGGACCCTTTCAGAAAAGTACGAAACCCATATATAAACCAATCAAATCTAAACTGGGAAAATTTAAATTAAATTCAGATTAATATTTTTCAACATGATTTGTGAAGGATTTGAAGATTCCCTAAAATAGAGCCTTGTTTTTTTTCTGTTGCTCATTCATTGTCTTTCCTTCCAACAGTGTGAACGAAGAGGTGAAGCATTGTATGATCTACAGCACGCCGCTTGGATACGGCTTCGCCGAGCCCTACGACGCCCACTGCTCGTTAAAAGACCTCGTCCTGCACTATCACCTGCACTCCTTAGCCCAACACAATGACGCCCTGGATGTCCGGCTGCTGCACCCCGTGCACGCCAAAGCTGCAGCCCCCGCTTCTCAACACTCTGAGGAGCACAAACTGTTACAGACTCCCAAACACATGTCGCCAGGACTGCCCCCTGCAGCGCCGGAGATGTAACCGCAGCGGGAAAGAGACTTGCTCTTCACATCCTGTGAGAAGGACTGCATTGAAAGGTGCATCGTGTAAAGGTTTTGCACTACGGTGATTCCATCAGCTTTTGTGAATGGGATCTCACGCATTTGAAGTGGGACCGGAACTTGAATGTCAGCCTGACTGTTTCACACCAGTTTTCTACTTCACGTTTAGTGCCGTCTGTTCAAACGCCCCCCTTTTCCTCTGGGTAGGGAAGTTAACGACCGGAAGTTTGTTCACTGGCGTCGGGTGCTGCACCTTCGAGTTCGACGTAGCTGGAAATGTCCATTCCCTGGATGGGAAATTGATTCAGCTCTACAGATGTAACCAATGTTAAATGTTTTGGATTGCTACTACAAAGTGCATTTGTGAGGGGGGTTTTACAATGAAAAACATAACAACACAGTGCTGTTAAAAGGTTGGTATCAGTTAGGTTGGTTAAAATACCAGGTGTGAATATGTTAAAAAGTCATGGTGCATCCTAACTACTTGGCCCTTTTTTGTAAAAGCATTCATATACAGTGGATAACTATATAGCATTAACATACTGTAGAAAACCATTGTAAAAGCGTACTCAATGTTGTACCCATTGACCAAAGCACTTAATAGTGAGCAAAACTACATCCCTGTTTAGTGTGGTATCTGCATTTTGGCAAGGGTAGGGCAATGTATGTACACCTGCTGATGTGCTGATCGAAACATAATCTGAAGTACTGTATGTTATATTCTGTTACTCAAAGAAGTATAAGCTTTTTGTATTCTATATATATTTTTTCTATAAACACGCCACAAGATGAAAGCTTGAAGAAAGTGCAATCCAACAGTATTTCTATTGTTGCAATGTTATGTCGGGAAAGACGGAGGTGGTGAAGGTGTCGCTGTTGTGAGAGGTTGACATTTTGCCACGAAAATGCACTCTCCTCTCCCCCCCACCGGGTGGTTTGTTGGGATTGCACGCGGCCTCCGATGTTTGTGTGAACTGCCAGAGGTCCGGAAGTATCCTGCCTCCTTTACTTGAATTGTGGCGTTGCTCTAGCTATGAATGTTCTTTTTTTTTTTTTTTTTCCATAACACGCAGCCTACATAGCCTAAGAGGAAAGGAACCATGTTATACCTGGCACATTTTTTTTTATCAAGGTAAAGGACACTTTGTATAGAGATGCTATAAGATGTATTGCTCATGTTGGTTTCATTGGAGGAGGTTGATGGATCCTCTTGAGAAATATTACTCCACTGGAGGACTGAGGAAGCTCCTCGAGTAAAGCTAAGAAATGTGAGATTCTGACCTTCATCTTGCTGAAAGACAATAAACTGAAAAAGGTTTTGTCAGCCTATGAAGTCGTATGTGTCTTTATTTTTTCAAAAACTCCCACTTTGTGACACTTGAAAGCATTGCAGAGGAGTTTTAACACTCTAAATCGGGGGTGTTATTGACTTTTAGATCAGCTGTATAAGTGAAACTTCTGATTTCATATCATTAACAAAGAGCATGCTGCTCAGTTATAATTACCTCCCATAGATTTGTCACTTAAAGCCACTTTGTGTAGTTTTAGAAGAATAAATGCCTCTTCTTCCTAATGTGATAGCTTATTTTTGGATCTTGAGGGCTGCAAAAATGGTCATAGGCACGGTAAATCTGACCTTGAGCTTGACTAAATCTATGGTACTACTTGTTTATTGACAGAAAAACCCACAATAGTAACAGAAATAATAAATCTGTCAAAAGTCATAAATATGAAAATGAACAATTTAGTCAGATATTGCTCTCCAACTATGCTTCCATGGAATGACAAAAAATAAACTAATAAAACCAACCTGGAGAAATAATGATACCCTTAACTTAATATTTTGTTGCACAACCTTTTAAGGCAATCACTACAATCCTGTAAGTGTAAAAAAAGCTTCTGCTCTGATCAGCAGATATTTTGGTCCACTCCTCATGAGCAAATTGCTCCAGTTGCCTCAGTTTGTGTTTTGGCTCAAGACCTATGATTGAGACCAAGGTTTTTAACACGTTATGCCTTCATGTTATGAGGGATTTTAAGGGGTTCCCTAAAATAGAGCTCCACATATCCATCTGGAAACCTTCCAGTTAAAGTACTTTTGTGAAGGGGCGAAAATACTGGTTAGCTGATTGGCCTATGTTGGTGATAGGCGGACCAAATAAACCAATCAGATCAACGAAGCATATGGCGATACTCACAGAGTGACGGCGAAAACACAACCACAAGCCGGGCTACTCTTGCGCGAAACCAGTGGGGAGAAGCAAAAACATCTTTTCCTCTGAGAAAAGCCTCCCAGAGCAGTGTTTTGCTCTTCTTTCAGTGAAAAATACTCTGTAATTCGATAAAACTTTGCTTTCGATAGCCGCGCTAGCAGCTAGTTTCATCGGGCTGAAACGCCATGTTCTTTGGAGCTGAACTGTGGCGCTTCTCGTTTGCGTCACACCTCAACCGCCTCAAAGCCAAACGCTGATTGGGCGTTGGTTTGGTGAAGCGGCTCCAAATTTTCTTTAGCGGAGAGTCTCCAGACTGATTTCTTGAGGTGAAACCTTGCAAAGCTTCGCGAGATCGGGATGGTCTCCGCGAGGCTTTACCTTGTTATGCCTTCATGTTCCAGAGTAGGGAAAGTGTTCTTTTTTTGATTCATTTTCCTGTCTATGAAAATAGAGCTGAGCTCTCTTGTCAAAACTTTTCTTTTTTTGTCTCCTCTGTCCATATGCATTCTCCCAGAAGCTTTGTTTCTTATCAACATGCGGTTTGTCTTCCTTGTCTTCTTTGGTCACCCACCATTAAGTCTACTTTAACTCAAACAAAGTTGTGATCTGACACTGATATTCGTTGAGCTTAGATTTCATCCGTAATCTCTTTAGAAGTTTTTCTCAGCTCTTTTTCTTACCATCCATATTATCTCTCTCTTCTGTTTGCCATAAATGTTTCCTCCTGAGGCCATGTCCAGGAAGTTTTTTGCAGTTCCATGGATCTTTAATTTCTAAATAATATGTCTAATTGTAGTCACAGCAACATCAAGCTGCTTGTAGATTATTGGAGCTTATTTCCTCTCCCTTTAACAAGATGTAAATTTTCTTTCTAATCTCCTAAAAAAACTCTTTCCATCACACCCTCTGGTCCATGTTGAGTGTGGTACACACCATGTCACCAAACAGCATAGTGTCTACCTGTAGCCCTATATATATAGGCCCACTGACTGATGACAAGATTGGAGACACTTTTGATGATAATCAAAGGAAACAACCTTAGTTAACGTGTCTGTTTGCTTATGTTATTTTCAGTCTTTTATAAGAGTCTTTTCTTCTCCATGCCTGTTTTATAGGTTTAACTTTTTTAAGCCATTCCGTCGAAGCATGGTGGATAAGCAAAGTGACTTTTTATTTATTCTTACTTTTGTGGGATTCGATTTCGGTGACAATCTGGGTTTTCCTTTCATTAAACAAAGAAGAAGACAAAATAAACATTTCTGGCCTTTCAAATCATTACAGTGCCTAAGAGCTAGGGAAAATCATAAATCATCACCTGATTTTGTATTCAAATTGTATTCAAAATCCTCTTTCTTATGATTTCCTTCAAAGAAAACTGCTATACAGACCTCTGATAACACCATTTGCATTTTACAAGTTGACACGGTCCCCCACAAGTAAACTTTATTTTCACATTTTTATCAATTTCTTAACTAATATTTGGGAAAGTGTAAAACCATGCGGTTTATCAGCCATATCAGTAATGAAGCAATTTACAAACTGCAATGAAAACACCTTTATCACATCACATGATTCACATGATCGTCAACTGGATGTTATCACAGGCAGGAAAGACGAAAAAAAGGACAGGTGATAGAGAGGTGCTGTTATCAGGTAAACAAACTTATTCATATCTGATTTAGTTGCATTCCTAATTTAATGAAAAAAAACTTTTGCAAATGTTTGTGAGTTTTTTTAGTCATTAGCAAGACATTTCACTTTTGTGCACATTCTTAGGGAAAAGGCAATTGTGTTATGTGCAAGTAAAATATGTGTATTCAATTATTGAACAGGTCAAAATACATACTGTTAAAGACCAGCAAAGGTGTCTAAAGTTTGCCATTCCTCTATCAAAAGTAGTCTAAAAGCCTATTTCTAGGATCATAGTAGTTCAGAAAGCATAGGGGGCATTGGAGGACACTCTGTGGACAGATAGAGGAGAGAGGAAGTGATGAGGACAATGGCAGGATGTGTGCAGACTCTTTCTGTACTCTAGCTGCCATTAAGTCACCAGAAAAATATGCATCCAGCTAGCTTTGCAAGGAATGCAGTATCTTGAAAAATAACTTTCACTTAAATGCTTTGTTGAAAGGAATGTCATTTCCCTCTACGCCAGCTTTGAAACATCCTGAGTTCTCTCCTCCATTGTGTATTCGACAGTCATCAACTTTGTTATCTGATAACTACACTGAGCTAATCGGTTCTGAATTTATCAAACAAGACTCAGACAGCCGTTTGTTACCCATTTGGATTTTGTGGATACGGCCGTTGATGACCCTAGATGGCACTACTACGAGTCCTTTGTGACCTCAGCAACAGGTGGCCTCTTTCAAGCATCACATGAGGTCTGCATTCGATACGGATTACTGAGGCACTGTTCCAGGGGACGGATTACTCCTTGTTACCTGTGTCAGCTCGGAAGGCTCTGCCGGGATTGACCATATGCACTGAAGATAGATGGACAGGACAAAATGTACCAAAGCTGAGTCATCCACAGGCTTCGTGAGAGTCTAAAAGACAGAGAGGGAGTGGGTGGAGGGACAGGAAAGAGAAGGAAAAGGAAAAAAGTGTTCAGGGCAGACATTTCTTACACATTTGCCAAATTGAACTTATTCAATAAAAAAAAAAAAAGACTTGTGTCAAAGCTAGTATTTTGGCATTTTTAAGCTGGCATTTGTTCAGCTTGTATCTTAAGTTTAGTTGTAGCTTTTTGTTTTTGTTACTAGTATTTATCAGTAAAATAGTTTTGCAGCGTCACATGGTGTATCCTGCCACACTTCCCATTACAAACAGTAACCACCCAAAATACAGCTGAAAAAGGCTGTAATAAAGTGCGACATTTACAATCTATGATGAGGCTTAAAAGTATAGTGGAGGAAAAATCCCGCCCTGTCCACTTTTATTTTTTTTTTATGCACATGCACAACCCTACAAGCATGTGCAAGAGCATGCACGAACACATTTCTCCTCGTGAACTCTTTGTTTAACATCTTCCACTATACTTTTAAGTTTAAACATGATCTAGGAGTTGAAAAAAATGTTATGCATCAAGCTTAATTTTAGCTTAAAAAAAGAGGAATATTTTCAGCGACCTGATCATTCAAACACAACAAACTTGCAGTCAATGCAACAGACAAGCTTAGGCAGAGGGATTTACACACAATATTAGCCTCAGTTTGGTACATTATAATAGTTGAACGCTTTCTTAGAAGAGTAATAATGAACCAATGCCCCTATATAAAACTACATGCAACTAATTACCTGGAGTCCTCACCTAATTAGTGAATACTTTCTTAGCATAAATCCAGGGGTTCCATGATTTTTTTGGGTTTTTTTTTTTTTAGAACTTTAGTAACAGCAACATGAAGACCAAAGAACACAGCAGATGGGTCAAGGAGAAAGTTGAGAATGGTTTGAATCAGCTTTACTTAAGCTAAAACAAAAGGGTGAGTTCTTTGCTGAAAGAAAAAGCAGGAGAACTGCCACTCACATTTTGTCACATGCCATGTGAGGATGTGGTAGTAACTCTGCTACAAAAAACGACTTTTTATGCTCAAAGGATTTTCGAGTGAAGAAAGTTCAAATGACAAATGATTTCACATGATGCGGTTTGCAGTGCTGTTCAGTTGTACTGAGTTAGACCCAAAGTTGACTCTGGAATTTATCCTGGCTTTAGCAATGGAAATAAGGGGGATCAAAACAACACATCCCCACGCACTGAACCCTCCAATATAAACACAAAGCTGAATCAGCAAACGTTTGTTGTAGGTATGGGGGACATTCTAGCTCTGTGGTTCTCAATACTTGGTGAACTGATCTCTTAAATGCTTGCAGTAAGATAAAATATTTTTCTAGCAACATTTCAAACAAGCCAAGAGTCTCATTTTTGTCTGGGAGAGTTTTCAGTGGAAAAAAGAAAACAAGCCACATGCAAATGTTTGGAAAAAGAGACTTTAAACATTAGATAACTTTTACTGGGCTCTCAGTTCCTTAACATTTGGTCTTTGGGTCATGAAATGATCTCAATCTGACCTCATGTTTACCTAAACACATCAATTTTCAGGCAGTCATTATTTAGGTAACAAAAAAAACAAAAAAACATTTACAAAACTCTATGTGTAAAAAACATATTTCATCCTTTCTTTCTCCACAGGAGAAGCCAGATGCTTCCAATGTTATGCTTTTAATTAACTGGTCATCAGAACTCGAGCCAACCTGGAGGAGTTTTAGAAATCTGCACGTCAAGGCGAGAAGGCATCAGCAATGACCTTTGAGAAGCAATTGTTACTGCAAACCAATCTGAAAATGTCCCCCCCAAGATGTTCCAGCACTCAAAGAAATCAGAGAAACTCCACTTACCATGCCAGACTCTAGAGGTCTCAGCTAGCATGTTAAATGTTATGTGATGTCATGACATTGTTATCTGAGAAAGACAGAAAAAATGGCTTGTTTGCAGGGAATACAGAAACAAAATACCACTGCTACTACTAAGATTTGCAAAGTTGGGTTTGTAGGAGTAAACTGAATTCCAGAACAGCCATTCTGAGGCTTCTCCTGAGCACAATGGTGCTCTTCTTAGAAGTGGGGTCTTTCGCCATCCGCCGCCACCTTCCTCCGCTAGTCGTAAATTATGACTCGTACTCCCTGAGATTGACTTGGGTGTGAGTGTGTGTGTGGGTGTACTCCTAGGGAAGGCATTAGAGTGAAGGACATTTTTTACGATATCACCATCAATTTGAGGACGAAAAGTGAAGACGATGTCTGCATCGTGGTGACTTCCTATTTAGCTAACAGTTAGGTTTAGGTAACGGAGTTTAAGTCCACTTTACTTTGACCTAATGATCATACCAATTTCAAGGCCTGATAACAAGTGCCAGTGGTTAATTGTGCTGTGTTCTATTAATTCAGAGGTGGGTAGTTCCTTTTCCTGATGGCTAATATCCTGTAATGCTTTAATGTGTCCTTGGTCCAGATCACCTGACTTCATTAATTAGATGATTATGAGGACTGGGGAAATTGGCTGCATGCTAATATTTGAGATGCAGCCATTTGATTTAGGAGTATTGGACCAAGGAAGAATCTAAAAGGTGGAGGATATCAGCCCTTGAGAAATTAAGTTGTCTTCCTCTGCATTAATTTAATTAAAATCAATAAAATTTATTAAGATAGCTCCAATTCACAACACATGTCATCTGAACGCACTTTACAGAAACAATTCAATCAGATCATACAGTCAGATTGGTTTAAAGTTTTCTGTCTAAAGAGACCCAGCTGATTGCGTGCAGTCGTTGACTTTGCAGGATTCGCTCCTCCTGAATGAGCACATGATGAAGGTGTGCATTTGCTTGCATTTATTTATCAACATTACAGCAATCCCTCACACTTAGCATGCACGCAGAGACAGTGGAGAGGAAAAACTCCCTTTTAAAAGGAAGAAACTTCCAGCAGAACCAGGCTCAGTGTGAGATGCCTTCTGCCTAGGTAGACTGGGGGTTTGAGAAGACAGAAGCAGACCCACAAAAATAACATAGAAGCACTGATCCATAAATACTTTGCATGCAAGAAATGGTAGCTGTAAACTCGCTCCACCTGATGCTCGCAGTCTAGGAAAAGAAACAGTTTCAACAGATGAGGTCTTAGCAAATTTTACTCAAAACGCACAATAAAAGGTGACAAAGAAGACTAAACACTGAAAACAGGGCCAGCTCTGTTATCTGTAAGTGGAGGTGTTGATGGCAGTGGCTAAGTTATTTCCCTTCCGGAGTGTGTAAGAGCCATATAAAACCCGACCAGAAGAAATTGTGACAATATATAGAAGAGAGAATGGTATGTTAGAGGAAAAACTAACTATTACTGCAGAACTGAAGAACAGAGAATGAAGTAGAATGATGAAAAGTGGCCCCTATGTCCTCCAGCAGCCTAAATGCATAGCAGCATTAACAGAGATGGGGAAAGACTTAACTTAACAGGTTAAACGTTTTAAAACAAGTAGGAATTGCCCGTATTTGTTTGTCAATAATCAGGCTAATCAATCAATTGCTATGTCTCGAATATTCTTGTGAAAATCATTTTTGTGCTTCAGCATATTGTAAACTATTCACTTTAAGAAAAAATTTATCTTGGTAAAAAAAAGGGCTTGGTGCATATAGGTAGCTATGAAGATAGGAAAGTAGTTTTAAGTAGGTTAGGACTGACACAGTGGGACAAACTTAAATTGTGTAAATTGTAGAACATGCTTATACTGTATCTCATAATTCTCTTTCTTATAACAATTTGGGTGAGATGAACATGAATTGCTGTTTAGTAATGACTCGTAAAAGGCCAACCTGGTTTAATGTTGGACCTATTGTTTCATGCACTAACTATCATTGTAGAAAATTTTTATTTTTATTGTTTTTAAGAGTGGAATAGGTTTTGAAACAAACGAGAAAAAAAACATGGCAGAGAATTGGACATATTAAGTCGCTGATTATGAAAGCCTGCTCGTAAATTTCTGTTATGTTTTTCTATCTATCCTTCTATAACCAAGTGAAATCTGATCTAAAAAGCTTGTTATACGCCGATTCTGCAATCAAGTAAATTAGCATATCATGCATTGAAAAAATATTATACTGAAACAAACCAGTCCTCATGGCAAGACTGTTGGTTTTTCTCGTTGGCTTGGTTGATTTCACAAGCCCGGTTGTCGCGGCACAACTCTGGGCATTTGGGCGTGGGCAGGGTGGGGCACGATGCCGCAGGTTCCAGGCGGGGCATCGGTATGGGGAGGGTGGCGTTTCAGAGTGACTGAGCACGTAGCATAATTGTTAGTACCAGAAGGGCTAGTCTAAGTATTTGGGGTACCTGCTAGCGATTTTTAAGGATTTTTCACGCACAACCATCTCTAGGGTTTACAGAGAATGGTCCGAAAAAGAAAAAACATCAAGTGAGCGGCAGTTCTGGCCAGGAGCGAAGCCTACCTTGTTGATGCCACAGGTCAGAGGAGGAATAGCCCGAACTGGTTTGGAAAGCTGATAGAAGGGCAACAATTGACTCAAATAACTCCACCCGTTACAACCAAGGGTGGTAGAAGAGCATCTCTGAAACGCACAGTACGTGGAACTTTGAGGCAGATGGGCTACAGCAGCAGAAGACCACACCGGGTGCCACTCCTTTCAGCTAAGAACAGGAAACTGAGGCTACAATTTGCACAAGCTCATCGAAATTGAACCATAGAAGATTGGAAAAACGTTGCCTGATCCTGATGAGTCTTGATTTCACTTTAGGCACATTCGGATATGGTAGAGGTCAAATTTGCGTCTGGCTGCGAAAACATGGATCCATCCTGCCTATCGAGCGAGGTTCGACTGGTGGGAGGTGTCATGGTGTGGGGAATATATTCTTGGCACTCTTTGGGCCGCTGTAACAATTGAGCATCGTTGCAATGCCACAGCCTACCTGAGTATTGTTGCTGACCATGTCCATCCCTTTACGTGTGACCACAATGTACCCAACTTCTGATGTGCATACTTTCAGCAGGATAATGCGCCATGTCATAATAAAGCTGGAATCATTCTCAGGCTGGTTTCTTGGAACATGACAATGAGTTCAATTCACTGCGGGGGCTTCACAGTCACCAGATTACCATAATCCAATAGAGCATCTTTTGGGATGTGGTGGAACGTGAGATTTGCATCATGGATGCAGCCGACAAATCTGCGTAACTGTGTGGATTTACACCAATATATGGACTAAACTTCCTGAGGAATGCTTCCAACACCTTGCTGAATCTATGCCACGAATTGAGGCAGTTCTGAAGGCAAAAGGGGTCCACAACCCGCTACTAGCATGGGGTACCTAATAAAGTGGCCGTATCCTGTAACTTAATCAGGTCTTACTCTCAACAGGTGTCCACAGAGGGTCAGCTCTGTGTGTTCTTGTCTGAAGATGCAAGGCAGCTGCTGCAGAACAGACTATTTAAACTTACATTTAAGCTATCATGGAATAACCTAACAGACACCTATGCATTTTGGTTTAATTCAGTCAGAGACAGGGCTTGTTTTCCCTTTAAATGTGGCTCTTAATCATTGCTTGTTTGGTGGAAAACCTCTTTCTTTTCCTTCTGGAATTCCATCTTCATGGGTCCTTCCTGTTTCATTTCCCAATTTTTTGCTTGGAAAACGAAACCTCAAACATGCAGTGCTCATTTTACACTTTTCATCCAGTCTGTTTTTCTTTCTTTCTTTTCTTTCTCTACATCATATTACAGTTTTTTATTTATTTTAAGAGGGGTTGAGTGTTTAACTAAAAAGGTTTGAAGCTTTAACCATAACTTCTGAGGAAATACAGAGTAAATCTTTTATAGATTTACTGGGAAAAAATGATTTTCAAAATAAAAACTGGGAGAGTGTCATGAACAAAGTGTCTGCCAGAACGTCTAAATCGAAATGGCTGCTGCCTCGACTTTAAGTCTGGGACACGGTTCTTGTTGCCCACAACCCAGTTGCCTCAGGACTTTGGCATAGACTGATTGTGCTGCTGCCTACAAAGTATGTAGCCTTGTACTTCGCCAAGAAAGCATGGTTGAAAAATGTTATAGTCAGGATGCCACTGGCTAAAATTTGTTTTGTACCTGCTGGTTGAGGAAGGAGGCCAAGGTCTCAAACATAATGCCTTAAAATGAACAGCTCAAACACTGCTTTATAACTTTGGTTTGCTGGAATTGGAAATGACTAGAGTACTTCTCAGGGACATCAGATATTTGGGCAACAATAAACACCTCTTACCATTGACCTGGATGGTTTAACATCTTTCTTTGTTTTGTTTTTAAGTGCTTGGCAGATTTTAAATTTCCACTGGGAGGCCAAGCCAGTACCAGGTCTGTGATTATTTTAAAAAGCGTCTTTTTGGATGAGTTTTTTCTCCTCCCAGATCTTGCCATCTACCAGTATACAGTCCAGAATAAGCAAGGGCTGAGTCCATCAACCTAAGCCATGTCATGAAGACGTCTGCTGCTTGCTATGCTGGTAGTACCAACAGGATTGTAAGCATTAGTACTTTTTTCCCTCTTTTGCTTTTGAAAAAAGGTTGACGATCTTTAAGGACTAGTTCTGGGTAAGGTGGAAAGAAAGACCTTCACTTCTTCAGTGTGACAGTTTTAAACTCTTCTCTGGCAGGCTTTAAAATGTAAAAGTGTCTTCCTTGGTATAGATTTTCCGTCAAGGGTTAACTGACATTGAGGCAGACACCCTATCTACTATTGATAAAGCTTATAGTTAGAGAGGCTAAGGTTATCTTGAGCTATCTCTATAGTTATGCTGCTATGGGCTTAGACTGTTAGAGGACATAGGGACCCCTTTTTCATCATTAAGCTTTATTCTATCTCTATTCTAACCTGACAACAGCCAGATGCATGTCTAGTTCCGCCTAGCTCCACTCACATACATCTGGGACAATCACCATAGGAATTGCCTTTACTGAAGGCTGGGCCTATATCAAAACTCCTTGCATATGATTGAATAAGCCACTTGTCTGTCATCTTTATCGACGATGCTATTTCAACCACTCACACCGGGGCTAACCGGGACGCTGTGAGAGCGACGCTAGGAAAAAACAAAAAACAGAACAGCTTAAAGATGATCAGACTGATTTACTCAACAGTGGAATCAGCGCAATGTCGGTAAATGATCAATGTCGTTTGTGCCATGAAAATGTGTGGAAAAGGCAACATTGTGCACGCAGCTTCTCCACTACATCACATCCAGGAAACACCCCCCTGCGTCCTGATTGGCCAGACCATAAATTTGGTTGGGGAAATCCTTTCAATGAGTGGTGTCCCAGATGTATGTAAGTGGAGCTAGGCGGAGCGCGAGACATACATCTGGCTGTTGTCAGGTTATCTCTATTCTCCCATTCTGCAGAGTTTGTTAGTTCAATCTCTAATGCTATTCTCTCTGCTTTTTTCTCATTGTAGCTTCATCTGGTCTGTTCCTGTTTGGCCTGTTTCATGAAGAGAAATAACAGCTGTGCTGCTGCCATCAACACCATTGTTTATAGATGTTCGAGATCTGACTGTTTTTCAGTGTAGTCCTGTTTCTCTGACTGTGACTGCTAGATATGCTCTCTTCTTCCTCTGGCATGGGAGCTGGTTCAGAGCTCGTTGTGTGTTTGATGGACGGGGCCGACTGTGGAGCTGGTTGACAGTTGCCTTTTGTATCTCTGCTTCTTGCTGTATCTTTGCTTCTGTCTACTTCAACCCCAGTCGGCCTCGGCAGATGGCCGCTCACATCGAGCCTGGTTCTGCTGGAGGTTTCTTCCTGTTAAAATTTAGCTTTTCCTTTCCACTGTCGCTACAAGCATGCTTAGTGTGAGGGATTACCTTCTAGTCAATGAATCGATGCAATCAACTGGTTTTCTTTATATAGAAAACATTCAATCAATTAGACTGTATGATCTGGTTGAACTTGAAAGTACCTTCAGATGACATTTGTTGTTAATTGTCGCTATATAACTAAACTGAATTGAATTAATAACCTCACATTGAAAAAAAACATGAACCAATTGTCTGCCAGAACGCCTAAATGAAAATTCTCATATTAGAAAATGGTAGCTGACCTCCATGGGAGGGTGATACATAAGGCGATACCTTCAAATAGGTATTTAGCACATTTTCCTATTGCACAGGGTAAGGGGGGCCACTTAGTTTCTTAAAAGGAAACTGTCGACGTTTGTTTTCACAGGGCTCACACTTAATTGAACTATCAGCTTTTTCAAATTGTTTTCAAAAGCTTGGGTGAAATATTTTTCCTATAAATCCCTCTCTAGACCGACAGGTGTCAAACACTTCATTCATTGTCCATCTCTTGAATTTTTTTTTTTTGTTTAGATTTGGGCATGGGTTGCTAATATTTCAGATCTTTTCAGCCAAAATCCCAGTTAAAAATATCCTATTCAGGTTAGATTTTCATTAAACAGGTGTCATGCCTGGGTTTGGCATAAATGGAACTAGTATATCCATAATAAACCAATGTAAATGTGCTTTTCTGTGTAAAACATTCCATATTTTTTTTCCTCATGTTATCTGTCATGTGTGAATGTGTCTAACCATCTTTTGAGCTCATTCTGTTCACTTTATTCAGCACCAGTATCTTGTTAAAACATTGGGGACCAGACTGCAAAGGTCATCTATATTACAATGCATCATTTTAAACAGTTTCCCACCTACTTCAAAGCTATTTGCTGTTCTTGCAAGGGCTTTTATCCCGCCTCTTTTAATTCAAACCTCTAAATCTGAACTTATTCTGAAAGTCTTGTATTAGTCATTCATATATTTCTCTTTTTTCCCTCCTAACTTGCACAGCCTCAGTCATCCAGCTTCCTCGTTTAAGAACCTCACTTTTTTTCTCTTTTTTTGCCTCACAGCTCTCGATTTAAATTGGTTTTTGACTGACAAAGAGGGGGGTAGCAGGACGAATTACCTTTGGAGTCACGCCTATAACACAAACACACACGGCCAACTGTCTCGCAGGCTTTTAGAAAAATAGCTTTTCGCTTTCAGTTCGGAGCAGCCAATCGGGTTTCTCCTCCCCTCTGTCTCTGTCCGATTCCACACTTTCACGCTCCGGGATCAGCCAATAGGAGTCAAAGAAGAGCTGCGCCTTCAGCCAATCAGCAAGCAGTTGCTATGTTGAAGGCAGAATCAATATGGGTTTTTTTCCCCTAGTTTTTTTTCCTTTTTTTGCAGGCTCACGTTATAGCGGGCTTATAGGCTGATGGCAGGAGATCCTGTTGCTTGCCAACCGCCGTGCAGGGTGCAGACTAGACCCATTAAACCAAGGCACAGTCGTTTTGTATCACCACATATAAAACTTTTCTGTGGGCTATGTGTAATAGTTTGAATTGTTCATGGGAAAAAGAAACCCAGAAAGTTAGGATATTACTTTCTAGTCTAGGAAAATATGGCTTAAATAAATTGAACTTTTGACTTGAATGTGAAATAATCCCAACCCATTAACTGTTGCAAAGAATAAAATCCAAGATCATTTACTGGAAACTAAATACATCCCAGTAGCAATAAGCGTGTGTGTAATGTGTGTGTTTATTCATCAGATCTGCCACAGTGCCTTGTGAAAGTATTTAGACCCATTTTACTGACATACAATCAGATGTGGGTATAGTAAATAGATTTACTTATTTATATGTACTTAAGTAACTCTAACTCAGTATATTTTTAGAAGAATTTTTACTAGACTTTATGTTTTAGATACACACCAGGCGTTTAAAAGTATTGTGGAGGATTTTGGCAATTTGTTTAAAAGACCCGCCCTCTCCACTTAAAAAAAATGCACATATACAGCTCTGTAAACGAACGTCCGCTCTAACCCCTAAATCCCTCAATCACTATATAGAGCAAGAACTATATTGTCAGGTTTGGGTTGAGGCGTTGAGGACCCAAATGCAGAGGTGAGGAGGCAGAGGTTAGTTTTGCTGATTTAATGAAGTTATCACAGGTAACATAAGCAGGAATGCAAAAATCCAACATAAAAATACAAAACAAACCAGAACCTTGGAAACATCAGGGAAGACAAACATGAGGAGCCAGGAAAAGTTGGGAAAAGACTAGGAACCAGGCCGGAGGAACTGCACAGGGATAGTATTTATGGCTGACTGAACAAAGGCAGGACTAAAGAGCTGATTGGGAGCAGGTGTGAACAGAGGCTTCTAGAAAGGAGCTAGGGAAAAGGAGACAAACACAAGAGGGCAACAAAGAAGGGTGGGCGAAGGGGGGACGAGGATGGAGGGCAAGAAACAAAACCAAAACCAAACAGAGTCCAAAAAGTAAAAAACAAAATAGGAATTAAACCAATAAAAACCTAGAAAACATGGAGCAAAGTAAAACTGAATACTCAAAACTTAACAGAACGAAGACCATGACATATATAGTGGACTTTATAGCGAACTCAGCCTATGGCGACAGCAGGCTGCACAAAGCATTGCAGGATATATCTGCCTCTTGTGAGGCCTTTTTTTTCTTCTCATACACTTCATAGACACTTTTTCTCTCCCTTTTTAAAGAACATCAGTGCGAAAGGTGAGCTTCAATTACTGTCTGAAACCTTAGCTCACCACATATATACGCCTGAAATTACGCAAGTGCACAAAAAGATAGCTAACAGTACAAGCACGTAGCGACGATAAACACATCACCAGAATGATTGGCAATTAGGAGGACCACTTATTTTGATGATCCACCCGGAAATAAAAGATCATCCTCTATACCTTTAAAGTAGAGTGAGACTTCTTGTTTGTACATAACTGTGTCATTTTAATTTTATTTTTCTATCTGCAGAGGTCAATGGGCAGTTTGAAGGAGAAGTAGACATTAAGTGGACAGTACATATATGGGTGTAATTTCCACCTTCTAACAAACATTGCTGACCAATGGATTAGGGAGTTCTAGTCACTTCCTGATGCAGGTGGTTTGGGGAAATTTGACAGGCCTCAAAAAGGCCTGACCTCAGCCTCATAATACAACTTTGGTGTGAATAAGAGTGTAGGATTGAATTTTGGTTTTTACATCTAACTATGAATTTTAGGATAGTTTTAGTTTTTTATTTGGAAAGGGGATCCATCAACAAATTTGACCGTGTAGATGTCATCAAAGTCCATGTAAAAGCATAAGCATTCATTCTAAATTCTTCTCTAATTTTAAAACTTTTGGCAGTGTGGTGTATATACATGGACTACTCTAAGTGTTAGTTTCAGATGTTTTATGTTGGAAAAATAGTTTCTTTTGTTTAAATGTTTCTTTTTAAATATTGTTAATGTTTGTAGTTTAGTCTTGAAAATACAGAAATATAATAAAGTTTTTGGTCATTCTGATTCCATCATTAATATTAAATTAGATCTTATTCCCATTTACTCAAAACTTAAGTAGCCTTCTTACCCAACACTTTTTTAGTATTCTGTATTTTCTTGTTTAGAAAATTTTAACTTTTACTTCTAAGGGATAATATGTTGAAGTACAGTAGTGTTACTTTTGCTTAAGTCCAATCTTTGACCACCCTACTCACATTACAGCATTGTGAATTTGATGGAAAAGGATAAAACGTTAAGCAAACATTTATATTCAGCCCCTTGTATCCAGAAAGGAATTCCAATATGCCTTCAGAAATCATCTGATTGGTAAATATTGTCCATTTTTTGTAATTCTATGTTGATACAAGTGCAGCTGTGGAGGCATTAGAACATTGCAGAACAAACCACATCATAAAGACCACATGATGCGGCAGACAGGTCAGGGAGAAAGTTATGGAGGAGTATAAGGCAGGTTAAGTTATAAAACCTGCATTCCAAGCTTTGATTTTTCCTCACATAGTTCTGCTCAATCCATCAGCTAAAAATAGTAGCACTAAAAACTATGATAAAGATTTAATAATGTTGAAAGCCTATAACCAATATTCATTGATTTTATAGGCAAGATGAGGATTTCAAAATCCTTGTACCAATCATTTTGTGCTGTTGTAGATATTTTATGAAAACTTGCAGAGGAACCATTTTCTTATTGCTTTAATACATTAAGTAATTTCTCACTGTATTTGATGTTGTTGGAGCCACAGGGTGCAGAACCACTGGTTTAAAAGAAAGCCCACTGATGAATAACAATGGTCTAGTCAAAGCCCAGATAGAAATTCGAATGAGAATCGATGGCAATGTTTAAAAAACTAACATAAAAATATTTTCTTTGTGAAAATGTGAGCTTATATTTTTTTTCTAAAACAGAAGAAAAGTAAAATCTCATTAAGCTAACAGCCCATCTCCCTAAAGACACACCGCATAAATGTGGTTCTACAAATGACTAATTTAGGGGAAATGAAGAGCAATGGACACCACTCTGTTTGAGATATATTTTCAAAGGATGAAAACAGACTTATCATTTCCTTTTAGAACAAATACAGTATTCTGTGTTTTCCTTTCACGTATGTTATCCTATGCTGTCATACTGTTTGTGGTGGTAAAATCAGAACAAATGAAAAGTTCATTAAGGATAAGAAAAATTCTTATAAGGCATTTTCCCTCCATTAAAATGTATTGAATCAGTAAAGTACATTTGTATCACTGCATTCTTTGGTTTTCTCAGAGAAAAATGAAGCAGGCCATGTTAGTTACCTCCACTGACTCTGATTCCTGTAACAAGCTCACATCTGTCTTAGATAGGAGCTGACACTGAGCTGGCTCAGGGAAGGCGTAATGCCACCCGTTGTCAAACCATTCAGAGAAATGTCAATCCAGATCTAGCACAACCCAATCAGATTTGCTGGCAGGAGAGGGATGGGAGGTGATCCACTTATTTGAAAACCACAGAGAGCAAGGGAACCACCAGCTACAGCTTGCATGATTCCCTCCTAATTGGTAAAATAACACGGTGTCCTATTTCTCTAGAAGGAACAGGGGTGGGGTGGGTAGGACGGGGCCTAAGCAATGATTTCAGCAGAGCACCTCAGCGTCCCCTTTCGAAGACAATCTCATTGGGGGAATTCAGCTTTTAGAAAGATTGAAAACGACCCGGCCGGCACATGGCAGGAGAAATAATGTTGCAGTCCTCCTCAGCAATGAAAGCAAAAACATCTTGGTCATTTGCTGTTTTGTGAAGGTGATGAAATCAATCGAAATAAGGACAGATCCAGAGTACACACTTTCAGGGTAAATTATCCTTCCGGGATAAGAATATTTTATTCATTCTCCATTTCCAGAAATTCTTTATTAGATGTCTTTTCATCTTTTTTTTCCTGACATGGACAGGTTTTACCTCAGCCCACCCCAATCAACCCTTTAAAACTACTTTCCAGAGGATACTGGAAACAGTAAAAAATTGCTTTAGATCATCACTTATACAGCAATATGTCATGATAATCATTCCATTACTTTGTTTAGAATTATCTAATCAAACCAATTTCCTCTTTAAAAAAAAAAGAAAAAACTTGCATAAATGCCCATGGTGATTTTCTTTAATTCTGTCATAAAAAACACACTATATGGTCCATGCTCTTCATTTGGAGGCTAATCAAAACACAAAGATTTTTTTTTATCCAGAACTGCTGCATCACCTATTATTTTTACCAAAATTAGTCCAGGTTCAGCAGTGGTAGTTGTTTGGACTCCTTTAAAACTGTTTATCTTTTCTTGCTTTCAACACCAAAGACAGACCTCAATATTCTGTTCGATTTGCGTATGAAGTGACAGCAGCCATCTGCAAGGGGGACCTTATACAGTATTGTCAAGTCAAATGTACCGTAAGTATCAATAAACGTTGAATGTTTTGAATTACTTCAAAACAGAATTATATAATGAATATAATTTGTACCTTATTTACATCATATTAAACATGCAACATTTTAAGCAAATGTTCAGAATGGCGTCAAGAAACCTGATATTCAAGCCAGACAGTGTTGCACTTAAAACATTTATTGGAAGAAGCAGATATGACCGACTGAAGAGATGTAGGTAGAACAGGCTGCTAAAGGCAGAGGCAGTTTAAGTCATGACTACAGTGAGAAACCGATGAGAGCCAAGTGAGGGCATGGGAACACAGAAAGGCAGGCGGTGCACATAAGCACTGGGAATGAAGCTAATGCAGGCAACGAGACAATCTGGTGGAGACTCGACTGAGGCCCCGTCCACACGGTAAGATCGAACCCTGGCCTAACGCGCACAAATTTTTCACCTAAACCAGCTCTCTCATCCATAGAAGCCGGGCGTTTCGGGGGTCTGTAAACGATCATCTTTTTTATTCAGCCTTCAGAGTTGGGAAGATTTTGAAACACGTTTGGCGTTTCCATCTTTATGCTCCTAACCGCCTTTTTTAACATGCATGCTTCATAGCTGCCGCTTCTAAACACGCGATGCGCCGACCTCAGTATCACACAACAACAATGGCGCCGTTTGCCTGCTAATGCGCTACTACCCCTGCTGTCGGCTATTACAACAGAATCTTCTTTTTCTGGAATATCTCCCAGGAAGAACAGAGCAATATCGAATGACATAGTTCAGCACCTGAATTTGACTTAACCACGAAAAATGGACCCGCCAGGGCAACCATGTATATAAATAACATTAGTGTGCATGCCCAACATTTAAGGCCGCTTATTTTTTGCTTTGGCACCACAGCGCCACTTACAGGCCTGGCATACATTTTGCAGAGTTTTCATGCATTCGTTGTGGGCGGCTCCACATTTTATTTTGCGTCTCCGTCTTTCTGAACGCAAACGCTTTTGAAAATATCAGCGTTTAGTGTTAGTTTTGACTTGATGTGGACCGGGCCTGAGAGAGGTAGGTGATAAGGTAATGAGTGAGATCACTTGTTGTTAATTACACAGCAGTAGGTGAAGCTGTTCACCCAATCAGCAGAGCCAGGGGAGGAAAACAGACAGCTAGCCCATAAATAACAGCATAAAGGTAGGCTACATGATGCTAAACAAATAAAGTAAATGGCATGTACCTATATAGCACTTTTTCAAGTCAGGAGACTTGACCAAAGCACTTTACACTACATTCAGTCATTCACCCATTCACACAGACACTCATGGTGGCAAGCTACATTGTAGCCACAGCTGCCCTGGGGCTCACTGACATAAGTGGGGCTGCCGTACACTGGCGCCACCTGGCCCTCTGACCACCATCGGTAGACAATGCAGGTGAAGTGTCTTGCCCAAGGACACAACGACACTGAAAGACAGCTTAAACCGTCAATCCGTCAATTTCAGGGCAAACTGCTACATCCGACGCCACTGTCGCCCTGTACAAAGTAGTCACATTGTTTTGGTTGGGACCAGATTGGGTAATCATTATAGAGCCAAAACTCGAAAACAAACAGGTCATCATTCAGTTTGCTAATTCTTTTGAACATGATTAAAACTTGCTGTACTTAATCTGGTTTAACACTCCTTTTAAAAGTAGATTTGTGTGCACAAAGTCTGTGCAGACAGACCCCGTCCTTAGTACAACGAAACTGTTAAAAACAGGGTTTCTTTAATGATAAAAAAATTTCCATTGTAGGAATATTCTTATTTATCTGTAATAATTGTGCCGTACTTTTGTCTGAGAATGTGTAAAAAAAAATGAAATAAAAAAAAGGAAAATAAAAATAATCATTTAAAATCTGTTTTTTTCTAAAATATTTCTATTTGTGTGAATGTGGAAGTTGCTCAGAGCTTATATCTGTCAAAGGTCATCTCTTAGCTGTATATTTTCACCAATCCTTCTTGTGATATCATGCATGAAGCAGATAAGCAATTCCTTTCTTTAGCTCAGTTTTTTTTTATATATATTGCACACTTTGAAATCTTACAATGGAAATCTATCCATCAATACCTAGCTGCGTTTTTATTATCAGCATATATTTAGGAGCGAAACAGGAGCTACCCTTTGATAGACCTTTAAAATATTTTCCTTCTCTGGTTGAAATAATGACCAGCTAAAAGGAAAGTGCTCTGATGTAAAAACTCAAGCATACCCTGCACTTAAACACAGACCAGTAATTGTGGTAACTGATTTCCATAGGATGACCCTGACACTATTTACTTTGTCCCCCACTGCATGAGAAATTCTGGGAGTGAGGCCAGTGATAACCATAACGGCGAGACTAAATGACCGGTGATAATATCATGCTTCTCACCAGCAAAAAAAACCTCTGCTCTGGAAAAGGGAAAAAAATTATTCAAACCAAAACCCAACAACAACAAATTCAGGCCTAAATAGGCTAAACCCCATTTAAAAATACAAACAATCATCAGCAAGAATTTTCTATCACTATTATTTGTGAATAGTGATAGAGAATGTGAGCGTTTGAATGAAACGCCTGTAAAAGCTGCAATAGGCATGCTGTCGTGTCTGGCTTGCTGTGAGCATGTATGTAACATGTGGCTCCTGCCCGCTGAATGGAACCGGCAGTCACGCTTCAATGAACCACTTATGAGGCTCTTGAATTGCAAAGCAGGACTGATCATGTCACGACTGCTAAAAATAAGTCGCATGATTAACACACAAGCATGCAGAAATCATGCAAAGGAACATGAAGTAGCTCAGCGGGATATCAGGGTTAGGTTTGGATAAAGCTCTGTGGCTTTTAAATGAGATGATTAGATGAGATCTATTTTACATGTCGGATATTTTCATCAGAAATGTTAAGGTGTTTTCTGATATTACGCAGAATTAAATGTTTGTGGGTTAATTTTACAGGTGAACGGATTGACTTTTCTGGTGCAGAATTAATGGAAAATAGAAAATGGACCTCAGCCCAAATATATTGAGTTGTGTAGAAACTATTAATTTTTCTTTTAATGTTTAAAATCCTTTAAATGTATAAAACTGTGTATAGGCTGTGTAATTTTTTACTTATTTACAAGGTCAGTACATCTCTGCAGTAATTGTGCAATAATCTAAGTCAACTGCTGTGTAATCTTCCCTTAACTCTCTACTGTGCAGATTTTTTTTATATCTTAGGGAAACATATTGCAGTAAGTTACTACTTTTTTATTTTTTATGCTTTTTTTTTGGTACTATATACACTCTTTTTATATTGTTGGTCATATTTGTTATCTTTAATGGCATCTTGCTTTAACTCTTTGTAATATAAGCTACTGGAACCAGAATTTCCATGAAGGAAATTCTCCCATAAATAAGTCAAAAGTACCGTAAGGCTGCGACATCCTTGAAATAAAACTTTTGTTAGAGCATATTTTTATTCAAATTCTAATGACTGGTGATAAATATATGGAACAAATAATAAAGTCTTGCTGTAAAAGTTTCTTATAATTTGCAAATTTTCTTCCTTTAGCGAAGCCCCTTAGTTTGCAGAAAGGTTAGGATCAAAACAACCTTTTTGTAGGATAAGGCTAGTTAAAAAGCCCTGGTGTAACCAAACCAGAACTGAATCCAAAAGTTAAGATAAGCCATGCTGATATAAAACAGAAAATCTGACAAAAACATGGTTCAATATTTTTTTTTCCTCTATGCATGTTTGCACAGTTATGCTTTCATATATTTGCAGCTTTAAAAAAAAGATTTTTCTGCACTATTTTCTGAGTTATACGGAAGATGTGGAACACTAAAGGTAACGAAAGCTTAGGAATCAGTTATGATGCAACTCCGACAGAGGTGTGTGGATATATGCAGCTGTTTAACATGTTTACTCTTAAAATGAAACTTTAACTCCTACACTGGAAAAAATGATCTTAAAATGGGTAAAAAAAAGTCTAAAAGTAAGTGTATTTACCCTTAATTTGAGTAAGTAAATAAGATGATTTGCCAATGGAATGAGTATTTTAACTCTAAATAAGATAAATAGATATTATACCCTTGAAATAAGACAATGCAATAGTTTTTTTCTCATTTTAAATGTAAAATTGTCTTGTTCCATTGGCAAAGTGTCTCACTTACCTCCTTAATTTAAGAAAAATGACTTATTGAGATTTACATTTTTTGCAGTGTACAATCCAATTTCTTATTGTATTTGTGACTACTCTAGTAGCTTCCCTGCACCACCCCCACCTCCTTTCTTTTGAACTCTTTTATTGTAAAACTCCCCTTATACTTTAAGGAAACCAGACCCACCACCCTTTTTTAGCTACTCAATATTACTACAAATTAAAAATGAAATTTAAAGTTACAGTTGGAAAGATATTTAGACTTAAATTATATTCACAATGTGGCTTTGTAAAGGGGTAAAGAAATAATTTGAACATGTAATTTATATTTCAATATATTTATATTTCAAAGAATACGTTAAGTTAATTCCTATGAGTTAATTTTATGGCTGAGGGAATGAAAATGGTGCAAATGGTCAAAATAAGTAGACAAACTAGAAGAAGACGTTAATCCCAGAGATGGGAGTAGTCCACTGGTTGGCCAAACTGGCACATACCATTATCTGAGTTTTTATTGGCCAGTGCTGGTGCCACCAGATATCCTCCTCAATACCACTGGCTGCCTGCTGACACAGTTTTAAAAAAAAAAAAGAAAAAAAAGCTGGCAACACAAGTCAAGCGACAGATGTTACAGGACTTGTATTTCAGGTGTGTGACTGATCTATCTACTAAGTGTTACAGTCAGTTATTCACCTGACAGGTTTCAGAGTGTACCAGCCAGCATTTGAGCTCTGAGTAACAAGTTCCCAGTATAATAGGTCAAAGTAATTTGATTAAAACTAAGCCAAAGCCTTAGTTGTCTCACAGTAGGGGAGGATACAACCAACATAAGAGAATAACTTCATCTTAAATTACAGTCCTGCTGGGGGCCAGAAAGGCAAGAATAACCTGATAATTTACATGTGAGGTTTCTTTGGGTTTTTCTCAAGGATTTTAATTTCTTCAGCAGGTTTTGTTAGAGAAACACTGCCACCTGGCGGTGGGTTTTCATACAGTTTTCATTCTGCTATACTTTCTATGATGGCAAATTAAATACAGTTTAGGTTCATACAAAGAGTGATTTAATGTGGTGAAATGAACTGTAAAGGCAGTTAATTATACCTAAACTGAACACTCAGAGTGTTTCAACTCTTACACCAAACCATTTCCTCCTCTTATTTTATGTGCAAGGCTTCCTGGAAGGTGAAAGTCTAACCCAGTCTTAACTCTTAAGTCCCCAAATGGGTTCCTATCAGCTTTTTTCTACATGCAATGACCAAACTGCCGGTATCAGTGGGTTGGTGTGCAGTACCCAAAGCATTAGGGACAGAAAAGTTCAGTCTTGCTAAAAACATCAGAGCAGAACATATTATTTTATATTCTGTGTATCCCAAGACTTGCTTTGTGGAGGGAAACACTGCCCCCTGGTGTTGGACTTCATTACTAACCATCTCATAACTACAACTATATAAATGGTAACAAAACTGTAAACACAAAACATTATTTCGAGAAGTTAAATGGATGGAATTTAACCATAAAGGCCAAAGTGTATAAATTTTATTTTATTTTATTTTTTTACAAACCTCACTGTCTAAGTTTATAAAGTTGGCAATTTGTTATAAGTTGCTTTTAAGATGAATCAAAAGAAATACTTTTAATTGTAAGATTAACAAAGATCTACTTAATTAAAACAGCCCCACTTTCTCTGGTTAAAAAGAAGATATTGACTGATCTTCTCACTTTTTATTTTCCAAATTAGAATACCAATGACAACAAGGAAATATTAGATTCTGTCCATTTGATTAAATTAGAAAGAAGTCCATCATCATTGTACCAAAAGAGAGGGGTGATATATTATTTTTCTTTAGTAAACTATTGTCTCCCCACCAAGAAAACATGTTCCATCATTATCAACTTGCACTGAAATTTTTTTTTAAAAAAGAGAGTCACTGAAAAAATCTATGCTTGTTGCAAAACAACAATATAAATAGCTTCTTGAAAATGATGGCTTTCTGGAGGGCTGTACTCCATTTATTTATATTATTGGTTGCCTGGTAATGCAGTCTTGTTGATGGTTATCTTGGTTAACATTATTAGTCATGAATAAAAAAAAAATTAAAAAAAAGATTTGCAAGTGCTAGTAGCCCAACAATCAATTCAGTTTATTTATAAAGAGCCAATTCACAACACCTGTCATCTTAAGCTACTTTATAGTTCAACCAGATCATACAGTCAAATTGATTCAAAGTTTTTTATCTAAAGAAAACCAGCTGATAGCATCAACTAATTGACTCAAACGCAATCAGTCACACCAAGCATGCTTGTAGCGACGGTGGAGAGACAAAACTCCCTTTTAACAGGAGAACCAGGCTCAGTGTGAGCAGCCATCTGCCAAAGCCGACTGCGGTTCAAGGAGATGGAAACAGACATACAGATAGAAGCAGAGATAAAAATAAAATAAAAAGGGCAGCTGTCAATCAGCTCCACAGGAGGCCCCGTCCAGGAAAACAGACACAGCCAGTCAGACGAGGCTCTGGAGCCAGCTCCCATGTCAGAGGATCGATGAGAGAGCACATCCAGCCAGTTCTGCAGCCAGAGAAACAGGACTACACTGAAAAACAGGCCGATCTAGAAATTTCCAAATGTTGTAGAGGATTTTGATCAATACTTCCTATTTATTACAATTGTTAATTACAGTTAACGATAAATATTTATGATCACCCATTACTGCAACACCGTACAATAGAAAGTAGAGAGTATGATGACCCTCTCAAAGAGAATTCAACAGTTTTCTCTCAGAGGACTGATGACAAACTCAAAGTCAAGCCATCCTGATTGTGCATATGTCACCTCAAATCTCTGTGGTTACTCCCTTGTTGTATTTTTTTAATTTCTTATTTTTATTCATTTTATTTTTATTTACTTTTATTCCTAATGCACCTTTTCCTCCTTGTTTGCATACCTTCTTTAATTACTATGCCAATATGTGACCAGTGAATTTCTCCTTGCTGGGAGATCAATAAAGCTCATCTAATCTAAACTAATAGCATTTATTCACCTAAATGAAACAATAATCCACAGTTTAACAGCAGCTCTATTCCATTTTTTTAGTTGTTTCTTTTTTATTTTCTCTCGATAACAGTAAGTCACAGGGTGAAGTGATAAGAGCCTCCAGAAACAAATCATGAGATTATTATTTAACGCATGACCCCAAGCCAAAAAAAAAAAAGAATAAATAAATAAATAAATAAAAAGGAAGATAAACCAGAAAAGAATCTGAGGACCTATTAAATTCTTTTATTTAAACATAAAAAATAGACTATAGAGACGTTTAACTAAACGCGACCAAAGTATTAAGGTTTCTGTTAGCAGGTTTGACTAGTGATGCCTGAATGCTCAGACCAGAGCAATCGATCCAGAGCGCTGACAGTCTGCAGGGCGGCGGAAGTTCTCCGCATCCTCAGCTCTGAAAGCACCGGTGAGTTTTATCGCAGGAATAAGAAAATATCTCGCCTTTTCGTTAGTTAAAACCTCCAGGTACAGTTGGGTAAACCTATTTTGTTTTTAATTTCGAGTTTTACCGCATTGTCACGACAGCTACGCTTCCGGCTGTTTGAATCGAAGATGTAAACAGCCCGGGTGGGCGGGTTTACCTGCTAGCATCTCTGGCTAACAGCAGGCAGGGGACAGCAGCTCTTTCATTTAACACATTTTCTGTTTTTTTACGTTAATACAATAAGCTTCACTGGGTTCTATGGGGACATTGTTGCATAACTGTAACATTTAAACCTAACGAATCTTTTTTTGTTGTTTTAAATACAAGTTTTCTCAACTTAATGCACATTAGTTGTCAGATATTTGACTCTATTAATCCTTTTTCTACTGCAGGTTCATAGATGCTTTAAGGTCAGATCTGAGTCACCTGTTCTAACTCAGGAATGTCATTTGATGTTACCATTCCTCTGTAGCTTTGGCTCCATGAACCTTCTCCTCAAAGCTTTAGTAGCTTCTAACAACTAACAATTATTGTTTTATTCTATATTTGAGTGTTCATTGTCAGAAGGACACTTTGAAATGAAAAAGGTTCCTGGATGGGAAGAGAAATGTCTTCAAACTTGGAAACAAGGTTCAGTGGTCTGTTTTTAATATTGTTTTTTTTGACCTGGATGACCGAGAATCTTCACCCATCCACATTTATCCCAAGTGTGGTGCTGGTGCCTATCTCCAGCTGTCAATGGGCGAGAGGCAGGGTCCACTCCTGGACAGGTCGCCAGTCCATCACAGGGCAACACAGAGACAAACAGGACAAAACAACCATTCCTCACAAACACGCTCACACCTAAAGGCGTTTTTTAGAGAAGCCAATTAGCCTAACAGTCATGTTGTTGGACCTATGGGAGGAAGCCAGAGCACCCGGAGAGAACCACATGCATATACAGTGAGGGAGAACATGCAAAACTCTCATGCAGAAAGACCCCCGGGCCAGGAATCAGCCACCTAGAACCTTCTAGTTGCAAGGCTTCAGTAAAGTACCCACTGTTCCAATTAAGCAGCCCCAAGAATCTTCAACAACAATTATTTAGCAAATTAATTAATCTGTTGATTATTTTTTGATTAATCGATTAATAATCACATAGCAAAAGATTTCTTAAAGAAGATTTTTTGGGAAATCAAAACCATATCAAAAAATAAAAAATGTTCTACTTGATGAGCTCTGATAGAGCTATTATATTGACAGACTAAAAGATTTTTTTTTTTCTGTCTTAAATGCACATTTTTTACATTTTTTCCCCCTTTTTTTTTACAATTTTGGTATAGTTACTGATCTAAGTTGGTCGCTCTTTCAGCTAAAGGCACATTTTACAGTCTATACTCCATTTAACGATTAATCAACCACTAAATTAGTTGACGATTATTTCAATAATCAGGATGAATCTTATTCAATGGGCGTAACTATCGGTAAGCAGAGACAGCATTTGCTTACAGGCTCATGACCTCTTAGGGGCCCCGTCACTAACACCTGTTGGGCCCCCTAGACAATTGTAGACTAGGACGTCTCTTTGCAGATGTAATGGTGCGAAACATTCCTCTTAAAGCCACCTGATACTGAAGTGACTGTCCGCAGCGGACCGTATTTCTACTGCAACAAAAGCCAGATTTCAACAAGATGGTGAGCCACACGACACCAATGGAAAAGAAGTGGAACTTTTAATCACTATGTTAATAACTGTGTATAGTTCATTAGACGTTAGTAATAAAATACACTCATATAATGTTTGAAACGACAATAAAGATCTTAAAAAAGAACGATGTATTTTTTACAATACCACTTGGAATTATGGGATAATCATCTCCCTGACATGAGTTTTTGGAACTTGGGATGTCTGTAACATGTGGTGGTGCGCTGTCACCAATGGTTCCATTCAAGGTGCGCAGTCACTATTTTTCTGTACCTGAGTGAAGTTGGCCCCCCACCTTCTTCAAATCAGAGTCAAACGTTTGTGGTGTGCAAAATTGTGCAGCAAAATTTTTCGTTTGTGCCGCTATCGTTTTTAAAGATATAAAGAAATATTTCTAGAGGTCATCAAAGGTCAACCCAGCCCCCTTCTTCAAATCAATTCACTTAGGCCGTTTGTGCTGGTTTGTGCATTAAAAATTTTCGTTTGTGCTGCTTTGGCTTTGAAGATATTAATGAAATTTAAAGGTCACAAGGTCAACCAACCCCCACCCCACCCACTTTCTCTTCAAATTAGACAAAATTAGTGTCAAACATTTGTGCAGCAAAACAGATGTTAACTGACCTTTTTGATGACCTCTACAAAATATTATTAATATCATGGAAATGACAGCAGTGCAAATGAAAATTTTTGCCATACAAAAATATAAAATTTTTGAATAAATTTTAAATGTAAAAATATTTTTCATAAATATATAAAAATATTTGAAAATGCATATTTTAAAATGTATACATTGTTTGTACTGTTAACATTTTAATGATATTAAAAATTGTTTGTAGAAGCCATCAAAGGTCAGTGAACATTTATTAATTCTGAAACTCTGAATTTCATATAAATTATAAGTTGCTAACCTATGATTATATAATTTTAAACTGTAAAAAAAATGATAGCGGCACAAATGAAAGTTTTTGCTGCACAAACGTTTGACAGCAATTTTGTCTGATTTGAAGAAGATGGGGGGGCAACTTCACTAAGGTTTTTTACCTGTGTGATGTGTGATCATATACTACTGAGAATTGCATAACTGTTTCTTCTTGACCGATTTATGGAGCTGTCACCGTATCCTGAACCTTTATCACATGTCGTACTTCATATGAGGCCAAACCCTGATAATGTTGCATATGGGCCTATTGTTGTGTCGTTACGTCATTGATCTCATTCATTGTTTCAGCCCTATTTCTAACAGATTTTATTTAAGGAAAGCCATGCATTTATGTAGCTTCATCCTTCTTAACACCAACTATGATCAGCTTGAGAAAAATAGCATCCCCATAGCATGATGCGTCCATTGCTGTGGGGATGGCATGTTCATGACAAAAAAATATTCACCTTCGCTCTCCTCTGACCGGAGCATCTTTCTCTACATGTCTACAGTTTCTCCTATATAGCTTGTAGCAAAATGCAAAATTGAAATTCTGATGTTTTTCTTTTTTCCACCCATGCTGATAGTTTTATTATGTAAACATGTACTTCCATCTGATCTGTAGAAGTCTTGAGCTCCTTCAGGAGGTCTGAGGCAGGTTTTTCTTTTTTAAGTTCCCATCTTTCTTGGTCAGAAATGTTTAAACTTGGGATTTTTTTTTATTAATATTGGATGCTGCGATATTGGGATTTTGGCCGATATCCGATATGCCGATATTTTAAAAACTCATGTAGCCGATAACTGATATCGATAATCGATGTTAAAGCTGGACAAAAATAAGTAGGCATTGAAAATAGCAGTTTTGTTATCCGTTTCTGACACTTTTAAAAATAATATACTTGAATATATTTTCATATGCTGATATCAAATTGATTTTTTAAAACGCTGTATTGATCTATTTTACTTTCAAAATCTCGTGAAATTTCATCGTTCTGTTACAAACTCTTGTGATATTTTGCAAATTCTTGTGAGATTTTGTTAGTAAAATAGATCGATACCGCGTCAATATATCAACATATAAAAAATATGGCAAAATTTTGTGAATTTTCGGGGGATTTCGTAGCATAACTATGACATATAGCAATATTTCATTAGTAAAAGAGATTGATATGGTGTTTTTTAAATGGCAATATATCAGCATATGAAGATATTGTGATATTTTAATGTATCAATATTTTTTCCCTCGCTCTTTAGAAGTTTTTAAGTCTGTAAAAAGACGTTTTTTGAGGAAGAAGAAGAAGTAGTATTTTTTTTTTAGACTTTAGAAACTCAGAAGCTGATCAAATATCATGGGTTAAATATCGGTGGGGTGGCCGATGTCCGATATTCAGTTTTAAGGCCCGATACAGGCCGATACCGATAGGGGGCCGATTATATCGTGCATCCCTAATTCTGGTGATATGTTTGCCCACATTTCCACTTACCAGTGGTGTGTCTGACATAGGAAAAATTGCGAATCTTCTTTTTGAAACCAACCTTGTATGAGCGATGCAAACAGCAACCTTTATACAGAGCGTGCACGAGGAGAAATTGGCTTGTGCACGCTCTCGCACGCGTTTAATAGATGTTCCCTCTTGGGAACGGGTACAGGGTTGTGCATGTACATATATTAAGTGGAGAGGGCGGGTCTTTTCAAAAATTCATTAAAATCCTGCACAGTACCTTTAATTGACCTTATTCTGTCAGATAACCAGAAGGTAATATTAGTCATGAAGTTTACTATAACAGGGTCAGTGTAAAAAAAAATCTGTCTGTATAAAGTTGGTGTTTAATACATGATATGAAGTTTGTTTTTTTTTCTGCTTTGTTACATCATGCAGAGACTCCTTGCGTAGGAGGGTACCTGGCTCCATGGTAACAAGGAAACCCCAGCTGTCATGTCCTCCATTTCAACGTCTGCTGCTTGTAGTGGCGGTGAGGCTGCAGCCAGGAGCTTTGAGCAGGCCCTGCTGGCTTCAGAGCGCTACGCCAGCCTCATCCTGGCTCAGATGAACAAAATGCGTCTTCGTTCCGACTTCTGCGACGTCGGGCTCAAAGTCGGCGGGCAGGTCTTCAAGGTCCACCGCCTGGTTCTCGCCGCCAGCAGCCCCTACTTCTCTGCCTTATTCTCAGGTGGGATGAGGGAGGCGGATAAAGACGAGGTGCAGATCATCGGAGTGGAAACGAATATCTTTGAAATTCTGCTGGACTTTATATACACAGGTCGGGCGTCATGCATTCCAGGGCTTGTTGTCATCGCACGATACCGTCTAACACGACTGTGCCTTCTGCTTTAGGAGCAATCAGCGTTAACGTGGAGAACGTTCAGGAGCTGATGGTGGCAGCGGACATGCTGCAGCTGACCGAGGTGGTGTCAATATGCGGGGAGTTTCTCAAGAGCCACATGGATCCTTTTAACTGCGTGGGGATCTTTCAGTTTTTGGAGCAGATCGTCTGCGTGGAAATGTTGGAATTCACTGAGAATTACATCCACGTTCATTTCCTGGAGGTGTGTGTCTGATAAATGCATCTGAAACTCATTAAACTGTTCCACACTTTGGCACATCAAAACTCAAAGCTTTGCTATGTATGTAATAAACCAACTGTTATAAAACTTAAAAACAATGCAGTCGACCAATATGAAATATATTTTTTTAGGTTTTCTGTACATATTGTCTGTGTTTCCTGCTCTTCCTTTAGGTGTGTGTCACAGATGAGTTCAGAGGCCTGTCTAAGGATCAGTTAGTGAGGCTTCTGAGGAGTGAAGAGCTCAGGATTGAGGATGAGTACCAAGTCTTCACAGCAGCCATGGACTGGGTTGTCCACGATGTGGCAAAGAGGAAAAAACACGTTGTGGAGGTGTTGGAGGCCGTCCGCTTCCCTCTGCTCTCCCCTCAGCGGCTCTTCAAATACATAGAAGGTGAGGGAAAACGTTTCATTGGTCTTTATCGTGGTTCTTTGGCTACGTTCACACTACAGGCCTTGATGCTCAATTCCGCATTTTATTGTGAAATCTGATTTTCTTTTTTTTTGCTTTGCTTTTCACATTTCAAATATATGCGACTTGTATGTGATCTCCTGTGTGAACTGCAGTCATACAACCTAAGCAGGGTTCCCGCGGGTCCTTAAAAAGTCTCAAAAGGCATTGAATTCTTCAAATTAAGGCCTTAATTGGTATTAAAATGTCTTAAATCAGTCTTTTGAATAGGTCTTAATTTTTAAAAACATCATAAATAGGATCATTTTATTACGATTTATTTTTGTAATCTAAATAAAACATTAAAATTGAAAACATTTTTTTTTTTATTTAAAAAATGAACGGCTCGCCATTATTGGTTCCGTCCCGATAGCGGAAACAATAAAAAGCGTTGTTGCAGCCGGGACATTTGGGAGATGTGCCATTAACTTTTGTCTGGAAAATATGAGCAAGTGTAAATGTAACCAGAATTGTCTCCAGCCAAGAGTTTTCTCCATGGCTAAAACCAGGGAACATACATGAGGCACAGTGGATTTTGTGCAAGAAGCGATTCAAGCTCAGAACGATGGGAATTAAGGCAGTGGAGTCACATGCATAAAGCGTTTGAAACACAAAGCGTCAAAATCAAGTTACAGAGAAACAGCCGGTATTTCTCCAGATTTTGTTCCACCCTTGTCTCTACAGCGCCTCCACTTATCACCAAATCAAACATACTAAGAAAACAATACAAAAGAAAAATAGCTGCAAAAAAGACTTAGACTGGTTATGTTGTGGCTTTAAAACTGATTTGTTTTGTTCCTTCTAAAAACAAAGTTTGTGAATTCAGTTAAATAATTGTTAAAATATATCTGTCATTTGTGTGTTTTTAGCTTTCTTCCTTCCTATGGAAAGTTTTTTCAAAATTTGAAACATTAGTGCAGTGGTTTATGTTAAAATAAACCTTTGGGTTAAGTTGTCGCGAGCAGGTTTTTTTCTTTTGTGTTTCTTGTGAATTTGGTCTTAAATTTTTTATTTCAAGTAGCATTAAAAGTCTTAAAAAGTCTTGAATTTAACTTGCCTTATGCTGTAGGAACCCTGCTAAGTGTCCCGCATGCGCAGCAGAGAACGCAATGACGTCACAAGCAAGCGTGCCGTGTGTTTACGGAAGTAAACATGGATGGTAGTGCTGGAGAACATCTAGGGATCTTTCCCAGCCTTAAAAACTCAATATTTCCAAGATGGTTAAACATAAATACTGCTCTCCGCATCGTCGTCCACCATTGTTGTTGTTTTTCTTTCCACTTCTGCATAGCAAGAAGCAGAAGAGTGACCACTGTCTGGTATTAATGGCATTCAGGTCGGATGGATGCAACCTGGCGGTTCAGACAGGTCGCATTTAAAAAGATCGGATTCGGATCGGATTCAGAACCACATAACCAAGTTGCCTGGGTCGCATTGGAAAAAATCGGATCTATGTTGTTCAGACTATCATGAAAAGATCAGATCAAGGTTGCATCTGGGCAAAAAAAATCAGGTTTGGGTCACTTCAGGCTGTGGTGTGAACTTTGTAACACCACAAGCAAAGGTCCACCTTTTTTCACCAGCTGATATCCAACTCCTTTGGGTTTTGATTCCATTGTAAGTAATTACATTTCTCTTTGGGATTATTTTTTTTTTATTATTGGAATTTAATTGAAGACATAATCATCAAAATCACAGAAAAAAAACGGTACATTCTGTGTGGAATACAACTCAATTTTAGATGTATTTGTGTTATAAGTTTAAAAAAGAAAAGTAAAATAACAAAAAAAAAATTCTGATTATTTTGTCCTTAAAGTTCTCTAATTTTATGCTGTAATTTTCACAGATTTCTATTTGTATGTGAAATATATTTAGCCTGTTGATCATGTTTCTAAATTTGTTCCTTTATGTGTTTTTCCTTTAACAGATGTGTCATATTTCAGGTCACTAAAAAGTAAGATGTATAAAATGTAATCCTTTGCTGAAAACCATTTTGTCCCATTGTCTCTGGCGAAGGTATTACCGACTTCAGCCTGCGGGTGGCACTGCAGACCCTGCTGAAGGAATACACTGAGGTCACCAAGTCTCCCAAAGAAAACAAACTCCAACCAGCAAAGATGAGACCTAGAAGAAAAGCCAGGAAGTACCTCTATGCTATAGGTTCCTTTCTACATCATTTATCTCTACAATGTAGCACTTTTTAAAAACCTAAATTAAATGGGTGTCACAAGGAAACGTAGAAGTGAAACTGCGCCTGTTTCTTCGTCTCAGGAGGCTACACTCGGCTGCAGGGCGGCCGCTGGAGCGACAGCCGGGCGCTAAGCTGCGTGGAGCGCTTTGACACCTTCAACCAGTACTGGACCACCGTGTCGTCCCTGCATCAGGCTCGCAGCGGGCTGGGAGTGGCAGTCATGGACGGCATGATCTATGTGGTGGGAGGTGAGAAAGCTTTCTGAATGAAAACTGACTTTTAAAAAAACAAACAACTGCATCCTAATTCTTATGTGTTAATTTTTTCCAACAGGAGAGAAGGACTCCATGATTTTCGACTGCACAGAGAGATACGACCCTGTCACAAAGCAGTGGGCTACAGTAGCATCTCTAAACTCCCCTCGATGTGGAGTCGGTGTCTGTCCCTGCCACGGCGCTCTATATGCACTCGGTAAACCTCACAACCGTCATTGAATCAGATCAGAAAACTAATAGAACTAATAATGCTGTCAATCCAGAGGTTTGGCTTTATTAACCAAGACCAAAAACACACAGAGTACTGCGTAGTAGGAAGAGAAGGAAGTGGAAATTTCCTAACGGATTAAAAAGAGCGTTTTTACAGATCCTTCCTCCCAGCAGCTGTTAGACTTTATAACTTTACTCTCCCTTAAACACTGTTTACATCCCTGCTGTTATATCTACTTTTTTCAATTTCTTTTAGTCTAAAATTTTTAATTTTATGCACAAATACGTGCAGTTAAATGTTTTTGCTCAGTCGCACATATCATTGAATCAGAGCATTATTCCCCTTATGCTATACATGGATCCTTACTGTTCAGTCTCTTCTAACTACTTTTCTGTTTGCACCTTTGTGTATCTGTCCACTTTTACCTGCCTGTCACAATAATGCTACACGTTCACACGGACGGACGCAGCAGGAGCAGCAAAATTCTCGTCTGCTGCTTCATTTTTGCTGCTTGTACCAGTTAGTTCTGGACCCGCTGGCTGCTGAAGCAGCTTTGCTGCTCTGGCTGCTGCGGTGCAAAAGTGTGTCTGGACGCGTTGGGCGGAGCTACTCTATCCTTTCTCTGCCTTGCAGCTATATTTGCTGTGATCAGTGGGAGTAAAGTAGTTTTAATATGTTTTTTGCTCGGGGAAAATCCACCTGAAAACTTAATCATTGCATTCAGTTCATTCAGATTACCATCCTGCCTTCCAATATTATTTTCTGTCGGAGCCACTCAGACCCCACATACCAGCGGGTGCACCAACAGTAGGATCCCATTCAACAGCAGCCTCTGGCGGGTAAGCGCCTCCTTGGAGGGTTCACCGCGCGCTGGCAGGTGCACTTTTTCATCTTAATAATCTAAACCAGGCACCAGGATAATAAAAGCGAACATATTCTGTCGGCGGGTTTCAGCATTTTAAGTTAATTTATGCGTCAATAAACTGTTTCAGAGGAGTGATCACAGCGCTCTGTGTCATCAGCTATGTGTATCTCTCACGGCCAGCTCCCAGATCAAGCGCCTCTGATTGGTTGTGGCGGCTCGTCGAGCAGCAAAAGTAATATTTTTCCATCTCGAGCAGCAGCTGCGTTTCGCGGCGTATCAGATGCTTAAACGCGCCCGACGCGCTGCTTCAGCTGCTCAAAACGCGCTGCGGGACCTTTTGCTGCACCTTGACACGCGTCATTGACTTTCATGTAAACTCACTGCTTCTGCTGGCGCCTGCTGTTTCCGGTGTGAACGTAGCATTACTGCTAGCTAGAAAGCCAAAGGATATTTCTGTTTTAACCTAAAAGACCTGAAAGTTTACATTGGGTCCTCTTATTTTAAAGCCGCCTAAAGAGAATCAGAAGTCATCTTATTAGTAGATGGCTTAGTAAGTTATTGGTGCATAAACAATGTAACAAAAAAAGTTTTTTTGCAACTATAAAGCCTGAAAAATGTGTCACGTCTGTGAGGTGATACTCAGGATATCAAACTAGAACAGCTTCTTCCACGTTTGCTTTGTGATAAATGTCTGACTACAGAAGCCCTAAGAAACATATTGCATTCACCTGCAAAAATAAAAAATGTTTTACTGTTTTCTGAATTAACAAGACCTTTTTTTATATAAAAAATAAATAAAAACGTTTTTTTTAAGTAATGAGAAACTATGAAGAGGAAAGGAAGAATAACGTGCCATGAGTAGCGCCCAGTGCGTAGGTGTCTTCACAAAGTCGACTATCTCATAGCAATAATACATAACTAAGAGATTATTTCCCAGTATCTCAATCCCAAAAAGAAAGTAAAAATAATTTAAACCTAACAAACGTGACATGAAGCTTCTCTGAAGGAAGGAAAGGCATCTCTTGCTTAGAACATTAGCAAAACGTGCATTCTGAAAGCAGCAGCATTAAGTAAAGTAAGTAAGTAAGTAAACTTTATTTGTATAGCATTTTTCACAGACAAAGTCACAAAGTGCTTCACATGATAACATAAAAACAACACAAGTAAAAACAAGTAAAAACAAAGACAGCATTATCTCTGTAATTCAGAACAACACAACACTTTTATTTATTTGCTTTCAATTATGTCGTTTATTCAGAAAAACAGAACATTTTCATTAGAGCATGAGCCCTTTTCTCCTTGTGCACGCTCTGTTTAAAAGTTGTTTGCATCACTCATGCAGAGTACGTAGGACGGCCTTACGTAAATATATCACCAGAATGATTGACAATTAGAAGGACCACTTATATTAGTGATCCACCCCGAAATAGAACATCCTCCTCTATAACTTTAAAGTAAAAACATTTAGACACATAAAAGTACCGTTATTCAGTACTTTCTGATGGTCTGGCCCTTTAAGTCCTAAAATAAAAAGTTAATGTTTGCTGTAATGTGACAAAACATCGACGTTAAACTGGAAGAAATATTTTTGCACAGCTAAAAATTGCTTCTTTGGTTCTAGGCGGTTGGGTTGGATCTGAGATCGGCAAAACCATGGAGCGCTATGACCCAGAGGACAATAAGTGGGAGGTCATCGGCAGCATGGCAGTTCCACGCTATTACTTTGGCTGCTGTGAGCTACAGGGTCTGATTATCTCTTCTTCTTTCTTGCTTTAAACAAATACTACTTTTGCCTTTTATTACACCTAAAATTTCATCTCTGCTCAGGATTAATTTATGTGATCGGTGGGATCAGTGATGAGGGAGGGGAGCTGCGCTCTGCGGAGGCTTATGACCCCATATCCCGTCGTTGGAGCGCCCTGCCGGTGATGAGCCAACGCCGGGCCTACGTAGGCGTCGCCTGCCTGAACAACTGTATATACGCTGTGGGAGGCTGGAACGAGGCACTGGGCGCTCTGGACACGGTGGAAAAATACTGTCCTGAAGAGGTTGGGCTGATGTAACGCCAAAACATGCAAGTGTTTGAGAACTTTCCTCACAGCCTGCGATGTGTCTCCACAGGAGAAGTGGGTGGAGGTCGCCTCGATGTCCACGCCGCGCACAGGCGTGTCGGTGTCGGCGGTCAACGGGCTGCTGTACGCCGTGGGCGGACGCGCCGCCAGCAACGACTTCTCAGCACCAGTGACGATGGACTCCGTGGAGATCTACGACCCTCACCTGGACACTTGGACTGAGGTCGGCAACATGATCACCAGCCGCTGCGACGGCGGGCTGGCTGTGCTCTGACAGCCCGGACTTTAAACTGTGAGCATCGGAGCTATCCAAACAACTGTGGTTAAAGCTGCACCTTTAAACGGAAAAAAGACTGCAGGGGTCTAAGGCAGACTGCCACCTTACAGCTAATGTTATTTAACATGTCTCAATTTTTACTGCACAGCTTGGTTCTGGAAAAAAGTGCCAAAATTGCTCCTCTTTATCTTCAGTGATGTTAAATCATCGTTACTCAGGATGGAGAGAAGAATCTAACTTATTCCACCATCAGCCTGCTGATCGGGAAACCTTTTCACCCTGAAAACAAAAGTTTTATTGGTCTCTTTGAGTCAGACTTCAGGAAGTCTGGGTGTGTTTGGTTTGGATGAATGCAGTGCTTCTTGAGCCTGATTGATGGTGGATCCATCCGTCGGTTGTTCTTGGTGTCAGATCCATTTCTTACTGGAAACTTGAGCAAGTTGTTCTATTTTCACTGGACTTTTATTTGTACATATCCTGCTGTAAATCCCGGTACCTCTTTATCCTTATTTAAGTTTACTTCAGTCTTCAGTGGGGTCGTATTACTACAGAAGAGGATTAGGGCCACTGGAAAAAAAAAAAAAAGTTTACTGATTTCAAAATTTTATTTCAGTTTAGTGAGGGAATTAAAGTCAGAATTCTGACTTTTTTCTCAGAATTCTGACTTTTATTGTCAGAATTTAGAGATTAAAGTCAGAATTCTGGAAAAAAAATTCTGACCTTTTCTCAGAATTTTGACTTTCTCCTCAGAATTTTGATTTTTCTCCAGAATTCTGACTTTTTTCTCAGAATTTGACTTTTTCTCAGAATTCAGAGCTTTTTGCCTCCCAGGATTCCTGACTTTTCTCAAGAGAATTCAGACTTTTCTCTGAGAATTCCAACCTCTCAGAATTCTGACCTTTTCTCGTAATTCGACTTTTCTCTCTGAATTCTGACCTTTTCTCAGAATTTCTCAAATTCTTTTTCTCAGAATTCTGACCTTTTGAAACTTTTTCTCAAGTTCTCTGAGCACCTCTCAGAATTCTGGACTTTTCTCAGAATTCTGACTTTTTTCTCAGGGTACTTCTGACCTTTTCTCAAATTCTGACTTTTTCTCAGAATTCTGACTTTTCTCAGAATTCCTGACTTTTTCTCAGGATTCTGACTTTTTCTCAGAATTCCCGACTTTTTCAGGAGTTTCTCAGGATTTCTGTAACCTGACCTTTTTCTCAGAATTTCGAAGCTTTTTCTCAGAATTCGACTTTTTTCTCTCAAATTCTGATCTTTTCTTCAAGGATTCTGACCTTTTTCTCAGAATTTGACTTTTTCTCAGAATTCTGACTTTTCTCAGAATTCCTGACTTTTCTCAGAATTCTGACTTTTCTCTCCAGGATTTCTGACTTTTTCTCAGAATTCTGACTTTTCTCTCAGGATTCTGACCTTTTTCTTCAGAATTCTGACCTTTTCTCAAGAATTCTGGACTTTTCTCAGAATTCTGACCTTTTCTCAGGATTCTGATTTTTCTGTTCCTGACTTCTCAGAATTTGACTTTTTGTGAATTGACTTTTTTCTCAGGATTCGACCCTTTTCAGAGTTCTGACTTAACACCAGAATTCTGACTTTTTTCTCAAGAATTCAGCCAGAATTCTGAGAAATTAAAAAGTCAGAGTGTGTCCAGAATTCAGTCAGAATTCAGGGAGGATTTAAGGTCAGAATTTAGAGATTAAAGTCAGAATTGAGATAAGATCAGAATTCAGAATTCAAAGAAATTCTAAAAAAGTCAGAATTCTGACCTTTTTTTTCTCTGAATTCTGACCTTTTTCTCTGAATTCAGGAGCTTTTTCTCAGATGTTCTAATCTCAGAATTCTGACTTTTCTCAGAACTCTGACTTAATTCAAGAAGCAACTCTAAGAATGAAGTCAGCAATTCTGAGATAAAAAGTCACAATTCTGGAGAGCCAAAAATCGAATTCTGACTTTTTTCCATTGTTAAACTGAAATAAATTTAAAAATCAGTTGTGTGGTTAAATTCCCCTAGTGGCCCCTAATCCTCTTCCGCATATTACTTTCACATTTCATCTTTGATCCACCTATTAAACTTTTCCACAATCAGTCTTGTTACAACTATAAAATTCAACAATATTTATTTAGATTTTAGTGAAAGAAAATGTTTTTTAAACATTTCTACAGCTTCATTTATTTCTTTAGCCTCACAAGATGATTTGTTTTTCTCAATATCTCGGTGGTGGAATTCAACTGGAAAGCATCTGATTAATTTGATTTAAGGGTCTGTGGTCTTTGACTAGGCCATTGATTTACTCTAAGTTGTTCTGTTGTAGATCTGGCTGTGTTTATGTGCTGGAAGTGAACCTTTGCACCAACTTCGTTTGTCAGCCTCCTTCACTATGATTTACATGAATTTTCTCTAATAAACATCTAAATCTTTATTTTAAAAAAATAATAAAAACTTGAGACTATAAAAAGGTATTTAAAGGTTAAAGACTTCTGCAGCAGTCGGTTGCTCTCTAGGTGTAAAGAAGGCTAAAGACGAATGCACACCGCACTTTTCAGATTTATTTAAAAATAAAAAACATTTTTAACCAATGTATAGTTTTTCTTCCACTTCATAATGCAGCACCACTACGTTTTGATTGATTCCAAAAATACAACAGGTTCAATGCATACTTTTACAAGAACTTTTTACGGCAATTTTAAAATAAAATGTACGTAAAAGTTTGTGACACGGCTGCATCTTTCTGAAACTGTAAATGTATTAAACTGTTATAGATACAGAGAATGTCTTTATCTGCACTTAAAACGTCCTTTACATTACATTTGTTGTAAGAATAATTCTGAGTGGAAATGTTTAGTAGACACATGGTAAGAATTTCTGTTTTTCTTTGTTTAAATACAATTAAATGTCGGGGTTTCGGTTTTTAAATAATATTGACCAAAGAAAAGTGTGATTTTGAGATTTAATGGAAATTCTAATGTTTTTATTCCAAAACTATAAATCATTTCTTCACCTCTTTGAGTTTCCTTTCTGCACAGACTTTTTTGAGTACCAATGTGGCAACAAGTGAGAAGGTGGCGACCAGGGTGAGGACAGTTCTCATGGCTCTGAACCAGTTGGGGTAGCCTGGCAGTAGGGTCAGGTCGTAATGCAGCGACAGACCCAGCCCCATTAGAACTACCAGGGTTCCTTCTGTAATATTCTCCCTGCAGAGCAGCGCCAGCCAAGCCAGGAGTGATGGCACCACGCTGTTTCCCAAGTTCATCCAATCTGGCTTGGCGGGGCTCCCAGCAGGGATGGCGAAACCCCAGCGGGCGCCTCCGAGGAAGGAAACTATAGAGGCTCCGTACACCATCTGGGCATAGGCTACTTCAGGGTAGAAGGACTGGGTGGCGGCCATGACCAGCGGGGCGGAGAGAAACGGGATGAGGCCAGAGAATCCAAGGTACAGAGCCGGTTTGGGTGCCTGTGTGAGGGCCCTTATGCTGAAGCCGCTGCTGCCGTCTCCTTTCTCCGAGGAATCTGAGTGCAGACGCGACGGCACCCAGGTCGTAGGCCCGATGCTCCGGCATCTACTGCTGAACGATGGCTTAAGTGGTGTAACCCCCGAAGATGTTTGAGAAGTAAACAGCTGGGCTCCTGTGGCGTAGTTAGGTGGCCTGGTTTTCTGCTGGACGCATCTCCACACAGGAAGCTTGGAGGCAAAACCAAAAAACAACATAATCACTCCTTTCTCACAATCTTATTACACAGAATTGAAACATGTTCCATATTGTGTCACAAAAGACACTTCACCATTTTTTTTTTATATATATATAAATCAGAAAGTTGTGGCCTGCATTTGTATCCCCCTCCACTCAGATACCCCTAAATAAATTCCAAAATGGCAAAACAATAAAGTACGGTAGTGGCACCACTAGGATGGGGGACACTTCACTAGAGCAGGGATTACAGTCTAGCTTGATAGATATTAAAATAGAGCAGTACAGGGAGACAATCTGTTAGAAGCTGCAAAACACTTTAGACGAGGTTCACCTTCCAACAGGAAAACAATAAACAGCCTGAGCTACAATGGAGTGGTTTGGATAAAAGTGCATTTTTTAAATATTGAATATTATCTAAAAAAAAAAAAAAGTCAGTGGCAAGATTTAGCCTAAGAGACATTTCATCAAATTTGCCTGTGTTTGAGCTTTTCCGCAAATAAGGGTGGGTAAAAAAAAAAAAAATCTCACTATGCACATGTAAAGGTTGTATGGAAGAGGAGGGCCACTAACAAAAAATAAAAAAAGTTAACTGATTTTTAAATTTTATTTCAGTATAATATTAGAAAAGTCAGAATCCTGACTTAAATCTCAGAATTCTGACTTTTTTCTCAGGATTCTGAATTTAATCTCAGAATTCTGACTTTTTTCCTCAGAATTCTGAATTTAATGTAAGAATTCTGACTTTTATTCCCTCAGAATTCTGACTTTTTTCCTCAGAATTCTGAATTTAATGTAAAATTCTGACTTTTATTCCTCAGAATTCTGACTTTTTCCTCTCAGAATTCTGAATTTAACAATGTAAGATTTCTGACTTTTTCTTCCTCAGAATTCTGACTCTTTTTTCCTCAAAATTTGAATTTAATGTAAGATTTCTGACTTTTTCCTCCTCAGAATTCTGAATTTAATGTAAGATTTCTGACTTTTTTTCCCTCGTGAATTCTGACTTTTTCCTCAGAATTCTGACTTTAATCTCAGAATTAATGTCTGACTTTTCCTCAGAATTTTGACTTTTTCTCAGAATTCTGAATTTATTGTAAGAATTCTGACTTTTTCCTCAGAATTTCTGAATTTAATGTAAGAATTCTTGACTTTTCCTCAGAATTCTGAATTTAATGTAAGATTTCTGACTTTTTTCCTCCTCAGAATTCTGAATTTAATGTAAGATTTCTGACTTTTTTTCCTCAGAATTTCTGACTTTTTTCCTCAGATTCACAGAATCTTAATGTAAGATTTCTTTTGACTTTTTTCCTCAGAATTCTGACTTTTTCCTCACAGAATTCTGACCTTTAATCTCTTTCAGAATTATGTCTTTTTTTTCTCTCAGAATTTCTGACTTTTTTCTCAGAATTCTGAATTTATTGTAAGAATTTCTGACTTTTTCCTCAGAATTCTGAATTTAATGTAAGAATTCTGACTTTATTCCTCAGAATTTCTGACTTTTTTCCTCAGAATTCTGAATTTATTTGAATACTTCTGACTTTTCCTCAAAATTCTGAATTTAATGTAAGATTTCTGACTTTTTTTCCTCAGAATTCTGACTTTTTTCCCTCAGAATTCTGACTTTAATCTCAGAAATTATGTCTTTTTTTCCTCAGAATTCTGACTTTTCTCAGAATTCTGAATTTATTGTAAAATTCTGACTTTTTTCCTCAGAATTCTGAATTTAATGTAAGATTTCTGACTTTTCCTCAGAATTCTGAATTTAATGTAAGATTTCTGACTTTTTTTCCTCAGAATTCTTTTTTCCTGACTTCTGACTTTAATCTCAGAATTATGTAATTTTTTCCTCAGAATTCTGAGATTTATTGTAAGAATTCTGACTTTTTTCCTCAGAATTCTGAATTCTATTGTAACAATTCTGACTTTTTTTTCCTCAAAATTCACTGGAATTTAATGTAAAAGAGTTCTGACTTTAATCTCAGAGTTCTGACTTTAATCTCAGAATTCTGAATTTTTTTTTTCTCAGAATTCTGGCTGAATTCTGACAGCTAACAAACATGTTAGCATCAAGCCGTAGCCATGTCTGTTTTAGAGACTATACTAGTAATCTTGTTTTAATCACCTTCTGCTCTTCCATTAAAGAAATAGCATCACCGTTGACCCCTGGGGCATGTAAAAAGCCACCTAATCCCCTCATTTTCCACCAGTGTGTTACTGTTCCTCCCAAACAACTCACATATTTGTCAGTGAAGCTGAGTGCTCCCACATCTCTTCCTTCATGGTGACCATCTAAGATCCAGAATTCTGAGATTAAAGTCAGAATTCTGAGGGTTTTTTTCTCACATTATACTGAAATAAAAATAAAAAATCAGTTAACTTTTATTTTTTCAGTGGCCCTAATCCTGTTCCGTAAGGTTGATATGGAAAGGTAGGAACACATGTCAGACTGCAAGATCTAATGACCACTTCTAAAAATAATCATTCAAATCATCTGATTATCTGCTTAAGGAATTATTCTAGATTATCTTGGTTCAGGTTTTAAATAAAAATACCTTTATTCGACAAAGCAATGAAACCGTAAACAAGCTTCATTATCTTACCCCAAATATTATCTGCCTTCCGGATGGAACCCTCAGCATTTTTAACCTGAAATCAAAGGTCAGTTAGCAACAGTAACAAGTTTTTTTTTACTTTCATCAACCCTAAATAAAGCCCTTGTTATTTTCACCTAGCATTCAATCTCATATCTGACGCAACAGAAAGCTTTTTTAGTGCATCGCTTAAAAAGAAGCATGGCCGTTATAATTACCTAAATATAACTCGGTGCCTCCAACAAGTTAATCCTCGCCCACTTAGCGACAGTAAGAATTTGGTTTAAAAGTTAACGTAAACTAGCTAAACCAGAGGTCATTTTCTCCCAGCCATTTAGTCGGTGTTCGATTAAAAGCCTGCCCGATCTGACATCGACTGGTCAGTCTGTAGGCGGACACGTAGAGTTGCATTCAAAGCTGCACAGTTCCAATGTGGGTATTGCTGGCACCGTGCTATTTAAATACTTAAATCGAGACAAATATATTTCACATGTTTACTCGCAATTTTATTTAACTGTGTGACTACTAATGTGTTGTTTAAATCTACGCTAATCGGAAGGTTCCGCTGATACACAGTTTAAAGCTTCCCCGAGTTGCATAATAAGAAGTGTTCTTGAACGCAGCACGTTTGAGGCTGTTCGAATCCCTCAGTGCCAGCGCCAGTCGTAAGCGCACCTAAAACCCAAACAAACGTAGACAGCCCGATTTTCGAAGAAGTTTGCAGATATAGAAAGAAGTCGCGTTCTTTGTGTTAACGGACTCCCCGCGTATGCGAATCCCTCTCTACTTGAGACCACCTTGCTACTGAGAAGGTAGGCGCTATCGTCTTTAAACATTGCAAGGTAGCTCGCTAGCACTTAGCAGGCTGATAAATGTGTGGTGCTGCTACTAAGGTAGCCATTTTGAAACTGTGTTGTTCCAGCCAAGCCAGGTCTGTTTACCTCTTTTGTATGCCCGTGACAGTGGCTTAAGTTGACCGTTTTATGCAACCTGGCAATAGTATATATATTTTAACTCGACCAAGCCATCTAGCCACGCGCACTTTTGTCAAATACTCCACTGCTTTCACGGGCGACTAAACAGGCTAGTTAATGTCAGCTCTTTGCTAGCAGTTGCTATGCTAACGCGAACCTTAGTTTTGTAGACAGTTTGCTAGCTGCGGAGGAGGAACAAATATCACGGCGCTACATTTAGGTATTTATTAGAAATTCATTGAATTGCACAGTGGAATAGTTCGTCCCCTGAAATATGCCGAATGACTTTAAATCATTTAATTTAGCCAGTTAGCTCAATGAAACGTGCGCGGAACTGTTGAATTGGGTTCCTGCAGCACTCTTTGCTCATTGGGTTTGTTTACGATTAGCTGGTGTTAGCCGATGTGTTTTTCTAACTTATGTGGATTAGCATGGAGTAGGTTCTGATCTATGTTGTATGGTACCAAAGTACATATTTGTGTTGTAAATTGTCTGTCCGCGGCCAACTCATTGATGATGAGCTCTTACGTAATAGCTTAGTGAGGAAACGTTAACCAGTCCTGTCTGCCCATGTGGATGAAGCCCAAAGTGGACAAGGCATCAAGATCATTTAAAAACTTATCTCCAGATTAATTGGAGTTTGCATTTCATTGAAACTACTGATATTATGGAAGAAACTCTTTAAATAATCAGTTTTTTCGAGCAGGTTCTGCACTGGCTTCTTCAGTAAATAATGTGTAACCAAGTAGGTATAGGTAGCAACTTTACCTTGAATTAAAATTGAATAAATATTTAGTTTAGAACCTTCATATTTCTATTTTAAGATCCAAGCTTCCATGTTTATAGTTACCTTTTAATTTGAGCTGTTTATTTAACTTCATGATTTTAACTGATGTCATTTTACACACTTATCTCTGGCATGACTGGTTTTATAATTTTGGGTATATGGTGGTTTATTTGAACCATTTTTATTAAATTTTTTAAGGATTATTTGGTGCAGATATTTTAGATTTTTTACTGTTCATAGGATACACATATTCGCTGACATCTCGTTAAAGGAGAATTTCACTTTTTAACACTTTAAAGGAATAGTACACCCAAAACATGATTAGCCTTCATTTTCTACTCACCCCCATGCTGAACAACACTCTGGAGTACTTTTGATATCTCAAATGCATCTGGAGATCTGGGAGGCTTCTTGCTGTCTGCTGACATTCAAATAATGGAGGTCCATGGCCCGAGACAAGAAAGGTCCACAAAAGTCCACAAAAACGATGTCAATATTCCTCCATACTGCTTCGTCCAATGTAATCCCAGAGTGTCCTGAGTGGGTAGCATCCAGAATTTACTCGAAAGCGAAGTCATTTAGAACGTTTTTAGAGCCTAAACGGTAGTGTATAGGATTTCCTAATAAGCGCCCCCATGCTGGCGGCGCTCCGCGATTCTCACGAAGCGGCAGACCAAACCCGGAAGAAAGTCGCATTCAGCATCTGCTCTGCACCCGATAATGCAAAGCGTAGAAGAAGAAATGTGCTGTTTACCTGTGCAAAGAAACAAACAACGAAAGAAAAATGTCTGAGGACTTCAGTGTTGAGGAAAAGCATGAGTTCTTTGCGAGCTGAATCGCTGGTTTGGTCTGCGGCTTCCGTAGAATGCGTGGCCGCGTAAGGGCGCTATTAGGAAATCTATACACTACTGTTTAGGCTCTAAAACGTTCTAAATGACTTTTTCAAGTAAATTCTGGATGCTACCCACTCAGGACACTTGGATTACATTGGGTGAGCAGTATGGAGGAATATTGACACGTGCTTTTTTGGACTTTTATGGACCTTTCTGTCTACGGGCACCATAGACCTCCATTATTTGAATGTCAGCAGACAGCAAGAAGCCTCCCAGATCTCCCAGATGCATTTGATCAAAAATGAATTACTCAGAATGTTGTTCAGCATGGGGGTGAGTAGAAAATGAAGGCTAATCATGTTTTTGGTGTACTATTCCTTTAAGCTTCCATTTTCTGTAGTGTCCAGGATGAAATCGAATGATCGACACCAAACTTTTGTTAATTGGTCCTGTCTCTGCTATTGGCTCATTTAGAATCACCCCCTGGCTGCTCCAGAATGGCTTTCCATAGAGCATGTCCGGATAATGTCCTTAACAACATATTAAACGTTCTTCTTTAAAATATGCTACTCACCGGTTGTCAGCGCTGTTCAATGGCGCGTTCAAAAAAAGTTTAAGTGAAGAAAAAGCGTCTCTGTAGTGTTTTTATTTAGCGACGTCGAGAATCAAGAATCCACCTTTTTGTATTCCATTTTCAGAGTTTTTAAGTGTCTAACAGAGGCGTTAGCACCTCGGCGCCCTGAGTACACAGAGTGAAGCGAAAAAGACTACAACTGTGTAAACAGGCCCCGTTCTGCGCGTTTCCGTGGCAGGGGAATATTGACTATTCCAACAGAACTCAATGGGATTTACAAAATGCTAAATAAACACTACAGAAAAAGTTTTTTTTCTTTCTACGAAACTTTTTTTTGAACGATGTTGAACACCTGCGACTCCCGTGAGTAGCATATTTAAAAAAGCGTTTAAGGTTGTTTTTAAGGACACATTATCGGTACATCCACTATGAAGCCATTCTGAAGTGTTGTGGGTGATTGATTCTAAATGAACCAACTGAGGACCAATTGTCAAAAGTTTGAGTGCTAGATCATTTAATTTCATCCTGGACACTGCTAAGGGATGAAATGGGCTTAAAGTGTTAAAAAGTGAACTTCTCCAACTTTAGGGTGTTGTCCTGTTGGCCTGTTCCACTTAATTCACACAATTGTTTTTACCATCAACAAGCATCAAAGAAATGTTTGACCTTTTGGCATTACTTGGAGAGCTCCTTTAATCTGTCTTACCCAACCTACCCACATATTTTAATCCTCAGTTATACCGTTTTGACAAAGTTAAAGGTGATTTCAGATTTAAATTGTGAGCCCTTATCTTACTTTTTGGGGAATCATTGGCCTTCTGGAACAACTGTGTCTATTAGGGGTTGAACAATATGTATATTATATGGTTTAATCTAGGGCTGCAACAACGAATCGATAAAATCGATAAAATGACGACTTTTAAAAGCGTTGGCGCTAAGCGAATTTCATCATCGATTAGTTGTGTCGCGCGATTATTGCGTCATCCGCCATCCGTCATCACTGCCTCTTGACTGAAAGAGGAAAAAAAGGACGAGGCAGAAGCTGTCAGCGCCGCAGGTGCAGTGTTGCCAACTCAGCATTTCAGACCCCTCCAGCTAACGACTATTTTCAAAAAAGCGTTCTAGCGACAAACCTGGTGACTTTTTTGTGTCACTGGCGGCTTTTGGAGACTCTTACGTTAGAAAGCATGTATGGTTCCTCCTACTCTGCGTGGGGTAGCGCCTCCCCACCCCCAACCGGCGTTTTCCGCAGGACTCCTCTCAGCGCTGCAGTCAGCCTCCGCGTCATTCTACTGCAAATGGCAGCGCATGCACCGGATTGATAGTAGCTAAATTGATCCACAATAATTAAAATAGCCTGCGCTTTGTAAAGCGAAAAAAAGTGATAACAATACAACTTTTTTCAAAAGGAAATTAACATGGCGCGGAACCACCATGTTTGTTTGGTTTTAAAGTGGGGAAACGTAGCGTTAGTTTCTCAGGTAACTCATCTGATGCTTTCCTTACACGTGTTAGTAGGTTACAGACAGGGATAAGGTTGGCTACGCTATTTTACCTTTAATTTCATTTGAATTAGCTTAAGCAGCGTTTATATTTTTCTTTATAAATAAATTAACTCGCAAATTATGAGGGCAAGGCTTTAAAAGTTTAAATCTTCCTTGAGGCATTCGTTAAAGTAAAGAAGATCCTGCCACAATTTATGGAAGTAAAAGCAGAATAAAAATCCAGCAAGATCAGTAATATGTCAATTAACTATCTGCCAGCTTAATTCTGTCCATGTAAATATCTGTCTTTGGAGGATGTGTTTTTTAGCACCCCTAGTTCTCCTCATCATTTTTATACAATTTATAATTTGAATCACAGGGGCTATTTTTATCTCTATGGTTCAGTATATTCTCAAGCAGCAACTTTCTTAATCTGCTATAGCACTTCCTGTCTTAAAAGGCAGAACTCTTTCTAAGTCTAAAAAACTAATTTGTTGAAATGGGGGCGCCTATTGTTTTGAGACTAACAGGGCTTTTAAAGCTCAAAATATCTTACTTTATACTTTTAAGAAACAAAGTAACCCTCTATATTTTGTGGATGCCCCAGCTACATTTCTCCGTATAAAGTTTTGAGTGGTTTAACACAAACATTTATTTTTATATATATTGCACCAGTGACAGCTAATGACACAAACCTGTACTTGTTGTGCTTACATTTTCGGTTCTGTAAAACATATAAGTGTTTATTTTGGAATAAAGGTTAATATAAAATATTTTTTGTCCGATTCATCGATTAATCGAAAAATAATCGTCCGATCGTACCGATTTTAAAATAATCGCTAGTTGCAGCCCTAGTTTGATTTAATCTATCACTAAAATGATTGTCACCTAATTTTGGTAATCACCTAACTTGAAAAACATTATAGACGGATACATCAGCCAGGAGATATAAAGCAATGTTTTTTTCAGCTTTTTCTTTTCTTGTAAAGACAAGTCATGCAAGTGATAAAACAAAATCTGCATGTAGTGCTGCTCCCTCCATTTGCAATTACCAGTGTTTGTGTGTTTCATCTTTTTTTTTTTTGAAGAATTTTTATTTTTGGTTAAGATTTGGAATTAAAAAACATTTATCATTATAAATTACAGCCATCATGTAATTTGATTTAATTTTTTACTGAAGTATACATGCTCTCAAAATGCCAGAAATTACCACTAGTAGTAATCAAGCTAAAACTAAAAAAGAAAATAAATAAAAACATACATTTTGTGTTTAAGAGGAAAAATAAGAACTTTATTTTCAACTGGTTCAAATTCTGTGTGTAAGTAAAAAAAAAAGATCCTACAAAGCACCTTTTGCTATCATATTTTCTGATCGTAAAACCCGTTAACAGATTTGTCAAGCCAGTAACATAATCCTAGTCTCCATGTTTAGACCACCTAATTGGGCTGCAACTAACGATTATTTTGCAAATCAGTCAATCTTTTGCTTATTTTTTCGATTAATCGATCAATAATCAGCTAGCCATGGGTTCCTTGAAAAATACTTTTTGCGAAATTAAACCAGGTGAGACTAAAACTTTTCCACTTATGAGGTTCTGGCTCCAGCACATTGACAGACGAGAAAGATTTTCATCTTGAATGCAAAGTCTTAACATATTTTTGTTTACAATTTTGGTATAATTGCTGCTAAAGGTGTCAGCTAAAAGCACGGTTTAAAGTCTCTACACTGCAGTTAACGATTAATCAATTAGTAAATTAGTTCACAATTATTTCAATAATTGATTAATCATGATTAATCCAATTGTTTCAGTCCTAGTTGACTTGTAAAAATTTTCATCTCCTTTCTTTAAACTTTTGGCTATAATGCTGTCATGCTCTTAGATTTCACTTTCTGGTCTTGTTCTCAAACTTAAAAGCTGTCATCTTATGATGTAGCCATTTCAAGCAGCTTCAGAAAACTTTTCCAATTTGTCTAAATCTGCACTTCTTAGATTCCTGAAATTCAGCATTATTCTCAATTTTGTTCAGGCAGAAAATTGTGTTTATGTTGGCAAAGAGAATTGAATTGGAGAAATTCAACAATGAATTCAATAGGGTTGGGAATTGATAAGATTTTCACGATTCCAATTCACTTATCAATTCTGTGAAACAATGAACTTGGTAAGTGGACGGTGACATTCATCTACCTTCGCCTGGGACATTCTATTTCTGCCTGCCTCAGTGAAAACAGAAAGCAGTTAAAGGGAGCTGCCAGCCTCTGAGCCAGCCAGGCTACCAGTCTCATCACAGTCATCTAAATCTAATGGAGAAGGCATCTCTTTAATGAAAAAGCATTACTGTACAATTTTTGGAAATAAACTAATCTCCGTCTAATTTAAATAAACGAGCGTCACCTTTCTCTCACTCCCTGAACTACGGAGTAACTTTGTAGCATCTTTAGTAACCCCAGAGGAAAGAATTGGTTTATTTCTAGAAATATGATTTACTAGGAACGACATTAAGCAAAGCCAGTGATATGTAAAAACTAGCTACTTACCACCAGAGTTGCCTTCCATGCTGGTTAAGTAACTTTAAAGTCTGTGCAGAAGCATCAAAAACACAGCGTTCGTTAAATGTATGCCATGTTGTGTGCCGGGTGTTTCTGCAGGTCGTATATATTTCCTCCTGCGGATGTAATTGCCACTCTGCAATGATTGCCAAACTTTTGAGCGCTTTTGTTTTGCTTTTCTAGACTTGCGCCTGGTCACGTCGTACTTGCTTACTGAATACCGCGTGCGTAACTCTCGTAAAAAAAAACGTGACGTTATTTGTGCTTCCCAATGCTAGACTCTGGTGCTGCTTTGAACCATTGAGACAACCGTTAAGCTAGCTGCCAAATGGTGCCATGGAATTGGAATACACGGAACCGGTTCTGAACAGGAACCGGTTTTCGATTCCCATCCCTAGAATTCAATGGTGCAGCCAATTTTATTTTTAAGACATGTTGAAGTTATATACTTTTTGCTAAATAAATTCTGCACAACGTGCCCCATTAAATCCCCAGAATGATCCTGAAATTCAACCCTTTCAGAACTGAATGTGCTTCAGCAAATGATCTGATATTTGCTGATGAGTTATACAGATATACAAGTATTTGTTCAACTGTTTAAAGGCGGCATCTAAAATTTCAAAGTTTGCATCAACTTTGATTAAAGTAAACCTGCAGAATAAACCATTCAAACCAATACATGACATTTACAATTTATTGTATTCTACTAAATCAATGCAGAGATTCTACATCCTCAGGTTGAATAATTGAAATTCAGGACATTTTAAGGACTCCAGCTATTTTGGCATATAAATAGATCAGCCAACAGAATGTATCTGGATGTTTTTTTGCTTTTACTATAAACCAGATTAAGCTTGAGGAAATTTGTTTTAATGCATCGTCGGGTGTTATCTGTTTCCTTTGTCTGTTCAGAATCAGAATATGCTAGGCTAGTCTCAAATGGTACTGAACCATGTTGATTCTGCTCTAGTATTAATGTTTTTAAGTTGGTTATGTTTTGTATTTCAGATCCAGTCCGTTCCTGCGAGCAGTTGGCAAGACCGGTGAAACTTTCACTGAAGCGGCGAGTCTTGGAGATCATAATTAAAGAAGGAGCAACCCACTTTGCAAACGTTGGATACATGCTGTTTTCTAGCATCTGCTTTTGCTTAATTGATAAAGAAGCTGACCAAGCCGCTGACCACAGACTCTGTTTTTGGACTAGTTTAGTTGTCGATAAATGACACCCGTCAAGGCCTTTTGACATTGTACGTCTATGAAATCAGGTAGAAATCTTCCATGTCCACCAGTCAGAAAACTGCAGCTAGTTAAATGGGCATCTTTCAAATGTGATTATATGAATTACAAAGATCAAACTGGCATTATGACGTATCACTCAGCAGCATCTCTAATTCACTAGCCTGAACTGAAAATTTCAGCAATGTAACTTTGAGCTTTACCTCTTTCCTTGTCATGTGACTTTGCGTTGCTAAATCTTTTCTTTAAACTCTGACGGTCTTTTCACCATTTTGATGAGGTGAACGGTGGCTTTAAGTGACCTCCATTGCCAATAAAAGACTGTCTCTGAATACATTTTTCTTTATTGCATGCCTAAGTAGATTTGAAAATGATTCGGTGAAGGGCTAATCGACTCTGTAGCGTACTGGCACACAGTGTGGCAGGGCATTGCCTGTCTCTCTTCGTCTGTCGGGTGTCAAAAGTGAGGACTGCTTCGCAACTGTTGTCCATGATCGAAGGGACGCGGTTTCCACAGACTCTTTCCTTACGCTAAAAAGAAGACTGAATAGCTTTTCACCGCCTCGGGGGACAAATCACTTTTCTCATCGAATCATTTTGCCAATCACTTTTACACCCAATCAAGTTTGAGTGTTTTTTGTTCATGACAATAGGGGCAGGCGCTTCCAAAACATTAAAGATATAATTTTGCAACTAAAAACAAAAGTTCCGGGGACATAACACAACAGGTTTCAATCAAAGAGTGCAGAAGGAAGTGATTCATTTCACATTCAAAATAGAAAACCCGTTCCCGATAGACTTCCTTTCCGGTACACCACTCGATTAGTTTTCTGGATCAGCGTTTCCGGATCATTCCAACAGCCACTTTTGACTGTTTCATCCTGGACGAAGGGATCTACGTCTGGAGAAAGGGACTGCACTGTCCTGGTCGAGGTGGAGTGGGGGTTTTGTTTGCACCGCTTCCCATCTGTCAGTGCACGCCGTCTGTGATCAGCGCCAACCGGCCTGAAGGAACCGAGACCAGCCAGACAGAGAGAGGAGGCAGAGGACTTCAGAGCAACAGACTCTGGGGTAATTTACAAGTTTTACTCAGTTTCTATCCAGTAAAGTCATTCAAAGATGAATGACTACTGTGTAGAAAGTGAATAACTATTGTCATTTAGCAATATTTATTGATTAAATTAGTGTCCGTCATTTATTAGTGGTTAGAATGAATTATTTATTAAATAACATTATTATTATAAAACTAATTTCAAATTCCCAGCTGCAGCATATTGAGCTGTTTTTTTTCTACAAAATACAAAAAATTTTAATGGCTTCCTTTTTCTGACCCTTTAACGGATCTCTTATTGATCTAAGACTAAATAACCTAACCGAATGTCATATAGTTGAAGGTAGTAGAATGTAACAGAATTCTTTTTGTCTGAATTTAATCCCAGATATTATTTTATTAGATCCTGGCCATGAGGTTTGATGCCTCCATCCACTGACCGGAAACACTGGACCTAAATGGCGCAGCATGACTTTGTCCCTGCCTGGCTTAACTTCTCCACGCCCCAGCCTGCCAAGGTAGGGAATTATCTGTGCGTGTGAGAAAAAGGATTGTTGTCATCGTGTGGGTATGTGAGAAAGTTTTTCAAATGTCCGTCATGTAGGCCAGTTTTTTAGGGGGGATTTTTTGCAGTCACTGCTGCAAGACTTTGGCCTGAATGTATCTGCGCCTGCATTCAGGGTTAAATCGCCCTCAGGGACAATGACTGCAGTCAGCGCATGGTTCAGCAGAAGGTCAACGAGATTTTTAGTACCTTAATAAGGAAAACATCTATAACAATCAAATGTTCTAAGCAGCTAATCAGACCAAGGACGTTTCGGCTGTCTACTTATGACTCATTTGGGAGCGGTTTCATAGATTTCTTGTCTTCCTTTAGGCTCTGTAAACTTTGGCCCCAGACATACAGGTGGATCTTTGGATCCTCTACTGTGGCTTTTAATACTTTTGGTTAAACTGTTCTAAAACTAATTAATGTGTTGTGTAAAAAAGAAAAGCTAGTTTTAGCATTACTTTGTGGCTGGGCATGAGAGAACAACAATCGGCCTCGGTGGTCTCAGCCGAAGAAAGTGATTTTTCTAAAGGTGTTCTGCCTCTGCTTGATATTTTTATGATGGTAAATGACAACAAACCAGAGACAGTTTTGATGTTTGCTTATCATTTGAACTAGTTCCATCTTAATCCCCTAAGAATTACGAGACTGTTGGGAAATTAGTTTAAAATATATCAGTCTTCACATTAAATAAATAAAAACTGACCAGTGATGATCCTCACAAGATATCGAACAAAGTAATTCATAGAATAAACCCAACTAAAAACAGAGCGTGTCTCATATGCTCCAGTTCTCTAATTGTTTTTGTTTTGCGCCTCTCGGGCCGTGAGTCCTCCATGTGAAGCAAGCAGTTGCAAGAACAAAACATGAATTCATTTTTGCGTCCATATTCTGTCGCAGGTTGTTCTCGATTGAAAGTTGTTCCTGAAGCTGTGAAAAGTTGTGAAATTTTGGGTTCGACTTTCACATTTCATTTACCCAGAAACAATTTTTACTTGCCCAGTATAATGTTTGATAAATATAGTTCCTAATATTCATTTTTGTACATATATCAATGAAACATGTTTGTTTTTAATGTTTTTTTTGTAATTCAGTAGGTTTACAGGTTCCTGGTATGTATATGCATGCGTCAGATAATGAACTCAAGCCTACATTACCGTGTTAACATGCTTTTCAATCCTTCCTGCACATTCTTTTCAAATTAAACTTTGCTTTAAACTGTAATGATAAAAATCTAAAAAAAAACATGACAGGTTAAAAACTTAGACTACTACTACTCACCAATTTAACTTGTTTAGCTCTATAACATGTAAATGCACCACTCCAATGTCTAAGAGAAAAGAATTTAATGAAAAATTTTTAATGTATGACCACTGTACAGAAGACTGCCATATGATAGAAATATTTACACTGTGCGCATACAATTATTATTTTTCCTAATCCCTGACTGATCATTTTTAATCTAGCGTGTATTATAGTATAGATTAAATTCATCATCCAACTGCTGCTCTGCAGAATTCTCTCCCGATAGCTGAATCCGCCATCCTTAAGCGGGAAAATCACTCCCAACTTTTCAAATCACTGGCGAGAATGTGTAAAATCAAAGATGCGCCAGCAGCGCTTGTGGATCATTTTCAGCGAATGTCGGTGATTTTAAAGTAATTTTGAGTGATAAAAATTTATTGTTTTTGCGATCATTGCACTTGCCCGGCGGGCAAATGCAATGAAATTTGTACTCTCCCGACAATAAAAAATACTTGCCCCGGGCGATCGGGCAATGGTTAACATCGTGCCGTGGGGTTGGTGTTGGAAAAGTGGGGTAACTTTCCTCAGTTTGTTTTCAGGTCAGATATTTTTTTTCAGGTGTGGATTTCTATACTAACAGAAAATCTTTATGTAATGGATAGTTTTGAGGATCATCTGAAAAGGCGGAAAGAAATATGAACTTTTCTGTTCTTATCGACCTAAAAATGCCATTTGGTTATGATCTTTCTGGGGTGTGGTAACGTGGATTGGACTTTCTAGGAATTCGCCAGCCCAGCTTCACATGAAGTGCGGGGAACTTGGTTACAAAACCAACTTCTTTCTTGTTCTTTCCATTATGAGAACCAGAGCAAATATCTTGGTTCTTGCAGAAGATGTCATGCTTTGGGAGTCCACAGTTTCGTTGGATATTTTTATATAATAAACTAATTTGTTATGATCTTTCATTTATTATAACTATAAAGTCGCCTTCAGAACCTCTTCTGTTGAAATCCATCATGAATTTTTAAGTTGCCAATATGAGGTATTAACCCAAACACTTCAAAAGGCTTAGTTATGAGAAGATTTTTGATCATATTGTCTGATATGCAGATTAGAAGATGGATTTTTATCTTGAACCAGATGCATGTTA
>JAGKQL010000056.1:30921833-30940551 GCA_018398635.1 Cyprinodon brontotheroides
TACAGATTCTGGCACCTTAGTAGTGGAAATCGTGCTCTATTCTTTCCATTTTCAGTCGATGGATTAAACTGTGCATTTTTTATGGTTTCATAAGCTTTGATTTTATTTTAGAAGCCAATCCTGCTTTAAACCTCATTCATAACAAAATTCCTTACCAGTCTGCTGTATTTTTCTGCTCTTCATCATACAGTTTTATGAATACAGTTTTATTTGTAGTAAGATTATTCTGCCTATAAGGAGACCCTATTCCATAATAAGATTAATTGGTTGGATGGGAGTTTATTTAGGGCTATAGGCATATAGAGAAAGCAGAAAATACTTCAAGCAATGTTTGATTTTTCTTTAATGTTCTATGTTTTCTTGATCCATAACATGATAATAAATATACCAAGTTTGTAGTTATTACTTTTAAAAAAATGTGCCAAATTTTAAAAGTGTCCATATTTTTGCAAGGCCTTGTGTTTTCTTTGAAAGCCCCAACAAACAGTCCATTTTGAAGGTTATGGGTCAGCTAGATCAAATTTGAGACTTACTGGGAAGTATAGCAGTAACGCCCCAAACAAGATGGCTTCCAGTAGAATGAGACCAGATGTACGGATACTCTGTGGAAAAGAGAGAAAAACAGGAAACATCAGAGTAATCGTTAAAAAAGCTCAATTTAAGAACTTTGCAGCACAGATGAAGTTTGAGACACTTACGGTGTCTGTTTAGAAGGTTAGTCGCAGATTTACTTCCTGGCTTCTGTTGTTGCAGATTATATTTCTTTTATGTTCACATTTGTTAATTTCTATTAATTTAATTATTTGTTAATACTACAACTTAATCCTTTAGCTGTGTTATCTAAAATCAAAACTTGTTCAGATTCAGTAACCGGACTGACAAAATAATTCCCCTGTTTCAAATCAAACAACAGAGGGAAGTAAAGAATATATATTTATTCACAGTCTTGTGTTTTTTTAAGGCACAATGCAAAAAACAGATATTTTATAATAGTGGTGATGAAAATCCCAAGGGATATTTCTTGTGATTTGAAGAATAAAACAAAACAGGAGATTCTACAGCATCTTTAATTTGCTGACCTACAAAAGTTGCAACTTAGTTTTTCCCAAAGGCTGCAAACAGACAAGTTTAGCAACAATGATCCTTTATTACTTCATTTCTGTTGCCAAAGAGCATCTTAGGCAACAACTTGAAACAAGTCCCTATGTGTAGTGGAGGTTTAATATTTGAGGTTTAGAAAAATAATTGTAAACCATAAAGAACTTTATTTTCTTTACACTATGGATGAGGTAGTAAATATACTTGGAAAACTGTATCCGACTTATTTACATATAATTCTTTTTGCAGCATAACTCCACGATATAAAGTGTAATTAGCCCTTTTTGATTGCCTATAATGGGTTTTTGGCACTTAGGAGAGTGGGAGGTTGATGAACAGCGGAAGAAAGGCAATTTTAGAAAGTGTAATCAATACAAAGTTTTTCTCAACTGTATCTTAATAGCTGTTATCAAAGCATTCTCACTCTCTAATCTTTAAGGACCTGTCCTCTGCAACTTTAAGATGTGCACCTGCCCTTCACACTTGGATTTAGCAGCAGACAGCTCTGCAGAACCCTACAGACACACTAACCCTAACCCTTCTAAAGGGTCTAAAGACTTTCGCCTCCAAGAACCAGATTTGAAGGCCCTTGCTTTATCCAATTTCAGTTATTTATAATGATATATTTAGGGAGCAAATATTAATAAAAATTCTACACTGGAATAACGATCTAGAAATAACTAAACATCTCTCAAATTAAGTGCATTTACCCTTAATTTGAGTAGGTAAATGACACGATTTGCCACTGAAATTAATATTTTTACTCTTAAAATAAGATATTCTGATAATATGCACTTGAAATAAGACAATGCAATGTAAATTGCCTTTTTCCGTTGGCGAAACGTCTCTTTTATCAGCAAAAAATGCACTTATTTAAAGAAAAAACAGACTTCTCTAGACTTAGATTTTTTCCATTTCACTTAAAGGTTCAGAAGTCACCCGTGCATAAAGAAAAAATGTATGAGTGCTTTTTTTTGTCAGAAATGAAAGAAGAGAAGGTACAGTATAAAATTATCTAAAATGTTCAGTACAAGCAAAATTTTTGGTGTTATTATGCAATATGTTCAAGAAAAAAACTCAAGGACAACATTTATGTGAAGGCTAAAGCATTCATTCACATAGCAAGATATATGGTTCATTCATTCAACAGTTGAATTGGATTGGATATCGACTGATACCCTCAGCCCAGGTATCGTTAATCGGATTGGATTGAAAAAAAAAAAACGGATCACTACATCTCTAATGCCAGATACCTTAATATATATATATATATTAAGCATTTGAAATATATCAGTTCTTTTTTTTTTTTTCGACCTGCAGGCAGATTTTAACCCCAAATATGATGCATGTGGAAAAACATTTGGACACCATGGTTCCACATATAATGAAACAAAGTGGCTAATTGGCATATCAAAGCTTAACAAAACTGAACATAGTTGTAGACACAAAGTTTGATCTTTTCTTTCTTCTAAACAACCTGATCTAATGCATTTGCAACAGATGATCTGAACAAAAGAGTCACTTTAGGAATCAAAGCAAACCTCTAGCACTCTTTCTTAATGCCCTCCCTTTTCCGCTCACCTTGTTTCTCCTGAAACGGTAGACCAGGAGCATGCTTGCGAGGTCCAGCATCATGCACAGACCCTGGAAGGAGGCCACGGAGAGCCGCAGACCGCCGTCCTCCTGCACCAAGCAGGGCGTGTCGTCCTGGCAGTATGGGCAGCCCTCCCTGCATGGCAGGCACTTGTTGGACACGTCAGAGGTCTCATCTCTGTAAGAGCTTTGCTCCCTGTCTGAGGATGTAGAGATTCATTAGTGATTTTGTTTGAATGGCACATAATGATCTTGAGGCTTAATGGAGGAAAGCATTATGAAATGTTCATATCTTAAAGCATCTCAATGCTAATATACTGTGGGGTTTTGTAGGATTATAATTCATTGATTCACATTCCACTGTGGCTTCTTATAACTGCTCAGTTTGTCAGTTCTGGAGATAAAAGATCATTAGTCAAATAAATCCCAAGGCCTTGGGTGATGATTAAAGAGTTCAGCTTTTAATTAAGCAGACGAGGTAACAATGAATAAAAGGAGGATACAATACTACAACACTGTCCCCTTTATCCTTCTCCCTTTAATACGTTTTCCTAAATCGAGATGCTTCATTTATTCATACTACAGTCACTACTATCTGCAAACAATGAAGTTACATTGAATAAGTTTTAATTTATATATTGCATTTAACATCATGTCAATTTAAGGCACTTTACAGACTTTCAGTTCAGATTTTTTTTAAATAACATTCAGAGAACCAGTAGAAGGATAAAATTGATCGCAGTTCTGAACCTCCCAAAGCACAATACCTGATGGGAAATATTTCATGAGAATGTGCTACATCTGCAGAGGCAATCGCTTTACTTGGTTCTGATTCAAAAAACAATTTAACATTTTACTAGTTTAGTTAAGGGGAGCAGCAGATTTTCATTATGAAAAGCAGGCTCTATTATTTCTGTTAATAAACCAGATTGTTTATCTTTAGTCTCTATTCTTTATAGAGTCAGTTTTATTTGTGCCAAATAGGTGCGTCAAATAGGGCACCGATACCATTTTAGAGCCAAAAGCTTATTCAACTATTGTCACCCATTCCAGGTAGGCAATAAAAAGTTCTCCTGGATTCACTTTGTATTAGTGTTTTTCCTGCTTCACAAAGGTAGTCAGCAGCTTGACAAGGCCATGATGGCAATTATTTTACATCCAAGTAGTATGCAGTTCTTCATATATACACACACATATCAATTTCAAACAGATGGTATTAATATGGTATCGGTATCTGCTGATACTGCACAGCCAGGTATCGGTATTGGGGCCAAAAAAATGGCATCGGCGCAACACTAGTTTCAAGGCAGAAAAATATCATCCTTATTATCTTCTAGAGATTGTTTAAATTGAATAGATTGTTTAAAGCCTCCGATTTTCTTCTCCAAACCAATTCTCAGTGATGCATGGTCTGTGGTGTTTTAAAGGAAAGATAAAATACCTTTCAAAGGAAAACAAACAATCAAAGCATCCAGCATATATATATATATATATATATATATATATATATATATATATATATATATATATATATATATATATATATATATATATATGATTTTACTGTTGTTTATAATGGTACTTATCGATTCTTATTAACTTACAAACAAGATGTTGTTTATTGCACAGACACAGTGACCAGCGTGATGAAAAGAAGTAATTTTAGAAAATGCCAAAGTAATGTCTGAACAAAAAGCACAGTTCAAAAGGAAAATCCCAGGGATAACACGAGATGAGGAGGAACCACCAAAAACATAAAGAAAAACTGAGAATCAACTCAGGGATAAGTTCAAGTAAATTCATGATATGTGAAAAAACAATAAATTACAGCAAAACCAAATTCTTTAATATAAAGCTCTGCTCAAACATGCTGCAGAACTCACCTTTGTGCATCAATATTTTAAATGAACTCTAACCTACAAGACATTGCCAAGAAAGATCCAAAAAAAGGTAATCTATAGGCACCCTGGGTTTCTTTCAGCTTGTTGCCAGGGAACAACATAAAAACTCCTTCCTCTTTGATCTATCTTTTTCTTTCACAAAGAACAAACTCAGGTTACAGGCAGGAGAATCAGAGGTGCCACAAGCTGCATTTTCTTAAGAGGTGGTCTGCTCAGGGTTTGAAAAAAAGAGTATCTTCCCACACTGAACCTCTTGACTGCAGGACTCATCACAAGGCATTATAATAAAGCTCCAGCTTAGTATATTGACCTCCAGGGGGAACGCATGTTGGAGCTGGGATTGAGATGGGATCAAAACCGCCTGATTATTTGTTCCTCATCAAGGGAAGCCTTTCTGCCCAAGCACAAAGCCCTGCTTCCAGTCAGCTTCTCAGAATAATAATGCACAAATGCAAATCATGAATCAGAAAAAAAAAATGGAAACAAAGAAATCAAGAAGACATAAACAGAGAACTCACCAAAAAATGAGACCAAAACCAGAACTACATGGAAAATAGGTAGGTGGAATTAACAAGAGACAAAACAGGTGTAGACCATGACACATACTTCCCCTCAAGGGCAGTTACTGGATGCTCCAAAGAATCCAAGAAGATAAAGACAGTGTGAATCAGGAGGGCAGAGATGGAAGGACAAGAAAACAAAACAAGATCCCAGAGGTACGGCAGGAAAAAGAGGTTTTCCCTCAGAGCATAGAGTCCTGGAGGCCAGCAGCATTAGCAGAGTTGCTATGAACCAAATGAGAAGAGTCTGTTATCCAGAACCCTGGTAATGGAAACCTACAAAGGAGCTCTGAGGATCATAATTTGTAAAGGAGCTTAGAAAGATTCTAGGCTGGACACAATCGTCAGAAAACTCAAGAGACTGGAGCACAAGACAGATCCACCTAAGGTAAGCACTCCTGTCAAAGAACTCTGGAGCTGGAACCTGGCATTGAGTTGGCTGTTTTTCTGGTGTAAGTGAGCTTCCTGTCACAGAGAGGATCTTTGCTGGTGGCTGGGCCCAGCGGTGTTGCTGCAAACCTGAGAAAATTTCTATTTCAAGATGGCTAGCCTCTATATAAGGAAATGAAGTGTAATCTCTCCTTGCCAGATGATTACCACCAATGACATTCCAGCCAATGACCTAAACCAGGAATATCCTTGTGGTTGAATTTGTCTTCTTGTGAATCTCTTTTATTGTGGACTTTTTATTGGACAACTATAGTGAAACTCTGTTTGTTTCCCATCTTCATGAAAAAGGTCTCAACTGTGTGCAGCAGTTCTCAGTCTTCATCACCTGCTTGCTCTCCAGCACGACGTCTCTGGCAAGTACCAACGCTCTTGGATCTCAGTCACATTCTTCTGGACCTTTGGGGTTCAGTCTGCAAAGCATTCTGAATCAAACCCCCACAGATCCACGTTATGTCCCCTTCATCCCTCATGTCAGCAAATCAATCAGTCATCAGTTGTCATCAACCAACTCCTTCCTGATCAGTCTACTTTCTCCCATCAGACTAACCAGAAAGTTCTACTAGCTTCCTGCAGTTTTCTGCTTCCAGATTCTTGTTGCTTTTGCAAATAAAGTATTAAAGTTCACTGGTTCTCTGTGTGATTCTGCATGTGGGTTAAAAAACTACAAACCAACATGACATGGTGTGCTTATCAAAAAAAATTAAAGTGCTGCATGCATTTGGATTCAGCCCTTTTTGCTCTGGTACCCCTTTATAAAATACCTACGGAGAAGACAGAATTGCTTTACTGATCAGCATATTGACATAAAAACACATAAAAATGCATGAAGATTTTGGCTTCAACATGAAAAGTTGAATACTTTGTCCGAATTTGATCAAGAACTTTTTAGTTTGTCAGCAGTAGAGGCTGTACACACTTCAGAGGCTGTATACATTTCAGTTGAAACTGGCAGCTGTATTCCTTTTGTGTAAACGATACCATCAGGATCTTTTATAGCTATGGTGTGTAGAAATTACACAATGCCATTTTTATAATACAACAAAATGTGTAACCTACTTTTAAAGCCATTGAGCGCCACCCGGCTCGGATGGTAAAATCCTTTCCTACACTGGCACTTGTATTTGTCCAGCACAAATCCGTGGCCGCCGATGGGAGTGCACTGAAAGAATAAAGACAGAGAAAAACAAAGGATGAAAATGAGCACGGCTGTCTTTGGAGATCAGGAATAGGCGCATCACTGTAGGGAGTCGGAAGAGGGTAAGTTTGGGGCAATGTTTACAGATCTGGCTTTCTAATAAGGTAGATTCATGCTCTAATGCAGCAATGCTTCCTCTGTAAAGCAGCCATGAGCTAAATTTTATCTGCTAAAGGAATGGCAGTGGTTTGGATTTCTGTGTGCTCTGGCTCTCCTCTTTTACGGGTTAAGATATATGAAAAAATCTACCTCAATAAGTCAGTCCTCTATATTCCAGAACAAGGAAAGAGATGCATAAAAGTTCTATTTATGGAGGTAAATTTCTTCCATGTGAAAAAAACTAGATACAGCAAACAAGTACAGATACTGATAAAGCTGTCTTTAAAAGGCAAAGACTGTTGATAGCAGATAAATTATCGTTCAAAAGTTTAGATATGTTGCATGTGTTGCATTTTCTTAGCCTTAATTCTTCTTCTTATGCACACTGCTAACTCAAGCGCTAATGTAAAGTGCACCAAGAAATCTACGCTGACCAGTGACAAACAAAAACAAAGATAAAAAGTGAATTATTGTCTGATCAGTGTCATATTTTGCAGCTGTTCTGCATGTCAAACAAAAGAGTATTCACAACCAATACTCCATAAAGCAAAGGGTAAGACCATGGGATACAGCGAGGAGATTCTAATTTCTTACAAAGTCATGCTGTCACATCCTGTGGTTGTGGAAAAGATATTGCAGGTGATCAGCTGAGTGTTCTAATTATTGGTGCATATCAAGTAAAGAAAACATAATTGGGGTTACCTATTAAATCCAGAGGGATTCAGAGCTAATGCCTGATTATAATAAATACAACAAAAATAACTCCTCCCCAGTTATCAGGTCTTAATGCAAACTTTTGGTACCTACAGTATGGAAGCTCATGAATAAATTTTCATTTAAATCAAAGATTTTACTCTTGATTTATTTATGATAAAACAATGCAAATCTCACATTGCCTGTTGGTTAGGCCATTCAAGCTTGAGGTTTACAAAAAAATGATGTGAAGAAAAATGTTGAGCAACTTATACTGGCAGTTGCACAAACGTTTGGTAAATTAGAGTGAAAAACAAAAGAATAACTGACCATGGAGTTAGAGTGATTGAAGGTCTTAATGAGTCATTTCTTAGCCTGTTCCAAATTGATGGGGCTGCAGGATCTGGAAAAGGTGCATTGAGTCATGATGTTCTAGTTTTGATCTGAATTCAGCAACATTATGAGTCCAAAGCATGAGATAAGCTTATTCACTGAATATTCTGCAAAACCAGGTTATTCCATCAGCAAATGTCTTCACTGACATGACAGGCATATTCTTAAACAAAAATGCAAGAGTGGCTCAAGAAGCATGAGATACAATTTAAACATGGTTTAGCCACTACGGATTCCAGACTTTAACCCCATGGTATTTTTAGAGGGGAATTTGCAGAACGGTCTGTTTCTTCCATCAATTCTACAAGATTTTGATGGGAAACAGATGTAAGTGTGGAAGGAAATCAATGTTGTGAAAAAGCAGAAGCTTATCAAAATGACTGCAGGGCAAAACCAGGCCATAATTTAAGCTGAAGGCAGTCCAGTGAGATATTAGAGTGCATTTTATTTTTTTCTGGATGTCTTTCTCACCAACAGCATCACCCTTGAGTATGGAGCAAAGAATATGTAATGTTGGCTCTAATAAAATGCTGTATCAACAGAAGCTCTGTTTCTTGCATGTACTGAATGTGACACATATCATCAATTCACTAAGGCTGTGACGATAGAGACCAATGACCATCATTGTATAGAAAAGAGAAAAGTAGCCACTGAAAGTTGCATATTTTCACCTTTTGTTATACATTTTAGAACTGAGAGAGAAATGTGCACTCTCTATGGAGAAAGAGCACCTTTATATTATAAGTGCTGCAGTTCATTTCATGCATTTTCCTATTTCTAAAGGACAGACTTGTTGCAAATTACATCCCTACAAGATCTGATGATGGAAATTAAAAGTATACATGAACAAGTGCAAGACGACACAGCACCCTGATGGTGGGCTGAAGGGTCTGCATTGTTTGATGGAAAATGTGTCACTACTATTTTCATTTCTGAAAATCCAAATATATTGATACACATAAAAGCTAGTTTTATCTCTCTCTCCTTTCTGTCATTGCTTCTTTGCCTCCTTCTTGCCACAGTTACTTCAGACTTTTTGGCAAGAGAGTTTTCACCTAACTTTCAAACATGTTAAACATAGAGGAAGAAAATACACAAGCATCCGTTTCAGGTATAATTAGGCATATAATTGTGGGTGAGTAATCCTATTAATATTTTTAACAATCTAATGATGCATGGTTGTACTTGCCCGTCATGAGCAGCTGATGTTTTTCTAAAGCAGTTTAAAAAATTTTAGGATAATTATCATTGATGATTATGTTTGAGTTTATTACACCCTAATATTAGCTTGCCTGTTGTGTGTCAGAACTGATGTTTTTAACCAGAGTAGTTTATCTAATTAAGGACAGTTCCTCTGTCCGGATATACAGTTATAATTTCCATTCTGTATGTAGCTAATATTTGGGAATGGAATGAGAGCGGTGTCCTTCAGCTAAGAACAAAGTGTAATATTTTGATAAGGCTGGATCCTCCATGAATATCTCCTCATCTGCTGACTTGTATGATGTAAAATGTGATTATGTGGCAGACGGGAATTGTATAAAATAACACTTTAACTGTTAATCAGGGCCACTTCCCGGGAAGTGAGATTGAGGGTGAGCAGCTACGTTCTGTAACTCAAAGCAGCTTCTCTGATCTGAGTAAGATTACAATTTATATCAAAATCTGTTGTCATGTCTCATGGTTATTTAATACATATAAGTTATGAAGCGTTATTTATAGAGTTTATCCCGAGTGATCTCTTTTCCGGAAAAAGAACCGGAGAGAGAGAAAGCTTTAAGGTGCAGACACAGAGCCTATCTTTAACAATATCCATATTACTGGTTTGTATCTACTTGTATTTAAGTGTTAAGCCATCAACATTCAGATAGCTTAGTATACAATATATGTAAGGTTTCCAAATATTGATGATGATTTTATTTGATTTTGCTCATCTTTCTTGTTGTTATTTTTGCATTTTCTTTTTTAAATGTGACTTTTTCTTTTACATATATATATATATATATATATATATATATATATATATATATATATATATATATATATATATATATATATATATATATATATATATATATTTTGGACAATATATTCGGCAACTCCAGTCTTTAAACTTGTCAAAAAAAAGAGAAGAAGAAAAAAGAAAAAAAGAACCTATTTGTAGTTCTGTCTTTTTTAGAAAACCTAATAATTGCTTTCTATGAGGTGAATTATTTTTACATGAAGGTGTTTTCTTTTGCAGGTCATAGTTTTTCCAAATACAAGTGATTGAAAAACAGAACTCTGAATCCTGATTTGTCCATTATTGGTAATACAAATGGATGGACATGTAAGTCATTAGTAAAGGGTAGGATATACCAAAAGCAGACCAGCAGTCTGTTACAGCCAACATTAATTATGCTCACAAGATTATACATTTAATTAAAAACACTAAAAACTAAAAAAATTTGCAAAACACGGACACCCCCCCATTTCCCCAAGAACATCTACAAAGACACGTGAAGAACTTGCTATCTCTGCACAGCAGCTCAAGAACAGTTAAAATTCTAAACAGCAAGTCTTCTTGCTTTCAGCTGATTGTTCTAACCACCAAAGCCAGAACTTTTAAACCTTTCATCTCAGAGATAAATGCAACTCCCAAAAGATAATGTGGAAGTCAAATGTATAAAGAAAAAAAGATTTAATTCAACAATGTAAATAGTGCTTTTTACATACTAACACATTCTGTGAAGAGGTGATGCTTTTTGGGTAAACCAAATTCTGAGGTGACGAATCTCACAAACACTCGGGTATGCAGTGAAATATTTTCGGGGCTTTTTATAACACAGTTGAACTCAGGTAAACAGAACAGACAAATTCAAATCATTTTCTTAACAAGAAGAAAATATTTAGAAAAAATAATGCTATTTTAAGAGCATGTGTATAGCTATGAAAATATGGTTGCTCTGCAGCTTAAGGGACTTTTATCCAAATTTTTAAAGTGGGAGTTTTTAAGCTTAACTGTAACCTTATCTGGATAAATTAAATTTCATTATAAATCAGAATTTGTACACTAAGTTTCTAAAGGTCATTTGCGGTATAATCATTACACCAGAAAACTAAAATACATCAAATGCATGAAAAGAGTATTATAAAGTGGATGGATGGATGGATGGATGGATGGATGGATGGATGGATGGATGGATGGATGGATGTATGGATGGATGGATGGATGGATGGATGGATGGACGGATCGGACTCTTGTTTTTCTCCTTTTTTTACATTCTGGGTCTGGATTAAATGCCAGTGGAAAAATGTTTGCTATTTCCGTTCTACTATTAACAACTCTTCACAACGCATCAACAAGGTAACCGGACTTTTTTTTTATAAGAGCAATCAGCAAATTGACATTTCTTAAGCTGAGAAAAGGAAAGGAAAATGACTCCCAAACCCAGATACTAAGACGAATCAAAGTGAGGAGAAAGAAAGTTTAAATCAGTTCTACCATTGGTGATAATAGAAAATATGAGACTGACAATGACTAAGTCAAAGAATCAGGGAATGCAGTATTATATATTTCTATATTTCACAAAGGAAAGTGTGAAATCCTATTCCAGACAGTAATGTCTCTATGCTAGTCTCAGATACAGGTAGATATGGATTTCTTTTAAAAGGAGCACTGCTTACCAAGAACATATCTGCCCAGATGTTGAGCCAATCTAAGTTGCTGTTGTGTAGGATCATAGTATAAGTGCATAACCTTAAGTAAGTCTAGTTGAGAAAAAGGTCACAAACTAACAGATTTTCTACAGAGTTCATGTTGGCAACAATTATTGCAGGTTGTTCAGTTTACTAATTGCTAGCAGCCCTAAAAGTAATCCTTCAGCTATGTCCATATTTGAGTTTTATGATGCTCTAATTATTCTTTTTTGAAAGCTTCTTTAAGTCAAAGTTAAAAACCAATTTGTTTAGAACTGCCTTTATTCATCTGTTCACTGAGGTATCATTAGTTTAAGTTTCTTTTGCTTTTATTTTGCTTCTGTTTTATTGTTTAATTCATGTAAAACTTTGAATTTTCTTTGTACTGAATTGTGCTATATAAATAAACATGCCTTGCCTCGCCTTATGAAATGCTATTTTTGCAGCAGATAATAGGACCAAGACTTTCTTAAAAGTAATATTTTTTGCAAAGGTTCATTGTAATAGATTTTGTGACATTTGGTAAAGGGGGTTTCTGCAGTTGGTTCTTTTTCATAGAAGCCATTTTTGTCCTTTCTTTCTTGCTGAATCAAGAATACAGCTTTAAATGTGGTTGTTTGTTCTTTTGGGACCTCTTGGATACCTAAGTCATCGAAGCTCTCCTTAAATTCTTATATAGGCCACAATTTTTTGTATCATTGTAAGAGTTTCTTCTCATATTTCCTTATATTGGGAACTAAACTGTAACATTTTATTAACTTTTAGCGTACTTGCTGTCTTTTAATAGCTTCTAATAGGTTCTTTAAATCATTTCTGATGCTACAGGTCAGGAAAAAGCAGGCAGATGTTTTTAATTGCAGTTGATTTATGATTCACTATTTATAAGAATTGCATTTTTTGCAAACAATGTTGAACTTGATAACTTCTATAAATAACAAACTCAAACTATTGCTTAAAAACTGACTTGTATTTACTCAGATGAACTAGAAATGTTTGAAGCATTATGATGCAATAAATAATAGCAAGACAGATGATATCTGTCCACATGATGCACGTTATGGACTTACACTCTCGACAATGAATTGGAAAACGTCTCTCTACAGTGATGGTTATGATTTTTTCCAGGCCCACTGCAGTGTTTAGTCTCAGTAATGAGCTTGTTTCAGACATGTTATTGATTCTCATGCATTTTGCACACCCTTGCAGAGCAAAGCTGCAGACACCCCACTTGCAAGCATGCCCGATGTCAGGGGAAATCACTGGGCTTTGCCAAGGAACAGGGAAACTAATTAATATCTAAATTAGGAATTAGGGGTTGTTTGCAGATTTCTAGTGCAGCACTAAAATTACAGCTTGAGTCAACAACCTGGGGAGCTACATAAGCTTGCCAACCATCTGGAGCACAAAAGTGAACGTCATACGCACACGGGCACCAGAACAGAAAACCGTGTTCCCATGTTAAAGAACGGACGTAACAAAACTCCAAGGAATGCTCTTAAATGACGCTTTTCAGTACATGCTTATTTTAATTTTCTTGAAAGAAACAGTTGGTCTGGAGAGCTGCGGAATCAAGTTAATCACTGAGGAGCGATTTAATTCTGTCCGAGAAGAAAGTGGAAATATTTAACCATTAGTAATTAATACTGTGTAAAGAACATGAAGTTGAACGTTTATAGGGTTTATTTAACTTATTCTCTTATGCTCTATCCATCTTCCATATTTGTGTCCTGAAAAAACTTTGCATGCTTAAGCTCACTGCAGATCTTCAGCACAGATCAGTTGACAAACAGCCCTCTATCTCCAAACTGGCAAGTGAGAGGGAGGTGCTGCAGAGAGTGTAAATGTCTGGGCTGAAGAGTAAACGGTTGGCAGGATCAAAAGATACTGTTAATCAATGCGGTACTGTAGCACTAGTAAAGGAAGGCTTTCATTATGATGCCTCAATTATTTCTGTTTTTGTAGGGAAATATCAGACTCATGACACATATCATCACCTAAAGCAAATATTGAGCTAAATCCTGATGTCAGTTGGATCCTCCCTGGATTTATTTTTTCACATTCTCCTTAGCATGTTACATCGTGAAACATTTTTACTTTGTCACCAAGTAAACAGTGTTAAAAGCCTAAATCTTTAGGCTGGGAGAAGGGAGATTTGGAGTAATTAAGCAAGTTTTAAAGCAATAACTTCATATTTTTTGATGAAAAAATTGCAATTTGTGTCTCACTTACATATTTTGACTTATTTTAAGAAATGACAAACAGACCAGGTCATCCGTAACAATGATCCATGAGGAGATGATTCTGAAATGTCTTGATTTGGACATTTTAAAGGATATTTCTGACAGGAAGCAAACTAAGCATGGAGCGGTTAGAGTCCTGGTTAGGGGGGACTTTGCTGCAATCTTGGTATGTGTGAAAGCTGGGTTCCTAATATTACCGATATGCAGGTTGAAAACCATTCAAACAACTCAGAGCCCATTGCTAGACATTGCTATAAGAGGAACCAAAAATAATCCTACAATGAAGATACAGGAATCTCTCATTAGTGTCACATTAAAAAAATTGCCTCTGACACTTTGGCTGCATGGTGGCGCAGTTTGTAGCACCGTGCAGTTTGTAGCAATGTTGCCTTGCATGTCTGGATTTTCAGCACAGTGTTTGCTTGTTCTCCCTGTTCATGCGTGAGCTTTTTCCGGGTACTCTGGTTTCCTCCAAAGGTTTCAAAAACAAGATTCTTGGGTTAATTTCTAAAATTAGGTTTGAGTGTGTGTGTGCATGGTTATATATCTGTGTTATCCAGCAACAGTTTGGGGACCTGTTCAAGATTTATCCCACATTTCACCCATAGACTGCTGGAGATAGACAACAGCTCCATTATGGTAATTGTTTACTCCTGGATCAATCCTTGTGTACACTCACCGGCCACTTTATTAGGTACACATGTCCAACTGCTCGTTAACACTTAATTTCTGAGCAGCCAATCACATGGCGGCAACTCAGTGCATTTAGGCATGTAGACATGGTCAAGACAATCTCCTCAGTATGGGGAAGAAAGGTGATTTGAGTGACTTTGAACGTGGCATGATTGTTGGTGCCAGAAGGGCTGGTCTGAGTATTTCAGAAACTGCTGATCTACTGGGATTTTCACGCACAACCATCTCTAGGGTTTACAGAGAATGGTCCGAAAAAGAAAATACATCCAGTGAGCGGCAGTTCTGTGGGCGGAAATGCCTTGTTGATGCCAGAGGTCAGAGGAGAATGGCCAGACTGGTTCGAGCTGATAGAAGGGCAACAGTGACTCAAATAACCACCCGTTACAACCAAGGTGGGCAGAAGAGCATCTCTGAACGCACAGTACGTCGAACTTTGAGGCAGATGGGCTACAGCAGCAGAAGACCACACCGGGTGCCACTCCTTTCAGCTAAGAACAGGAAACTGAGGCTACAATTTGCACAAGCTCATTGAAATTGGACAATAGAAGATTGGAAAAAAGTTGCCTGGTCTGATGAGTCGGATGGTAGGGTCAGAATTTGGCGTCTACAACATGAAAGCATGGATCCATCCTGCCTTGTATCAACGGTTCAGGCTGGTGGTGATTGTGTCATGGTGTGGGGAATATTTTCTTGGCACTCTTTGGGCCCCTTGGTACCAATTGAGCATCGTTGCAGCACCACAGCCTACCTCAGTATTGTTGCTGACCATGTCCATCCCTTTATGACCACAATGTACCCAACTTCTGATGGCTACTTTCAGCAGGATAATGCGCCATGTCATAAAGCTGGAATCATCTCAGACTGGTTTCTTGAACATGACAATGAGTTCACTGTACTCAAATGGCCTCCACAGTCACCAGATCTCAATCCAATAGAGACTCTTTGGGATGTGGTGGAACAGAAGATTCATGTGTACGTGAAACAATCTGCGGCAACTGTGCTGATGCTGCACTCCGTATCAGCCTGGACCAAACTCCCTGAGGAATACTTCCCTTTGTATTCGAATCATACGAAAAATTGAAGGCAGTTCTGAAGCAAAGGGGTGTACGTTACTCTTGTAAATTTAACCAGGTATTACGGTGAGTACGTATATTTCAGTGTCACTCTGCCTTATAAGGAGCATCACTTCTCGAGTGTAATTCACGTTGAGCATTTGTATTTTGCTGGGGTTTTCTTCCTGTTAATGGGGGAATTTTCCTTTCCTGTGGAGACAAAAACAGAAACACAAACACACAGACAGGAATCCTGACAGTAAAGACGACCCAATTTACATCCGAAGGACGTTTACATTTGGCTGAAAGTGAAAGGTGAAAAGCCGTAATTTCCAGATTGTTGAAAAGACATTAAAAACTCAGTTTTCAACGTCTTTTCATATTCAAATATTGGACTAAAATGGGACAAAATCAGACTGACCAAACAGCACCCAATTTTCTACAACTATTTCAGAACTAAATCAAGACTGTGATGGACCGACCAGATTTATCTGGTGTTTGGGGGGAAGTTAAGTGCCTCTATTTTGGCAAAATGATTATAAACTAAATAATTTTTTTTTTTAAATACCTGTTTCCCTGCTTTTTCAGCTACTACAGGCACAGGACAAACCTATGAAGTGAATCTTAATAAAGGGAGAGAAGGGACCAGTGTACTTTTATCTAACTGTAAATACTATGAGGTGTTTTCACCAGTAGTTTGATGCATTTTCTTTATGGATTATTTTTGATGGCTATATTTAAAGTTGAAGAAATAAGCCTTGCAGTTAACCCACCTGCTGCACACAGATCTCTGACATTGGTTTCTGAACAAAACACCCTTGAAATACAGAAAACAATGATGAGGGCTTTGACTCAGATCAATGCAACCTTTTCTCCTCCACTGTCTGTCAGTGTGTGATTTCACGCATGTCGCTTTCCCAACAAAATCCCAATTAACCTTGTAGTAACATGCAAAGAAATGAAGGACATGATTTTAGCAGCCTTATTTATTTATTTATTTATTTTTTTTTGTCTTAGCATGTTTGACAAGCCAATGAAAGTCATTCAAAATATCATAAAGATCAACACATTGAGTCCATCCTGCAGTCTCTGATATGATTCTTTTCCTGGCACATTTGCTAGTGGAGGGTCACACTAGTCACACTATGCACCACCTCACATTCAAGGGAGATCGTGCCAGAAATCCCCCTAGCATAGAAACATGCAGGGTATTGAATGTTAAACTACAGTTACTGCAATAACAAGTTCAAGGAAGATTGTTGTTTCGCTTTATCTGTTTTCTATAGTCTGCTCCTCTTGCTGGATATGTGTGGTGTGTTTTCAAACCTGGCTAGATTACCTTACCATTCTTTGGTTTTATTAAAAATGTTTTCCTTAAGCTGATGTTTTGTACTTTGTCGTCATTTTTTTTTACTGTAACATATAAATCAGAATTGAATGCTTCAAGATAACAGCAATTAGCCTGAAGCGATTTCTACTGTTATTAGCTTCAAACAGGAAGAAACATTATCATCTCAAAAGGTGGAATTTCCTAAAAAGTAACCAGTCACAGGTATTAACTCTCTCCACTGGTTACCATCCTCAAAGTGACAAAAGTTGACACAGGCACATAAAAAACAGATCCACACGTATGTAGGAAAGAGGTTAAAGATGCTTGGGATGAAGCCAGGAGCAGAGGAGGAGCATGCACGCATGCATGGGACATATTAGGGCCTTGTGCACTGAATCTGCACGTGTAAAATGTTTAAAATGAGTATGGAGAGCAGTTTATGTGTAATAAATAAAACTGCTCATATGAGGATTCATTGTGCCTGTCCTTTTGGCAGAATTCAGACTTCATATGAGCCACTGTCTGATCAAATCCCAAGGAACTTAATGCTAAAACGATGACGTCCAACCCTTACTTTTCTAGAACTTTACATGGCGGAATTTTAAAGTAGAAAATGTATAAGAAGCCATGTTTAAAAGTGATAGCTACAAGTTTAACTCCTCCAGGCTGATAAGAAACAAACTCGCGCTCGACCACTCAGCCCAGTTGCCAGGTTAGCTAATGCTAAAGCTAAACAAAACAAAATGATCTTTTGAATTTCTTCTAAAACTCTTTCATGTTTAGTTTGCTGTTTGCCATGTCTGTTTCACTTTTTCTCACAAAGCAATTGGATATAAAGTTGCGAACATGACACTCTAGGAGTTGGCAAGAGAGAAACGAGGCAGAGAACGAGAGAGCACTCAGCACCCTTTGGAGATCTATTAATACACTGAAAGCAATAAACCCTGAGAGCATTACAATCACTCTGTCTCCAGGGTACAGGAAGCTGTCTGCTGTTGTTTTTAACGAGACTCCTCTGAGCACTGAAACACTGGACGAGACCTCTCTACAATATCTCTGGCAATCTATGAAGGTAAAGCCAGCCTATAAAGCCAGCTAGCGATTGGTCGTTGCTCCCAGATGTAGCAGCTGTGACAGATTGGTTAGCTCATCCAAGTAACATTAGCTTCTACACAGTTCTTATGATTTAATATTTTAAAAAGAGTCTCCAATATAAAATAAGCTACCAGCTGCAAAATGTCAGGAGTGAAATGTTGGTCATTTAGCAGTGTAAAACTTATGAGATGGACCACAAATATCCATCTTGGTGGTCGCTGCGGCTGTTCACATGCGCTTCACTCAGTAAAGATCTGATGACGGCTATAGATCGACGAAGTCTCTCATTGGATCATGGCAGCCATTAAGCAGTAGGGGTTAGATTAGAGTAAACGGTGTATGCTTATAGAGCATGATACCTCCCTAATGGTCGACCCTATCTTACTTACATCTCTCATGCACAGATTTTTGCCTCTGCTTAAGCCCAATTAAAGATAATGAGTTGACAGAAATGCTAGACTTAGAATACAGATCTGTCATGGACATTCAAGAAACTGTGAAGAAATACTAAAATATTGATATTCATGCATAAACCACCTTATTAGCTATGCCTATCTATTTGAATCATGCTAGAACCATTTTTATCACCAAGTCTGTGCAAACAAACAAGGAATTTGACCCAATTTACTTTTCTCTTAATGATGAAAT
>JAGKQL010000056.1:30941051-30957844 GCA_018398635.1 Cyprinodon brontotheroides
CCAAAAGAGATCAGTAATAAATTAAAATTAATTAAAAAGGTTCATAAAAAGTTTTAATTTCCGCTTTATATCCAAGGTAACAGGACCATTTTTAATTTAACTAAGTGCGAAGGAACAGGTCCCTATGCAGACTGGAAAAAGACAGATTTAAAAGTGTTTTCCTGGTTTGGATAAATATTCTCATAAAAGCAAAGCTGTTTTATTTCTCCCATTCTCTACGTCATAAAATAAACTAGTGTGGTATTTCAAAATCTGGTTCCAAAAAGCTGCAACAGAAACATGCAAAAAATTATCAGTGTTGCACAACAACAAATAATATAAAAGTACTATTGATTCTACAACAGATACATTTGGAAAACAGGTTAAAAAATGTTTAAAATTTTTTTTAAAGTTTTAATATTGTTCATAAAAGTAGGAATATCTAACTATATATAAAAAAAAAAAAACATTTAGCAACACACTTGGCCTTATTATGTTACAGTTTTTCCTTAATATTTCACTTGTTCCTTAAAACGTGCTTCTTATCTTTCTGACTGCAAATTCACTATGTGAAATCAGAAATCTGATGGCCATCTTCATTGTTAAGGTGCAGTAAAGATCTTTTCTGATGCATTTTTTACCATGTGGCTTGAAGCTCTCCCCACAGCCGCATAGCAAGCAGCGAAATAGAAGATCTGGAAATGAAACTAAAATAAATGGTCCCCGCTACAGTGTGGAACATCCACCAATCAAAAAACACTGTCCGTTGTACACTATTGGTTCCTGACACATCGATCAGGGTCATCTGCTTGTTCCTCCCCCCTGTGCGCGTACCCTGACAATGCCGTACCAGGACGGCATTGCTGGAAGCTAGCCACTGTTATGCTACGTTCACACCAAAAGCAGCAAGAGCAGCAAAAACTTGCGTGCTGTTTAATTTTTTTATGCTTGTACAAGTTTAGTTCTGATGCGCGGCTGAAGCATCTTTGCTCCTCTGGCTGTGATGTGGAAAAGTGGGTGTGATGCGTGTTGGGCGGAGGTATTCTATCCTTTCTTAGCCTGTAACAATGGCAGCTATATTTGCTGTGATCAGTGGCTAAAAAGTAGTTTGAATCTATTTTGAAGTGAGAAAGTCCACCTGAAAACATCGTCAGTGCAGTCAGTTCATCCAGATTAAAATATTCAAATATTATTTCAGTCGGAGCAGCTCAGAGCCCCGTACAATGGTGGCCTCTTTGCGGTTTGCTGCTCTGCTATGGTCGAAGGCGTTTTTCATGTATGTAATCCAAACTGCAGGCACCAGGATAATAAAAGTGAACAAGTTAATTTAAGTGTTAATAAACTGTCTCAGAAGATTGATCATAGCGCTCTGGCTCATTAGTGCTGTGCCAGTCTCCCTGCCAGCTCCCAGATCAGCGACGCACTACTTCAGCTGCTCAGACATGCTGCAAGACCTTTTGTGTCAACCATTGACTTCTCATGTACACTAGCTGCTTTTGCTGCCTCTGCTGCTTTAGATGTGAACATAGCATTATGTTGTTGTTAGCTCATGTCACGAGCACTCGGTCTTGGCTTGTTTCGTTCTCGAATTCATCTGAACACCTCGACAGACAACATCCGTGTTCATGTGTTTGAAGACGTGGTTTCGAGGGGTGGTCTGAATGGAGAAGCATGGTTGTGTATGTTAAAAAATATAGCTTGCTGGACCCGTTTTTCCAAGATATCCTACGGCACTTTTAATCACTCCTCACTCCTCTCAGTCTTACTTCTGGCAAAGGCAATCTTAAATGGTTCTTTATTAATTTCTGTTTGGAAAAAGAAAAGAAAAGAATTTTTTTTTTTTATTTAGTTATTTTTTGCTTTGGACCCCCCATTTGCCATAATCAGCCACTTCCACATTGCCTTAGACCAGCCCTGGCTTTAAGGATGTTTCATCTCCACCCACACTGCTTCCTCTATCAATCTAGATACTAGAAACATTTAAAAGACATCTAAAAAATGGAGAGGACCATTTCTATATTAAAGTTACAAGAAAAACAAAAATTAAGAACGCTTCAAATCTGGTAAAATGTCTAGATGTCCTGAACAAAAGACCCCAAATCATCCAAACTAAATGTAGATTCACTGTAACGGGCAACATATGAAAGCTAAACATGAGCAGAGCCATTGAGAAGATATTTTATTATTTTCTGTTATTAGAATAAGGCACACCTCACAACCCAACACTGAGGCTCTGTTTAAGAAAGATCAGAGCAGACTCTTCCTGAGGTTTTTTTTTAGTCCACGGGGCGCTCCTAAAGACAGTCTATGTCTCTGTTGTGGCATCAGCCATCTTCTATGGAGCTGTCTGTGAAGCAGTGGCTTATCTGTGGCTGAGAGAAAGCGGCTGGATAAGCCTGTCAGGATGGCCAGCTCTGTGATTGGATGCCCTCTGAACTCAGTGCAGGAGGTGGGAAACAAAAGGATCCTAACTAAATTAACATCTCTGCTGGATAATGTATCCAACCTCATGCATGAAGCCGTTGCAGAACTGTCACTCCTTCAGTGACAGACTGCTGCACCCTAAATGCAACCAGGGAGCGCATTATATCACTGATCCTTCCTCCGAGCAGCTGTAAGACAACCTCAATAAGTTGTTCAACATTCATGCTGATTTTGCACAATTTCTACCTTAGTCAGTTAAATAACCTTGCTGCTGTCATTTTGCACATCTCTGATGTTGCTGCTATTTTCAAACATCAATTAATGTAAACATTTCCATAACTGTATATTGGTTGTGTGTTCTCCAGGTGCACAGTTTTTTATATTGTTAAAACACTTTACAGTGCAGGATTTCATTTGTTTATTTTTTTTAACTCTTCACTATTATGGTATTCTTATACATTTTTCTAATGCAACATTTGTGTGACGATTTTTTTTAATAATCTTTTTGCTGCTGTAAACACCAGAAATTCCCCATTGTGGGACAATAAAGGGATTTTCTTTTCTAATATATTCTATTCTATTTTATCTTGTTACAAAGTTTCAGGTAAAGACAAAATCAGTGCAACATGGAACTATAACAACATTTTTATTTTGCAGCTGCTGCTTTTTAATGTCAAAAAGCAACCACTGCTGGTGCTACTATTTTATTTTGGTTAAAGATAATCAAAAATGTTTGAGAACAAAACACCTCTGTTGTTTCAGATTGAGACATGGGGGAGCACAGGTCATGAAAAAAGCTTTCCCAGTTTTTGTAAGAGTGTAAGTGTTTACTCTTGATCAATTATTTACTTTTGTTTGCCCTGACAGCAGCGGTAGAAGTCCTGTCAGGATCCCTATATTCACTTTGACATGTGATATATCTAAGGTTTCCGCTTATTTTACAAAATGGGGGCATTGAATTATTTGATACTGGCTTTATGTGTGCTGCATCTGTTCGTGAACATTAACCCAACTGTGAACGCATCCAGGAAGCCTTGGAGAGCTGCTAACAGGTATATTATTTTTAACTTCTTTCGCTAAGATTTTTAGTTTCATTCATCCCACGTCGAGCATTTCATTTGAAACTGACTAAAAGTGTTATTTGATCATTTTTAGGAGGGCCAGAGCCACGAACAGACCGGCACCCATCGACTGCAAAGCGGGGAGCTGGTCATCTTGGACACAATGTGACTCCTGCACGGATAAAAAGGTGAAGATGTTTTTCTCTTTAACACTAAAGCTAAGACTTTTCTACTTTTTTTAGATGGATGTAACACTGCTCTAATAAGATCGTCAATATGTTCAAAGAAAGCACTACATCAGCACTATAGACCAGTGTTTGGCAAACCTTTTTAGACTTGTGTAACCCTCTTAGAATTTTATCTTACCATGACTACCCCTCTCAGTAAAAAGTATTGATTGTCCAAAAGTGGAACGTACAATAACTGATTATGAAATAAAACCTATTTTACTTAATCTTATAATTTGAGCATTTAATTCTTATCATTTTTTCATCTAAAAAAAAACCTATAGTATGTTGCATAATAAATATTAAAATCATAATATTAACCTGTATTTATAAAACCGGAGCTCCTGTGAGCAACTTCCTTATAAATGCATTCAAACTTGATGAATTGGTAACAAAATGAAGAGAAAAATCATTGCCAGACTAACTTAATTAGTTATATTTTTCTTTCATCAAAACACCTGAGCTGCTTTGATGAACTGCGATAGCTTAGTGTAAAAAAATAGCTGTTACCAGGATGTTCTCTACATCCAGGATGTTCCTCTGCTTGGTTTTGATGTGTGCCACAGCTGAAGGTAAACTAAAAAAAACAAACTTTTGATGATAAAAGCTTGTTTAATTTTTAAATAAACAAAGCAGAACAGATCCATTTTATTTTACTACATAAGAAAACATTTTCATTTACCCCATGCAATACCCTCGCGGAACACTAGGGGTACGCATACCCCCAGTTGGGAAACATTGCTGTAGACAGTTCATTGAAGGGAGGCATGGGGGGGAAGTATGCACCTATCAGCCTCCACCACAAAAGGCTGCTATGACCTTTAGCCTTTTACATGTATGTTCAGTATGAAATGCAAAAGAATACTTGTGTATATTATATAGGATGGATCACCGATGGCACCAATAATTTGAAATCCTACCACAATAATTCCTTTTTAAATGTACTCAACCAAGCATTTTTATTCTCTCAAAGTTTCTTGGACCCCCTAATCTTTAAGATATGGTCCATTTTCTTCTTTTTTAGTAAAATAAGGCATGACATAAAGCCAGATTTTTGGGGGATGCATGATATTTTTAAGTACCACCATGCACAGTGAGGATGTAAAGCTAAACCATGTGGAGAGAGAGCTGTGGCATCTTTGGGTTAATATATGTACTTTGCTAACTGGAACAGTGTGGTTTGATTAGATAAGACCAACATATGAAGCTAGAGATATCCTATGTAGTTGTGAAATAAGTGTTTGTGATGATGTCGGCCTGCTTCTCTCCTAAAGCCTCTCTCTAGGAAGATGGTATAGGTTTATTTTAAACTATACATATTATAGATTTTTGTCTGGAAAATTAAAAGTATTAATTTCCTGGTCTTTCTGTAGAATAATGAACCCAGAGCTACAGACAAATTAATAAGGAAATAGATTTGTTGACACAAGATCAAGCTATTTTTTTTTATAGTCATCTAAGTCCTCAAATGCTAGACTCTATTGAGAACCTGTGGGGTGTGCTGAAGAGAAAAGCCTGTTAATCAGGGGATATGGATGATTTAGAGGGGGTTTGCTTAAAAGCAAAAAAGCAATTGATACTGTAAAATGAAAACCCCAAATGAGGTCATAAAATTATTAGCAGCTGGTGGTGCCAACAATTGAGAAGACTGTAACTTTCCTTTAAAGCTACATTGTGTAATAATTACAGGGATCTCATACCAGAAATGTCATATTCTATACATGAACATGTTATTTATTGTCATATATGAACTAAAAGTGTCAATTTTTACATTTGTTTTACCGAGTGGGGCTCACATTTAGACAGACATCTTTTGACTTAAGGCAGTGCATAGCTGAAATACTAGTGACTGTAGAGATCACCATTATGCTCAAATGTGACTGTGCAAGTATAGATGATTAAACTGAGACAGTCAGAAGTGTCTAAAGCAACAATATGTTATATGATGCTGTTACCCTCCAGAATTTATACTTATACAACAACTTCCCTGATGTCTTACAGGGGATGAGGAATGATGTTACTCAGAGACTACTGAAAGTAGTGACAACAGCAACTTTACTACATGTAGCGCTCAGGGCTGTAAAAATTTTTTTCAATTAGGATTACTTATATCACACAGACCATGTAGGTATACAACAAAATAAAACTCTTATACTTCAAATCTTGCCTCCTTGACTCCAGTCATCCCGATTGCACCTCTCCCTCACCTGACCCTGGCTTTTCACACACAATGGCCTCTTTGCCCCCTTCCTCTCCCTTTTCCTCATCTAATAACCCCCTTGCCGCAAGACATTGATTCTATAACCAGGAAGTATATATCCTTCCAACCAGAGCAGTCTCGATATCAAACTTAATGACTATAATTACTTAGTCTCTTTAAAGCACTATGCTAAGCAGCTCACTAAAACATGGTTACAATGTGGAAAAAAATAACAGGTATATTTGATATCATAGGGTTTATATAAAATCTATATCCTACACAGGCTGATAAAATACTATTTATGATTTAGACATATAGACAGTCATTTTGTACCATGAAGGCCTCTGTATGGTTGAATGGGGAGCTGGTCATGTCGCTGCAGTTTACAGTTTGACCATTAGATGTTGCTAAAAATCATGCACTCTTCCTTTAAAAATGCATTACTGCTTTTTTCCTCTGGATAAATGTCTCCAAAGGTATGTGTTTCTTTACTTTTTTGTGGTTAAGGTAATGTGACTTCTATAAACAGCAATTTATTATCTTGATCTCTCTACATCATGTAAACTACTGTATTCTACCCCCATTGATCCTTGCAGTGATGTAGTACACCGTATTTGTAATATGTAGTTGAATTTGACAAAGATCTTTGTTTTGCTTTAGTCCCGTTTCCGACTGTTGGAGAAACCTGCACAGTTTGGTGGGACAGACTGTATTGGGATGCTGTGGGAACAGCTGGTGTGTCCAAGGGCAACTACACAGTGTATGGTCAAGGATTACTGCGGAGAGAGTTTTACCTGCAAAGAAACAGGCAGGTCAAGCCAAAGGTCCTTAGTGAGAGATTCTTTAAAGAAAGGAATAATTGTTTGAAAGGGAACCTTTATTTGTTGTTTTAAGGTCGCTGCATCAGCCAGTCTCTTCGCTGCAATGGTGAACCAGACTGCGACGACTTCTCTGACGAAGAACAATGTGAGCGTATCAACCAAAGAGTAGACAAGTGCTCAACCCTGATGCCAATTCCTGGTGCTGAACGTAGCACACAGGGGTAAAAATAGACTGTTACTACGACTGATATAACTCAACATAACAATGAAAATAACATTTTATAACTTCTGCTTCTGTAAAGGTATAACGTCCTAACTAGAGACTTCATGGATCCTGTGCTCGACCCAAAGTACTTTGGAGGAAGGTGTGAATATGTCTATAATGGAGATTGGAGCAAATTAATATATGATGCATTGTGTGAGAGCCTGCAATACAATGAAGATGAGAAGAACTACCGGAAACCTTATAACTACCATACTTACCGTTTTGTGGTAGGTATGGTCACTATTGGTTTACCCAGAGTGGGTAATTTTTCAAGAAAAACAGTTTTTCTAACTATAGGAACAACCTTTTATAGGCCGAAGCCACATCAAAGGGCTCTGATGAATATCATGAGGATCTACAAAGCCTGCTGAAAGCGAGGGAGACCATGTCGTCCGTCAACAGTGGTGTATCTGTTGGGATCGCTTCTGTGGAAGTTGGACTCAGTGGCAGCAAAGAATCTGAGTTCCTCAACAACATCACAAAATATCAAAGTCAGGTATGATGTAAATACCAATCAGCAACAAAGGATTAAATATCTAAATAAAACACCATTGTTGAAGTCACAGAAGCGACATCTATACATGCTTTTTAAAATTGTCTGCAGAACATGCATGCTATAGACATGTTTACTGATTTCATAGGGCAAAACTTTCTAGGAGGGCCTCTTTGTGTTTGTACTGGTCTTTTTCGTCCTTATCCTGGACTATGCCCGTGTGAACAGTAGACTGAGTAGAGATGTCCTCAAACTTCCCTTTCTCTATAAACCTCCTCTACCTTTTTTTGGTGAAGCCAAAAGGGCTGGTTATACTCCCACAGCAATGTGTCGCAGTGAGCTTGTCACAGATATTTTTGATTTATGCCCAATTTTGAAGCGCAGTCTGCGCTATGTTAATCCACACCACAACAAGAGGGACAATCAAGAACTAGCTGTGGGTCTAGATATGGCTGAGACGGTAAGGAAGTGGAATAACACAAGGGGTAAGTTTGTGCCACAATTGAGGGACATGAGAGCGAAAAAGAGCAGGGATCCAGGTGGGAAAAGGGCCCTAGCGCCCTTGCGCACCTCGTTCTTCTAGCTGGTCCATCTTCACAAATCATTTTCCACAATGGCAGTCATACAAACAAAAGCCGGTAAGGTACCAAACAAGAAATACGCATAGTTTAAAGCAGATGTAGATTTGACCAATCAGAGGCCTACTGTCTGTGGCACTGTCTGCGGTCACCTACAATTTTAGAGAGGTACACCAGAGTGTCTGCGACATGGGCGGGGCAGGGCCATAAACCAGCCGCAAGTCATTCCAGGGCCAGTCCGAGACACATAGTCAGTATCGTCCTGTAGGCCGCCCCCTCGTTCTACGATTCGTGGGACGTGCTTCAGAGCAGATCTTGAGTATAGTATCCAGGTGGCCAGCTCAGCTCAATCCTTTTTATGTGGAGGAGAAGAGGCTCCACATCAAGCCTCTCCTTATCTTATCTCAGAGGGAGTGTTTGGCCATTTTGCAGAGAAACCTAATTTCAAGGAATATTATAATACATATCAGTATTGGGATTTCCTTCACTAATCACTAAACCATCACTTTTTGACTGATTGTCAATGCTTGCACTGTATTTTATTTAGGCATTCAGACTAAAGACAAGCAGAATCTGATCTGTAACATGAAATGAATAATATGGAAGACTTGGTTGTAAAGTTTGAAAATGTTAGTAGTGAGAAATACTTAAGTAAAGTGCACCACTTATTTCCTGGTGAAACAGTGGTTGTTCTATTTTGTGTTCAGGACTTTGGCTTCATTAGACTTTGGTCCAAAGTGCAAACTGCCCACTTCAAAATGCGAAGCAACCAGTTGATGCTTCACGAAGATTTATATGTTGCACTAATGGAGCTACCTGAGCAGTATGACTTTGGCACTTACACCCGCTTCCTGAACACCTTTGGCACCCACTACGTCACAGAGGGAACCATGGGAGGAACTCTGGAATATGTTGCTGTTCTAAACAAAAGAGCTATGGCCGAGTCAAGTAAGGCAACTTTGGCTGCTTTGAATTATGAAGAAATTAAAAGTAAACCGTTTCATCTTCTTTTTCAACTCTTCCAGATATCGATGCAAAAACATTTCAGAAATGCTTCGGTGTTTCTCTTGGCATAACTATTCCAGCCAGTGAAAATAGCAAATTCAGTTTTAAGGTAAAGATAAATGACTGTGAAAAGGACAAGAATATTTATAAAGGTAGATATTACAATTCCAGGTTGGTAAACTGTTTTCTATCTTAAAGTAGCTCTGAATATTATGTCTGATCCTTTATTCTCAGTAAGATTTTAAAATAGAACAATTTGATTATAAGAGGTTACTTGTTTGACAGAGCTTAAAGGTATTGTGTTTTTTCTTGTAGCAAACTCCTCTGAATCGGCTGTGGTTGAGGACATTATCACTCTGGTAAAAGGGGGGATCACTGAAACTGGTTCAGGACTCCTGGCCATCAGGAACCAGGAAACATACAGAAAGTGGGGAGCATCTCTCAAATACAACCCAGCTTTGATTGACTTTGAGGTAACATTGAACAATTTCAAATCATGTTCCCCAACATGTTTTTACACATATAATCAAATATATATTCCTGACTCCAGATACTGCCGATTTATGAGGGCCTCCGCCTCAGCACGGCAGCTGACCATGCAGGCTCGAGAATAGACAACCTGGAAAGGGCCATAGATGAGTATTTGCAGCAGTTTGATGCTTGTCGATGTGCCCCCTGCAGGCACAATGGGATCCCTGTCCTTTCAGGCACCTCCTGTAGCTGTGTGTGTAAATCAGGCTTTCAGGGCATGGCTTGTGAGGAGACTCTTAGAAGAGGTGAGTCTCAGTTCTGATGCCATGCTAAAAAAAAAAGACGTGTTTAAATATTAAAAGTTGTAATAACAGAGTGGCCACTAATTACTGATTACTATTTGTTGATGAATTATTAACCATTTATAGGAAACCAACAATAAACCAAATGCATTCTTGTAAAAGGTTTAGATTAATCTAAAATGTTCTAGATTACAAATTTTCTGAAGGCTCTGTAATTTTATTTTCAGTGAGCAAAATAATAATTTAAATGCTCTTCTATGATATTTGCAGACACACCTGCAGAGATAACAACTCTTTCCAACAACTATAAATTGTGGTGTTGGGGTTTAGACTTGTGTTGCTTTTGCATGCAAAGGAAACATTAGGGGCTAATTAGGTAACCCTGAGGGACTCCAAGGAGGGGGCAAGAGGAGGGGCCTGTGTTGCCTGAGATTATGTTAACAATTACTCTAAAGTGTGTGATAGGTAGCAGTTAAACTAATATTAATACATGTAAGAATAACTTAATTAACTGACATCATGTGAGAAATAATGGAGCAAAAATATAAATGTCCTCTTAACATGATACTGTTATCTCAGCAGTACAAATTATGTATAAAAGGGAATGTTCATGAGTTATAGCAACCATTTAAGTAAGTAGCAGTGCACCATAAATGTTCTTCCTGTTTTAAACATACTGAAAATGCAAAGACAAAAAATGTTTAAAAATCAATAGATTTTTATTCTTTTCTAAACTCTAAATCTGATTTTCCTAACTCTGATTTTCATCAAGATGTGGACATTGACAACAGCCAATAAATAACTCCTCTAGGTATCTGAAGAATTCCAGTGTTTGCCTGTGACTCAGTTTTTTCTTACGATTCCTGTTTACTGAATCAGATTACTCTTAATAAAAATGATTCTGTGGTTGATTTTTAAAGAATCGTTTGCTGGTCAGTTTTTAAAACTCAGATAATTCATCCTCCACAAATGTTTTGCTGTAATTCATTCAAACATTTTTCCCCACCTGTTTTCAGGGCTGCCAGATTTTCCACTAACCTTGTTCTTAAGAGGAATAGTACTGACTCCAAAACATGATTAGCCTCTCATTTTCTACTCACCCCATGCTGAACAACACTCTGGAGTACTTCTTTTGATATCTCAAATGCATCTGGAGTCTGGGAGGCCTGCTGTCTGCTGACATTCAAATGATGGATGGAGGTCTACAGCTACTCCGAGGCAGAAAAGGTCCATAAAAGTCCACAAAAAGAAAAAGTGTCGCAATATTCCTCCGCACTGCTCGTTCAGTCCGATAGCATTCCAAGTGTCCTGAGTGTATTGGCGATCCATAATTTACTTTCGGCTCAAAGTCATTTATAATGTTTTTAGAGGCATAAACAGTGAGTGTATAGAAGTTTCCTGCAGCGCCCATACTTGGCGTTCCGCAGCCTTCACGAGGAAACTGGCGAACCAAACCAGATGAAATCGCATCAAGCGTCTGCTCCCGATAATACCAGTGTCAGAAAGAATGTGCCGAAAACCTCTTGCAAGAAACAACAAAGAAAAATGTCACGAGGACTTCTGTGGTGTTAGGAAAGAGAGCGTGAGGTGCTGCGACTGAATCGCGCCTTTCATCTGGTTTTTGGTCTGCCGCTGTCCGTGAACTTCATCGAAGCTTGGCAAAATCTACTTGCATCCTATACACTACTGTTTTATTCCCAATGACTTTTGTTTTCAGTAATCATGGAAACTCTGGACGCGAATACAGCAGGACATCGAAACTGGGGTATCGGAATATGACACGTTTTGGACTTTTATGGACGCTTTTACTTGCTAGGAGACTTCCAGACCTGTATTTGAGATAATAAACACGGCGAAGGCTCTCAGATCTCCAGATGCATTTAGATATCCAAAAATGCTCCAGAGTGTTATTCGACATTCAGCATGTGAAAGGCTGAAATCTATGTTTTGGAGTGTATTACTCCTTTAACTGGTAGCAACAACAGCCTCTTACAGTAAACCAGCATTGCTCCTAGTTTACCGTAAAGGCCTCCATGTCATCATAAATAAATAAACAAATCCAGCTAATCATCTGCCCATCTTTAATTTTCTAGAAAGAGCTGAGTTCTTTTGAAAACCCTATTTGTTTTCCAGGAAAAGCTCAATTCACCATGAGATTAACTATAATTTTCTGTTCAGTTTATCTCTTCATGAGGAAGTATTAGTCACCTCTTTTCTTTTGCTTCAATGTTGTTGTTATCAAAGCTTCACCAAATGTTCAAAACACTTTTTTTTTAAGTGTTTGTTGGAACTTCTGCCTCTGTTCCTGTTTTAAGTGAACTTTCTGACACAGCATACTTTATCACCTGAGTTAATGGGTTTAGTATCTGACCTTTTTAATGACCAGACTCTTTTGGTTTAAATCCCATATCTGCTGATTAAATCCAAGAGGCATTAAAAACTGCCCTAGACTCAAGTTTTCAAGTCAAAGCATCATAGAAAACTACTCAGATTTATTTGTAAGGCTTTCTGTTTTTCATGTCTGCTTCTCTGGAGTTTTTGGTTCTGTTTTCATGTTTGCTTTGATTTTCGTTATCCTGAGTTGCTGTTAAGATTTTTATCAAATGACTGCACTTTGGTATTTATTTCGTAGTTTACGCTTTCTTGGTGTTTATTTTAGTTTTTTTTTTTTTAACATTCCTCTTATTCATTTAATCAATACTTCTTATGAACTGTTATTTTTTATCTTTAGATTATATTTTTCCAGTGCAGATTAGTTATCAAATTTCTTCAGTCCCTTCCCCATCCTCTACTCTTCCCTTTTGGTCACTCTGTGTTTCTTAGGCTATGTTCACAGTCCAGGCTTTATTTAATGCTCAATTCTGATGTTTTTGTGAAATCCGAATCTTTTGCGTGGTTGTTAACATTTCCAAATATATGTGACTTGTATGTGATCTCCTGAGGGAAATGCATTCATACAGCTTAAGTATCCCACATGCGCAGTAGAGGATGCTATGATGTCACAAGCAAGCATGCTTCGTGTTTACGGAAGTAAACATGAATGATAATGCTGGAGTGCATCTAGAGATCTTTCCCAACCTCAGCCAGTACAATAACAACACAATCTTTTCAAGCTGGTTGAAAATCTTCGTATTATAGTCCACCAGCATGGTTTTTTTCTTCCCGCTTCTGTGTACAAGACCCAGAATATTGACCTTTTCTGAGTATTAAAGGTGTACAGGTCGGATGAATGCGACCTGGCTGTTTAGACACTGGTCCTATTTGGAAAGATCAGATACATAGATTCAGGACCTCAAATGGTCTGAGTCACATTGATAAAAATCAGATCTGTGTTGTTGACACTGTCATAAAAAGATCAGATGCATGTTGCATATGTGCAAAGAAATTGGATATGAGTCACTTCAAGGCTGCAGTGTGAACGTAGTCTTTGTCATTAGCTTCTGTTCCCTTTCGTGTCATTTAAGTTCTCCCTAGCCCCATTGTTTTCCTCTGGTTTCTCTTTGTTGCCCCCCCAGTGCCCCTCTCCTTTCCTCTTAGCGCTCTTCGAGCTGCTTCAGTCCACTCCTGCTCCCAATTAGTCGATTACTCCATTCATTGCTCTTCTGCAGTTCCTCATTGCTGGAGTATCTTCATTCCTTATATATGTTTCTCCCGAGTGTCTCCTTTGGTTCCCGAGTTCCCTGCCTGTTATTTCTGGATTTATGCTTCTGTTTCCATCTCCTCCTATCATAACCTCCACATTAAATTTCCAAGAATCCATCTCTGCATTTGAGTCCTTAACAAACATCCACTAACCCTGACATTATTACTATTATCTTGTAACAAAGACCGAATTTGTCCCTATATCACTTGAATAAAGACACAAATACAGAAGATAACACAGTAAGATTAACACTTTGGTAGAAATTGTACTCAAGTAAGAGTAGCACTACTTTAATATTTCTTTTACTCAAGTAAAAGTAAAAAGGAATTTGGTAGAAAGGCTACTTAAGTACTGAATAAATGTTGCATACAACAACAGATTTAATGTTTATAAATTATGCTAAAAACAGACTTTATATGGAAGTGCTGGCATTTCAAAGACTCAAATGCTTAAAGAATAAAAATATGTGTCATGAATATAAAATAAATTCATACAGAAGAATTTATCAATTTTTGTTTCAATATAAAACTTAGAAAACCAATCCTTACAATGAAAAATTTATATATGTTAGAACAGGGTAACAAACTTCCACTATTAATATACGTATGCTGTTTACTAAGTGTATGTTTAGCTACTTTTGGAATAGTTAAAATTACACACAGAGGACAAAGTAGTCAGAGAGTACAGTAGGAGTAGAAATACTTTACAAGAATATAACTCAAGTAGCCTAAAAGTAAAAAGTACAGCACAGTAAACCTACAGCTAAAAGTACATTTCTTTTTATTGTTACTCAAGTAAATTTAACCGCTTACTATTACCCAGCTTTGCACTTTAGTCTGACCGGTAATGTGAAATAATGCCTGAAAGTGATCTTATCTTTTAAAAGACCTGAAGGAAGCTTGGAGAAAAACAAATAAGAGGTGCTTAAAAACTAATCACAGTTCATGCTGTTAGTAAATTTGATGTTTTATAGCTTTGACTATTAGCCTCATCATATGCATTTAGAGGATTTCTCACGCTCCGACTTTATGATCATAGTTTTTTGTCTAGGAACCAACAGTATCTATTTGAACTTTTCATCATCTTTTCAGATTATGATTGAGAACGTTTGGTCTTTGTCCAGCAATCCTTTACTCCAACAGTTGGTAGCTTATTGAAGATGGTCTTACTGATTTATATTATGAGATGTAAACCTAGTTATTCAAGTAAAGAAGAAAAGTTTAAAAAACAATCACCCAGATTTATGCAGATTCTTAACCAAATCTCTTTCCTTATTGCCTTCAGAAATGTCCCATAACCAAGGTCACATTTAAAGTAATGTTTTTATCTGACAGATGCCAAGACGGACGGCTCATGGTCCTGCTGGGGGTCATGGTCTTCCTGTTCATCAGGGACAAAAACCAGGACAAGAATCTGCAATAATCCTGCACCAGAGAGGGGTGGGGCGTCTTGCCTGGGGTCGGCCTCTCAGACCCGTCGATGCTAAAAGGATCATCCTTTTTCTAACAAATTAAAGCTAAAGCAAGGATAAAAGATCACTATTGTTGTATAATAGAAATAAAAATAAAAGTGTTGTGAAGAATATGAGCTCCTATTCATTTTAAAACAATTGATTGGACTAAATGCGATATTCACTCCTTTATCATTTGCTTGTCTCAAGTTGAAATTCAGGTAACAGCAGCTTTATTGAGATCAGAGCCTAAGAAACACCTTGCTAGGTAATACAATGAAAGAAAAAGATGAGATACAGCCCTAATGGCTTAATATTCTCACCCGACAAATCATTCAAATACAAATCACCATACCACATCTCTGTTATTTAGTAAAATACTTTATTCATCGGTGACCCTGTGAGTAATGGTGATTTTTTGGCAACTCCGTGGACTCTGCTGCAGGCCCATGCGCCAGGGAACACTGCGTGGTTTGGCTAACACTGAACTCGCGGTTATTCCCCACTGCCGGGGCCAGACGCGCTCCCCAAGCTTCAGCTGCCATCGATGCCAGAACTCACAAAATAAGAATCGCCACACTTTTTGTGCATGCCGGCGGGCGCGAATGGGTGCATAAATGATAAATATATTGCCGGTTGGGGAAAAATGGAGGTTTTTGTTCGTGGAAACCTTTGGTTCCTGGTAGATCCTCACATCGATCCCACTTCTAGCCAGGACACACTATCGTGCTGGCTGAAACAACAGACATTGTCTTCTACAATCTCCCAGAAATTAGATTAGGTTTGGTTTTGGATAAAATCTTCTATTTCATTATTATGGTAATATGAAGGTAGGTAGTTTTTTACATTTCTGGAAGTAATAGAAGAGATCAAAAAAAGATTTAAAAGCAGATGCTTCCTACACTAAAAACGTTTTATCCTTATCTATATGTGCAAGAAAATAAAGAACAGCAAATGCAACCTGTTCAGGTAACGTAGGGAAACCATTTTTTTATTTATTTTTTGCTATAATTACCAAAGCTACAATGCAAGCATGCAGAGTTTTTTTTGTTTTTTTTCTGTGGCAACATTGCCTCAAAATGTAGGAATTTAAAAATATTTAGTTTAAATTGTTTTAGATGTCCTACAAGCTTTTTACATATCAAGACTTCAACCTTCCTGGTTAATGTCTTGTGGGATCTCCTCATTATTTCTATAGGCTCTTTATTATTCATGATGGCATCTGTTTTTTATTTTAGTTCTACCAGTCCACTTGCAGAAATCTCCAGCACAGAACCTGGATTGACCAGCAGTCCATAACAGGGCAATAGAGATGCACAAGAAAGACAGTTAAGCATGAATACACAAACCTACAGGGGTTACTTAAAGAGATCATTTTAGCAAACAGGTTGAGGTTTTTATTTTTTACCTGCTGGAGGAAGCCAGAGTACCCTGAGATGTTTCAGGCATTAATGGGAAGAACATGAAAGCTCCATGAAAAGGTGAGGCTAAGTGTAAAATGCAGGACCTGCCATGAGGTAACAGTGCTAACTACTGCTTCATCCTCCTTCCGACCATTGGAAATATGCAGAAAATATTATAGTCAATAAATAATATACATTTATACACTGAGGGCCGGATTTATCAAGATCCAATTTTGCGTGCAGTAATTTGCGCTCGCAAACTGGAATTTTGCGCGAGGGGCTGAACCATGGTTTGCGGGTGATTTAACAAGAGCGATTGCGTAACTGGTGGAAGGTGCAAAACTGTTGGAGACGCCCTATTTAAATGATGTTTTTGCGCGTTTTGTGGTTTGCGGCAAAGTAGTTTGTAGTCTGTACAAACTAGTGCATTAAGAAATTTAAATCTTACAGTGACCCCCAACAAAAAAAAAT
>JAGKQL010000056.1:30958068-30977275 GCA_018398635.1 Cyprinodon brontotheroides
AGGACTAAGGCCCCTGTACATGGGTTGTGCGCTACCAAAGCATGCCCAAAAAGAAAAAAAAGAAAAAATCCTTTTATTTTTTTTTTGCCAAATTAATCTAATGCTTGGATCAAATGTTATGCAGTATTGCATTTTTTGTGTGTTTTTTCTCCCATGTAACATTTTAGACATTATTTCTGACTGTTTGGATCCAAGAATTATAGCAAACAGATATTAGAACACTTCATCTTGTAGAAATAGATTAAAGTAAAAAAAGAAAAAAAGAACTCCATATATTCCCCAATATTTCCTTCTGGCCAACCGGTCTAGACAGAAGAGGTTGGAGGTGAAACACCACAGTAGTCGGATTCATAGTGAAACATATCAGCTTGTCAGGAACCAATTTTTATTAATATCAATATTAATGTGTCATCAGCATCATCAATGAAATGAGTTAGTCTGTTTAAAGCAGAATCAAGTGTGCATTCATTGCCCTTCTTTTTCTTGATGAACACTTCAGTTCAACAAAGCGAGGAAGAAAAAAGGAAGAGGGTGAGGAAAGGGTCAGAGGTCAAGGACTGCAGTGAAGGAGGAAACGCAGGGAAAACGACGTCTGGCAGAGCAGGAATCTCCCCCTTCACTGGGATATGATTGGTTTTTCCCTTGTGCAAGAATGACGAAAAAACAAAAAGAATTTGAGAAATTCAAAACGGTGCTCTAAAGGAGAGATGAGACAGGAGGAGGGGGGGTGTGTGGGCGGGTGGCTTGCTGGGATGTGGTGTTGGCTGTTTTGTTGTAGGTTTTTGTTCCGTAAAGCCGTGTTAGGATCTGATGCAGTCGTCGTCGTCGGAGCTCTGGCTGCTGCTACTGGTTTCCGATTCTGAACCCTCCTCCACGTGCGCCTCCGCCACACTCCTCCAGGGGGTGAAGTGGAGGGTCACGCGCCGTGTCCCCGGGAGAACCCCGTTCCTCTGCATGCCGTTCTTCTTCAGCTGGTGGTAAAAAAAACAAAAAAAAAAAAAAAAATGAATGAGGAGGGTGGACGGGTTAGCAAGGATGCCGCAGTAATGGTCAATTTCTCACCTGTTCTGTTTTAGTTTGAAACTCTCTCAGCTCATCTTCTGTCAGAGGCAGGAAGTTGTCATCATTCTCTGGGTACTCCTGCCAGCCCATCGCCTTCAGCAGCCTGTGTGATCCCAATTTTCAGCATAGATTCTTGTTCATGTATCAAAAATATGCAAGACAGGCTCAGTAGTTAGCAGCGTTCTCACCTGTGCTCTGCCTCCAGGGAGCTGGACAGGTGTTCTGTGTCTGAATCGCTGAGGGAGTAGGACAGGCCGTTCTCATGGCAGACCTCCTCACTGTAAGCTTTGGGCTCTGGGGTGCTGCTGTCACCCTGAGACAAAACAAACCAACACTTAGTATGTGATCAAAAAACTTTTCCGCAACCCCCTCCCATCCCTATAAACCTAATCTCATTTGGGTTTTCGGCAGCCGCTTACCTCTCCTGATGTTCCCGGGCTGCTGCTCGTCGTCAGCTCCCCGGTGCCCTCGTCCTTTAGAGTTCGCAGGAATTCGCTCTTTCGGTCTGGACCGCGGCGCATCAGCTTCAGCCTGGAGGGGGCGATGTCTATGGGAGGAGTCGTGCTGGAAGGTTGCTGCACGCAAAACCACAAAATAAATAAAGGTTTTTCATGCAAATAAATTATGATTAAAATGTATAATAAAAAATGGGTCCAAACAAGAACTAACAATCTACAGCAGGGGTCTTCAACGTTTTCCAGGCCAAGGACCCCCAAACTGATGGGGAGATGGAGCTGGGACCCCCTAATTTTATATATATGTTTATATATATTGTATGAAATTGTGTTATATCATACATAGTCACTCTATTTACAGATGGTGTAATGTAATAAAAGTAATTTCACCCTGATTATTAAAGTATTTCTGATCTCTGATTCCTGGTTGATGGACAGGTGTTGTGAATAAAATGGTGGATAGCTTGAAAGAGCTCCTGTGTAATGCTGAATGTGTGCATTGATGACTGAAAGACATCTTCTGCCTCCATTTATTTGTTAACTACAGTCTGTTTAATTCATGTTAATGTGTATTGCAAGAAATTTCAATTAGTGGAAAAGCAGCAGGGGAGTAAAAATAAAAAGTATAATCAACTCCAAACTTTCATGACCCCCATGCAGTACCTCTCAGGTACCCCCTAGGGTTCACGGACCCTTTGTTGAAGACCTCCGATCTACAGTATTTAATGTTTTATTTTTTCTTAGACTGATAGGAAGCCATCTTTTTTGCAGCTCTAACCTCTTTCTGGGTGTTGTGCTGTGGAGCGCTGACCGGGGTGCTGGGTTTGGCTGCAGAGACGGGGCTGGTGAAGACTGAATCCCGGCCGGGCATGTGAAGGCCAGACTTTGTGATCTCTCTACCACCGGATTTCCACTGGGTGCTCTGGGAAAAAGATGACAAGCTTCATTTACAGAAACAGTCCAAGTCTGTTCAGTACAAAAAAAAATAAACAAATAAACTTAAAACAAATGTTAAATCTGGCAGCTTAGGATGTCACCAACGTTATTATCGAATAGAGATCTTTTTGTTTACTGAATTACAAACAAAAACTAAGCCTAAAAGAAAAAAAATATAACTAAAACTGTGATAAGAGTTTACAAATCTAATTAAAGATTAATTTTATGAGAGAATATACCTAGTTTTTGTTTGCGTCCTTATAATAATGCATCCATATGACGGCTAGTTTCTGGTTGCTTATTTTTTGGCTGTACCGCATCATGCCAGCAGATGGCGGCATGGCGGTCAGGTTGTCAGTGTTGGTGCAGTGGTCCAACCTTACCTAGGAGTTTATTTCTATTAATTTTCTTATATATATATGATATATACATTCCAGAATTTAACTGATTTAACTGATACTAATTTTAAAAAAAACAAAAAAAAAACCCTGAAATGATGATCGGAACATAAAAAACAAACTAGCTAACAATTAGTAAAAACTAATAAAAGCTCAATTAGAAGGCAAAAAAAATTATATAATAAAAACTTCAAAGCTATATAAACCTTAGATAACACCATACATATTTTATAAAGTTTATTACTGAAGGCTTATAATTGTAAGGGCTCTCATCATAAGACTATATTTTCCAAAAAGAAGTAGTATTTTGGCTCTGTTTTAATAAGGCCTCTGATCAGTCCAACTAAGCACAGGTATTGTGTATCAACAGAAATAAGTAGAAGTATAGATACATGTGTAAAACAAAGATTCTGGTAAAAATGGTTGCTGGTAGAGAGAATGTAAAACAGTTTTGTTCCAGTAAATATTTCAGATAGTTTAACAGAAATAGAACTGGGCAGCAGTCCTTCATGAGCATACTTCTATATTTCTGGTTTTCACAGCATTATTAGAATTCACACTGAAATAATAAAAAAAAAACAACAACTTTAAATCTAGGATCAAACAAAAGTGAAAAATGAACCAGTTTTGACAAAGTAGAGAGTAGAAAGTAAAAATATGTGTATTCAAATGTAGTGAGTAAAACTAAAAAGTGTCTGTACTTCCGTCAAAAACAGAACCCAAAAAAAGCTACAGCATCGACACCTCTTGCAAGTAGGAGAAAAATGTTATTCTATCGTTCAGTCCAAGATGCAGCAGAAGCAGCAAAAAGCACCCTTGCTGCTTAATTTTTTATGCTGCACCAGTTTAGTTTTGATGAGCAGCTGAAGCATCTTTGCTGCTCTAGCTGCACGGTAGAAAATGGGTCTGATTTCGCGCTGGGCAGAGCTACCCTATCCTTTCTTTGCCTGTAACGATGGCTGATGAAATCTAGAAAGTTGCTAGGCTTATTTTTATGAATAATGCTACGTTCAGGATAACCTGACTCGCCCAGATGCTCCACATATCGATCTGAAAACCTCCCGCTGAAGTAATTTTGGGAAGGGGCTAAAATACTGGTTAGCTGATTGGCTATATGTTGGTGATAGATGGGCCAAATAAAACCACAATGTGATCAACGGGGTTATTATAGCGAAGTACTTACGCAGAGCTAATTTAATTTAAGATAGAGACAATTAATAGATCAAACTCTTGCAGAAACAAGTTGGGAGAAGAGCAAAAACATCTTTTCCTCTGGAGAAAAGCCTCCAGAGCAGTGTTTTGTTCCTATAATACTCTGTCGATAGCCAATCTCTAACGCTTGTTTCATCGCCGAAGCCACCATGTCTTTAGGGATCACTGAACTGTCTGGCTTCTCGTTGATCTTGTTGAGGTGTGACGCGAACGGTAGGGCACGCACAACCTTGGAAAGCTGGCGAGATCAGGATGTGTCTCACGCAGGCTAACGCTCAGACTACGCTAACGTGAAGCAGCAAACAGGCTTGATCTTCAGTGATGTTAATTAGCGAACAAATCGTAACACTCGAGTACTTTTTTGATATCTCAAATGCATCTGGAGATCTGGGAGGCTTCTGCTGTCTGCTGACATTCAAATAATGGAGGTCTATGGCGCCCGAGGCAGAAAAGGTCCATCAAAATTGCGCACTTTCGTCTGGTTTGGTCTGCCGCGGTTTCCGTAGACTCGTGAACGCGCTTTTAGGAAATCCTATACACTACTGTTTATGCTCTAAAAACATTCTAAATGACTTTGTTTCGAGTAAATTATGGACGCTACCCACTCAGGACACTTGGAATACATTGGACGAGCAGTATGGAGGAATATTGACACGTTTTTTGTGGACTTTTATGGACCTTTCTGTCTCGGGCACCATAGACCTCCATTATTTGAATGTCAGCAGACAGCAAGAAGCCTCCCAGATCTCCAGATGCATTTGAGATATCAAAAAAGTACTCCAGAGGGTTGTTCAGCATGGGGGTGAGTAGAAAATGAAGGCTAATCATGTTTTGGGTGTACTATTCCTTTAAGGTCAGACGTCCAGTAAAGTGTGTCCAGATGCCTCTGATGCTTCTGCTGCTCCTGTGTTCAATGGCAGAGAGCGGCTTTGCTATATTTGCTGTTATTAGTGGGTAAAAAGTAGTTTCAATATGTTTTCAAGTGAGAAAGTCCACTTGAAAACTTAATCTGTGCAGTCAGTTCATCAAGATTATGATCCTGCCTTCAAATATTTTGTAGTCGGAGCCGCTCAGACCCCCGTACAGCGTCGGTGCGCTGTCACTGGGAATCCAGTTCAACGGCAGCCTCTGGCCCGTTCGCCTCTTTTCCGCTACTGTTCGTGGTGCCTGGAAGGCGTCTTTCATGTACGTAATTCAAACTTCAGGCCCCAGAATAATAAAAATCAAACATATTTTTCCCTTAAGTTTCGACATTTTAAGTTAATCTAAGGGGTTAAGAAACTGTTTCAGAGGAGTGATCATAGCGATCTGTATCAGCAGCGATGTGTCTGTCTCCCTGCCAGCTCCCAGATCAGCTTCTCTGATTGGTTGATGTGGCGCATTGAGCAGCAAAAGTTCAATTTTTTCAACTCCAGCAGCTGCTGCTTCTTGCGGTCTGAGGGTAGCATTATGATGAAGCTCTGCTGCCCCTGGTGGCCATAAACCTATAACCTGTTAAATCTCAATAAATTATGCTGTATTAATTGAAGATGATAAGGAAATCCTTTAGAACAACGTTGATGAGCACATGGAATATTAAAATAACAAAAAACAAACTCTGGTGGTTTCATAAAATGACTCTTTATCAGCAGGAACCCCGTTGTACCTGGAGGGGTGGATAAAACTGGCCCCTCGCTGACACTCCTACCTTGGTGTGGGCCACAGCAGGCTTGGGGACCAAGTTCTTGTAGACGCTGGAACCTGTGAGCGGAGCTTTGCTGCCATTGGTGGGCAAGGCGCCGGCAGTGGCGAACCCTGCAGAGAAAGCTGTTCCAGCGTCTTCCTTGGAAACCTTCTTGATGACCAGCATTTTGGACACCATCTGTTTGCCAACAGGAGGGTTTTCTGGAACACGAAGCAGAACGGTTTAAGAGGAGGTGTCGACATGAGGAGGAGACGATGAACAATGATGACATCAGGAGTAGATTTTTTCTCCTACCCCACACCCCAGCATGGGGAGCAACTGCTCGCATCTGGCTGCCAGGCTTTCCAGTTGTTTCAGGGTTGAGGGAGGGCTGCAAAGGAAGCAGCCATGTTAGCGCGGACACACTTAGCATCAAACCAAGGAAACGGACGTCAGGAACTCACAAAGTCCTCTTCTACGAAATTTAGCTTGTCGTCCTTGCTGTCTTTGCGTTCCTCGTTGGGAAACTTGTCCTGGTACGGAGTCCCCTTGCGGGGATGGAAGTTGCCGTTGCGCTGCCTGTGCCCCCCCTGCCTGTCCCTGTCGCCCCCTCCTCGTTTGGGATGACGTCCCTGGTGGTGGCCGTCCTGGGCTCCTCGGGGAGCTCCGTGCCAGGCGGGTGTTTCCTTCCAACAAGAGCCCCCTGCCAGTCCACCGTGCCCCCCCTTGGCCACCCCCGAGTCCACTGAGTCATGCCTCAGTAGCAGCGAGGGCTGCTGCCATCCATCGCCTACGAAATGGATCAAAAACAAATTAAATTCCAGCAAGCTGAGATACGCATTTAAGTTGCTTCAATATGGAAGAAAAACAGTCTCAGGGGAATCTGCCTTTTTTTTAACACCGAATTTTAAACACTGAATTTTTTTAGACATTAATAATATTTGGTAGAACAGAACCATTAATTAATTAAGTCTATTCCATGATTATTTACGGTTTAATTTTAGTCCCCAGCTCCTGTAGTTTGGACTCCTTGACCTTAGCTAAATCAGCTAGCCATGCTCTCTTCTAGGCCAGATCTCCCACTGTGTCTGAATAAAGGGATGATCTGGTTTGATCCTCCTCTGAGGTTCTTCATAAAAATTCTGGGCAGCTGTTAGCTGCCGTTTGTCAAAAAGGGTTTCCTGCACAGAGTAAGAAAGGTGTGCTTTTGATAGGATGATCAATAAAAATAGATAAGTAAAAGCTAAAGCTTGTGCACGACATTATCTTCCTAAATCTATGACAGATAAAAACATAATTATGGGAATCATTGAAAAAAATTTTCATAGAAAAAGAGCCTAAATGCTCCTCATTATAGATTTCTGGAACGTCTGTTCACACCAATGCAGCCTCAGGTTGTTTTAGAGGCATTTTTGAGAAACTGGACCATACTTACAAGCCCTAGAATGGATGTTTATCCTCCAGTAGGACAACAAGCCGACCGTAGAGCCAGAGCTGCCACGGAAGGGTTTCCATCAAAGTACTTTATGTAATAAAATGGTCAAATAGTCAAAGTTCAGAGCTGAATTCATTTAAGAATCTGGAGTAGGGATGCACGATATAATCGCCCCCCTATCGGTTTCGGCCTGTATCGGCCTTAAAACTGAGTATCGGACATCGGCCACCCCACTGATATTTAACCTGATATTTGATCAGCTTCTGAGTTTCTAAAGCCTAAAAAAAAAATAAAAAAATACTACTTCTTCCTCAAAAACTTCTTTTTTACAGACTTAAAAACTTCTAAAGACGAGGGAAAAAATATTGATACATTAAAATATCACAATATCTTCATATGCTGATATATTACCATTTAAAAACACCATATCAATCTCTTTTACTAATGAAATATTGCTATATGTCATCGTTATGCTACGAAATCCCCCGAAAATTCACGAAATTTTGCCATATTTTTAAATGTTGATATATTGACGCTGTATTGATCTATTTTACTAACAAAATCTCACAAGAATTTGCAAAATATCACGAGAGTTTATAACAGAACGATGAAATTTCATGAGATTTTGAAAGTAAAATAGATACCGCGTTTTTAAAAATCTATTTGATATCAGCATATGAAAATATATTTGAGTATATTATTTTTCAAAGTGTCAGAAATGGATAACAAAACTGCTATTTTCAATGACTACTTATTTTTGTCCAGCTTTAACATCGGTATCGGCTACATGAGTTTTAAAATATCGGCATATCGGATATCGACCAAAATCCCAATATCGTGCATCCCTAATCTGGAGTAAGACTTGAAAACTGATTCCTTCCATCCAGTCAGGCTAAGATTTACTGCCTCACCATCAGAACTTGAAGGGCCTGATCCTTCCAAACTGTTGCACTCAAACCTTTAGCTGCCTGCTTTGCAGCCAAGTCAAGTCTCTGATCTACCTTAAGAAGCAGTTACTTAGACTTCAGTTTTTATGATATGCCTTTTTGACCGCACCGTGTATTTATAGTCTGTAATGTATGGTGTTGTTCATTCTGTAGTGAGGCAGAATGTGACATCCTTTCTGTGAAAACCTTTCATATAAAAATAAACTTCTACTTCCTGGAGCCATCTTTAAAAAGAATGGGTGAACAATTTAATCTGTAGAAACAGAGATACCCGAAATACAAGCTGATGTCCCTAATGTTGGATCTCCTAAGTGTTGATAAAGCGATGCAATAAAAAAATTAAAAAATCCACCCTAATGTGTTTAATAATTTAAGTTTTATTTATTTTTTTAAATTTAAGTTTATCTATTTAAGAAAAAGATGTGAAAAAGCACTAAAACGTTTTTGCAAGATGTCACAGAAACAGCAAATAGACGTGGATAATAATTTAAATTAGTACCAAATTCTCTAATATTTTATGAAAGATTACAAAATTAGCATTGATCCACAAAATTAATAAGATATAAATGTAATAAAATTACGTAATTGCAAAGCTTCTTTCCGGTGTAGAGGATGGCCACAAACTTACATTAAAGCCCTCTCATTTTAAACAGTCAAAGCAGATTTTAGCTTAGTCCGACACATATGTAATAAAGCAATGTGTCAGATGCTATGGAGCTAAGCTTGTCTGTGGCATGAATGCTAACATCAACCTTTCTAGGCGTGTTTAAGGTATCGGATAAAATTAGATATTGTTGAACCAGCATCCTTTATTTTTTGCCACTGATGCCACATTTTGCTGCTCTTTTATTTGCTCCTTGTGTGAAGCTTTTATTGCCAAAAGTTATTACCAATGGTGTGAAAGAAACAGGTGTGCATTAGGTCCACGTTTCTTGAATGTCTGATAGCCCCTTGGGTGTTTTTTTAATTTATTTTTCCTTTGCTGTGTGAGGGTGAGAAAAATGGCTGAGGGGCGATCAGACAGTGAAATTAATAAAGCAAAACATTAAAAGTAAATAATTGCTCACAAGTTAGTGTGAAGTTCTTCAAAGTCGAGTTTGAAGTCACTAAATATGTTATTTGAGTGAGACTCGATTACGAGTCCCAAACTGGAGTCCTCACCCCTGCTTTATAGATGTCAAAATGCCTGCAAACGGATGCAAGACGGTTCAACTGTTAATCTTTGACCAGAAGTGGTGGAGCCTCCTGCAACATCTACAAGATCCTATTGCTAGCGTTAGCTTATGCTAACAGAAAAAAACGGCTTCAGCTGAAGTCTTTTGGCAAACAATACAGTATCCAGCTACAACACACACAGCTACAACACACACAGCGATAAAACCAGCAGACCGAATGTGGGCGGGGCTAAGTTGGGTTGCTAATATTTACAGGTTGCTAAAAAAGAAAAAAACTACAACCAAAACAACAGTTGGCTATTTGAAAAGCACTTGGACTGTTTCTGGAAGCAGCAGAGATCCAAGTTGGAGAGAAGGAAATTTTAAGACTTTTCACTGATTGGTTGGATTTATTAGAGCTGGATTCACTCTTTTTGTCCAAGAAAGCTTTCAAACTCAACACAACGTTTAGTAGAGCTCCTCTAAACAGCCACATAATGAAAGCTTTCCTCATAAACACTGACATTTTAAACAGTCCTTTCCTCATTCAAATAGTTAAACTCTCTTAGAAACAGCCTAAAGTTTGAGCAAAGCTTCGCCTGTGACTTACCTGCTGGAGCACGCAGGGAGCCATTGTTGAAGAAACCATCTGAGGAGTTGTGGCGGCGGCGGCTCACAGCAGGTCTGGCGTCTCTGTGGTGGTGAGGCTCACCTTGCTTGTCGAGGTTGGCAGCAGGGGACTGAAGAAAAGCAGAGAGAGGAAAGACTCGAGTAAGCTGAAAGATTGATGATTGTTCTTAGTACCGTATTTTCACGACCACTATAAGGCTTATCTCTTAAACGTGCCTTTTTCCTCAAAATGTGCTGTGCGCCCTTGGTGCGGTGTGCTCTATGTGTGTTGTAATCCGCGACTTTTTGAGCACCGCACATTTTGAGGGAGATGATGAAAGAGTGGCTGAGGGAGGTGAATGTAAGGATGTTTTTTTCCACCCCTCATCATCGCTGTTAATATGTAACCCGTATGCGCCCATTCACAGCTGATGTGAAAAACATGGGGAAAACAATGAATGCTGTAAGCCGCTGTTCAACCGCTGGACACCGGACAACCCGGACCCAGCAGGTGCAGCAAACAGCGAGTTTACATGCAAAGTCAATGGTTGGCACAGCATCAAAGTGCAGCAAAAGGTCCCACAGGTTTTGGTGCAGCCACGTCGAGGAAGCGTTTAAGCATCTGATGCACCGCCAGCGCTGCTGCTGCTCAGATGGAAAAAATTGAAGTTTTGCTGCTGGGCGCGTTTAAAAGCCAATCAGAAGAAGCTGATCTGGGGCTGACAGCGGGGAGACGAACACAGCGCTCTGATGACCTCTAATGAAAAGGCTGGGTGGATCGTGGCTGAGGCGGGTGTATCTGAAGGCTAGGTGGTTTTCCGCATCACACCATCGCTGCGTGCCCATCTCACAACCCGATGTGAAAAAGGTGAATAAAATGAGCGGCTGTGCTGCCGTTATCCGGGGGTCTGACAAAGGAGCTTCTAACCGCTCGACATCGGTGTGAAGCGGCCGTTCAAAGTAAGGCTGCGAGCGGCGTGGGAGCGATGGATGACAGACGGAGACCACAGTTTCAGGATAAGTGGAAGGCAGCGCCGGGCAATTAACGTCACCGTTTGCGGATGGATTGTAGATGGACTAACATGTCTGCTAGCTCTGTTGTTCAAGCTTTTGCAAAAGCCAGCATTATTTCTGAGGAGCTGCGCTGCACGGAAAGTGACTCTGACAGCGAAGAAGGGGAAATTGGCATGTCTGATTTAGCGCAGCTGTTTAATTCAGAAACAGAGGATGATGACTTTGATGGGTTTGATTAATACTTTGTAATAAATACATGAATAAAGCACAATCAAACTCAGTTTTGCTCCCGCTCTATTTTTCTACCTGAAAACTTAATTCAACAGGAGCCTCTGGGCGGGTCTCCTCCTCTTCAGCGCGGCGGCTGGCAGGTGTTTTTTCATCTAAATAATCTAAATCTTGCAGCTATATTTGCTGTGATCAGTGGGAATAAAGTAGTTTTAATATGTTTTTAAGTGAAAAAGTCCACCTGAAAACTTCATAATTGCAGTCAGTTCATCCAGATTATCTATTTCTGTCGGAGGCGCTCAGACCCCCACATACCAGCGGTGCACCGACAGTAGAAATCCTTTCGTTCACCGCGGCGGCTGGCAGGTGTTTTTCATCTAAATAATTTTAACTGCAGGCACCAGGATACCGGTAATAAAAGCGAACATATTCCGTCGGCAGGTTTCAGGATTTTAAGTTAATTTAGGAGTGATCACAGCGCTGTGTCATCTGCGATGTGTCTGTCTCATGGCCAGCTGCCAGGTTTGATTAATACTTTGTAATAAATACATGAATAAAGCACAATCATACTCAGTTTTGCCCCCGCTGTATTTTCAAATACGCAGTAGAGGTATTTAAAGGTAGTAGAGGACATGTACCTGTATATAAAAAACGCGCCCTATAGTCCGGTGCGCCTTATGTGTGTGTTAAATACAGAAATGGGACACATAACTGAGACTGCGCCTTTTAGTACGGTGCGCCTTATGGTCGTGAAAATACGGTAGGTACATCTGAAGTTCTGCTGATCCAGGATTATTATACATTTCAGGTTTTGGCTTAACCGAAAATTAAAAGAACAACATTGAGGATTTAATCTATAGCAGCAAATGAAACGAATAAAAGCCACAAAACTTTCCCAGTTTGCAGATTGTTTAAAAGGGATTACCACTTCAGCTAAATGTTTAGTTTCCTGGCAGTTCAAAGGTCAAACTGGCTTATACCCTTTCACACATCCATGACAATTTTTTTTAATTACACAGTTTTTAGAGTTTTTACTATCAAAACAGTATAAGCATTTCATGATTAAAATCTACACGTGAAAAAAAACGTAATATCACTAAAATATGAACAAATTTGACCTAAATTTGATCTTTTTTTGCATGTCCTTACTTCTTTAGTTCATTAAATTGTATCAAATCAGCATCCAGAAATCGTCTTGATTTGGAAAACAACTAAACATTCTTTCACAATCAGCACTGGAAGCTTGAAATCAGATTTTCAGCTGCTGCATCCAGTGCCCAGCTGACTGAGGTCATTTGTAATTAGCCGAAATAAAGACGAAATGCTTAATGAGCCCAGAATTAAATATAAATCATATGAATGTATTCCTTTTATTCATTTGTTCTTATTTTCCAGCCAAATTTTCCTGGCTTAAGCTTAGAAAACTGTTCACAATTTGTTTGATGTGCCTACAAGGATAAGCTATATAAAGAGCTGCAAGTCACCATAAAACTCACTGACTGTCACAGATTCAGAACAGGAGCGGGAACCGGTAATTCCAGACCTGTTGGGTTATAGTTTATGTTGGACCGAGATTTTTGCTTGTGGCCGGAAGGTAAATTTCCAGAAGCATGCGGCTAAGGAGATTGTTTAATGATACTCAGGCCGCCTGCCTACACTACTTGATTTATTTTTTTCGTGCACAAGGCAGGGGGTTACTTAGTTGGCCGGGGCTAGGCTGGAGGTAGGCAAAACGCGGTCACAATAAACATTACCTGAAGACCTCAAGGCATTGTGAGGCAGCTTTTTGCTTATTTCATTTTATGGGTTATGAGAGATAGCCACAAGGAAATATCGCTGATAAGATTTGGTCTATAATCGCCCCAGCCATACATTAAAGCTGCATTTTAAGACTATTTTGCGTTCTAGAGGGATTTTATATAATTTTACACCACCATGTTTTATATGTAAAACTGTGCTGCGAGAAGTGAATTCACCAGGAAACTGGAAGCACAGGAATCTCTAATAAATCCTTCAAAAGTAGGTGTTGAGTATATAACACCTTAAACTAAAAAACTTTCGCTTAAGAGCACTGGTCAGAATCCTCCAGCTTCTACTTTCAGCAATCCAATCCAACTTTATTTATAAAGCACTTTAAAATTTCTCTAAGGACCAAAGTGCTGTACAGTGAAATAACATAACACCATTACACAGACTCAAAAAACCACACGATCATAAAAGACAAAATTATAAATCAGAACTATAAAATCTATAATAAAATAAAGAAAGTAATCAATGGAAACATAATAAGGACTGGATATGAGAGCAAAACCCATTAGCAGCAGGCATTTAAGCAAAGCTCAAAAGTCACCGGCTTTAAAAATAATGTGGAATTTCAAGTTAAGTCAGGGGCGTGACGGCGCTGATGGCCTGCGGTCATAATCACGTCTCTGAAGTGGTGCGGCCGCCTGTTGGGAGATTCAAACAGGCACAAAGGCCTGTGATGGGAAATGGAAATACGCCAGAGTATTATTATTATTATTATTGATGAACAAAAAGGTTAAAAAGCTTTATATGAATAGACAGCCGAAGCCTAGCAGTTACTTAGCATAAGGTTCTGTTTTCAGACTTGCCTTCGTTAATGGAGCAGGTTCCCATGAAGGGATAAAAGTAGAAGGAGCTCACCTAGAGTGTGCATTCATGCAAGACCCCCCCCAGTCTTTCCATACAGAGCTAAATTTATGACCTCCTCCTCTTTGATAGAAAACATTCAGTTCAGTGCTGCTTTTTAAAATGAGATAAAAATTAAAAAAAACCTACTCATGAGTTCTTTTCTTACTGGCTCAATGCATCAGGTAGCAACAAAAAAAACGAGCTTCTACACGCCTACATTAAGATTCACTTATCAAAGCAAATTTAGCCTGAGATCACAAACATGTGAAAACGTCCAAAGCTCTTTTCAATCCCCGAGTTTTGTAAAAAAGATCTACAATCATACTTCTAAAGCAAACAGGGTTTTCCAAAACAACGCTTTTAGATTAACTTAATCTAAAAAGGATGAGCGTAACAGAGACTAAAATAAAGTATATAAAAAACTTGTCTTCGTAGTGTATAATCCATGTCGAAAGTACAAAAATGGTCGTCAGATAAAATAAATATGCTTTTTTTCTCCTCAATTTATATTTATGTCCAAATGTTTCAATGTTCTTATGCATGTAAGCTAAAAATGTCAGTTTTGACTTTATTGTTACGCAGCATAACTAGTCAATACTTTCTCCAAAGTGAGCAGTGAATCTCTGGAGCTCTTCAGTTTCCCATACAGTATTCTTTCCATTTACTTCCATCCTGATCATCCTGTCAGTTTATCAAACCTTTGCAGCCGTCATAGAGCAGCAGTTTTTACACTAAATTAATATTTAGGGCCCTATAATTTCCACGAACACGGAATCGCGGACGGAATTGGCAAATTAAAGCGGAATCTAGTATAAACGCGGAATTTCTACATTTGAAATGAAATTCTGTTTTTGTGTGGGAGAAGAACGTACGTCGGGGGGGGGGAAATGCACACCGGGGGACGCAAACCTTGGCGACACAACCCCTCCCGCTCCGTCATTTCCACACACCCTCCCCCATCAAAACATCGAAAATATGGCGAAGCGGCTCTCCACAGCTCCGCTTTCGGTGAAAAAGTTGAGTACAGAGTCGAGCAGTTCCCTCGTGACTTTTAAGTGTCAGGTGAACTATTGTTTTGCAAGTTTTGTCAACATTCCATTGATTGGAAGCGCAAAAAAAGATGCACCGACCACTTGTCCTCCAAAATTGAGAGGTTCTATTTTATTTTTTTACTTGAAAAAGCTAATGGAGCACTTTTATTTATAACCATTGGTTCATAACCATTTATATTTTGTTAGTGCTTAGAGTGCAGTGTTATGTTGCATCATGCAGTAAAAGTACTGAGTAAATGTGTTTTTTTTTTACCTCAATAAATTTAAGGTAATTCCTATTTTATTTGTGTACATTTTATTCATTAACATTAAAAGCACATTCTTTTTAACACTTTTAACTGAAATAACAGTTAAGGGTAAAAAAACTGAATTTTCAAAAATTAAAACAGAAAAAACGGAATTTTCAAAAATTAAAATGGGAAAAAATTAATTTTCAAAAATTTAAACTATAAAAAAGGAATTTTCAAAAATTAAAATGGAAAAAAACGGAATTTGGGAAAAAATAAAACGGAATTTGGGGAAAAATAAAACGGATTTTTGGAAAAAATAAAACTGATTTTATAGGGCCCTAAATATTGACAGCTGGATTTTATTTAGGAGAGTCAGATTAAAGTAAATTGAATCCAAAAATTTTTTTATGAGTTTTATGTGATGAAAAAGTGAAAACCAAATATAAAGAAGATACTTCTTTGAGTTAATCTATTAAAACAAATGTAAAGCAATGTAAATGTTGGCAAATCAGGACATTATTTGTTGTAAAAGCAAAATAAATGGTTTGATTATCATGGTAAGGAAACATTGGAGCCACCTGAAAGCTTTTCTTATTATGGATCCAAGTTCTTACTGCCTAAAAGTCTCAGGTCTCTTGGAAATCAAATCAGACCTTTACCAGCAGGTGGCAATAGGTCTCTTCTAGTTCATCACAAATTAAGAGAAAATCAGCATTAAAAACAAACGACACAAAGCATAAATTTTCACCTCAGTTTACAATAAATTTGAATGATATGTAACAATTTTCTGACCGATATTCGTCGGTCCAAGAAATGGCGATGGAAGATATATTAGTGAAGGTGAGTTTGTGGGCAAAGGCAAGCACACATTCAGAGAGCGTCTGCTGGGAATATTGTTAAACACCTGCGCACACCTTTAAAGCCCAATAAGGTAAACATGTTTTCTTGTTCAGTGAGAATAGTTTTCCTTTTCCAAGTTTATCTGAAAATGTTATGTGGTATTATACCTTTTTGATCATTATTCTTTAGTCTTATCTGAACGCGCAAAATGGAACAGACTGATAACTGGGGCAGAGAATTTTCCAGCTTCACTGGAGGAGAGAATTATCCTTTTTTATTTTGTTGCTGTTTAATTTTGTATATGTTGTGTTAAACTTAACTCCTTAACAGAAAGAGTGGCCTGAAAAACACAACAAAAAACAAAAACACAAAAACCCAGCTAGTCTTTGGTTTCAATCTGTTCTTTCTTTCTAAAGTTTAAGTAGATAAATTGCTTTGGCATGGAGGCACTGGGGGAAAAAAGCTGCTGTTGGAATAAAATGGAATGGAATTTTTGTGCACCATTAACTTCTCAAATCGTTTTAAAGCATTTACAAATAATATGCATGAAAATTACACTAGTTAATGTTTACCAATATAGACATGTTAGACATCATTGGAAAGCTTAGATTCTCCACAATTCTACCACCAAGTTCATTTTATCGACAGAGCAAGCACCAAAGCACAATTAACACAGATATAGCAGCATGTCAAAATGTACCATGACAAAGCAGCCACAACAAGCATGCATGTCTTTAGAACTGTTGTTCAAAAAATAGCTTTTATCGAGAATAAAAAACAAAAACTTTGGGTCTTGTTTGAACTGATGCAGTTTGGGTATTTTTTTTTACTTTCATGGGTATTTTATTTTCATGTATTCAGAAACCAGAAGGTGTTAGCTTTCAAATAATATATCACACATTTAATTTGGGCTTACAATTCCTAAGTTATTTGCTTTTCCATTTAGGTCTGCAACATAGCTGAGAATTTCCCAAAATGAGGTGGATATTAAGAGGCTAAAAACATCATTAGGGTTTTTTGGTTTTTCATGGGCTTCGTCTAAACTCGTACATCCAAAAAATAAAAAATAATAAATTTTAAAAAGCAGCGTACCATTTTTATTTTTTACCATGCATCCCAAAATATACCATTAGTCAACTCCTGCATGATACAGTGCAGGACAGAAATACAACACTGTTTAAGAACACCTTGGCAAAGCAATGCTCATGTGCCTAAATTGGCAGTTCTTTTATCGTTATAAATTGCTAGTCATAATCTAAATTATAAATTAGAATAAAGTTTAGAAACTAAACAATGAAAATATGGGTGAATTGTCAGAAGCTTTACGCAAACTTTACACTATTTCACTGTCATGTGAAACTTTGGTGTCTTTAATGTGAAGGAAAGAGGAAGAAGTGCTGCAGGTAAGGTCTCTGCAAGCGGCAAAGTAAGACATACAGGTGATTGGTAACAAAAGATGGTGGTCGGCGTCACTGATCGCATACTTTTTCATGAAAATCTGCTGATTATGATTAGTGGCAGATCGATCGGCAAACCACTACTTAAAATCATAATAACATAATATTTTGTGGCACTGTTGAGATAGCAGAGATGGGTAGAGTACTAAAAAAAAAATTTGTACCCAAGTAAGAGGATGAGTACTTCATCACAATTGTACTAAAGTAAGAAGTAGTTGCCTGAAATAAGAGTAAAAAAAAGTATTTGGTAAGAAAGCTACTCAAGTACTGAGTAACTGATCTACTTACTACCAATAATCATAACAGATTGAGTTTCCTAGAAAATTATATACAATTTTGACAACATATGCAAATTCTGGTGTTTCAAAGAAGACAAAAATACTACATATTATAGTGATTAATAGGTAGAATGACCTAAATAGTTACAGTATAAAGAATAGGTTGAATTACAGAATACTGTTTACTGCATTTTCACTCAACCTCAAAATAAAGCAGATGAAAAACAACATTTAACCAAAAAGCCTCAAGTAGAAAGAAGAAAGTGCTTCTCTCAATGGTGCCTTTTTGTTTAAAACAAGCTTNGAAGAAAGTGCTTCTCTCAATGGTGCCTTTTTGTTTAAAACAAGCTTTTTTCCATTAAGGGAAGTTACTCAGAATGGATGGAGAACATGATGCTTTAATTCAATTAAGAGTAGTGATACTTTATCATAGTTTTACTCAAGTAAAAGTAAAAAGTACAATCTTAAACTACCACTAAAAGTACATATTTTTTTTTCTTCAAAAAAAAAAAAAAAAAATCACTCAAGTAAAGGTAACTGTTTAAATGTAACTAGTTACTAAGACATCTCTGCATGACAGTGATAAAGGTTTGAATAAATAACCTTTTTTATTCATTACTTCTTACTTCTGTATGGTTGTGGCTGCATGACACACTAGTCACAGCCCCAGATTCACAAATGCTGCTCATGAAAAAAATAACAGTTTAAACTTACACAAAGTATTTTTTAGATCACTAAATACTCCATAATAACCAAGTTTAATTAAATCCTTTGTATTTTTCAACTCCTAATAAGAGAGAGGAAAAAAAATCAAACTAAAAGTTCTCACAATTCACTAGTTTTTATATTTCACCAATTCATTATTTAGAATTAATTCTTATGAGTAGCCGTTTATCACAATAACAGGACACAATAAAACTATCCAGCCTTACTAATAGTTGTAAAAAAAAAAACAGCTAGGAAAACAGAAATGATTATCTGCACTGACAGCTACCATTTATCTGATGAAACTATATTTCTTCCCCCACCCATAACTTCTGTCCATCTTAAAACAGATAGCCACATGCAGGTACAAAAGTTAAATTTCCATAACTTTGAATAATTCTCTAGCTGATAAGTCCACTCTACCTAAAAAACTACAGCATATTCAACTTCATAGACTTCTGCCTAAGGATGCAAAGTGAGGCATCATCCCTCTGACAGCCGGAACTGGTCTTTTGCATGTGTGATGAAATTACAGAAGTCAGGAGAGATGGACCTGTTAGATGTGTATACTACACCCAAACTCGTTAATGCTCTTTCAAACAGCATATACACACGGACTTCCAACATTTGTTCAAATTCACACCACTTCACAGCGCAAAACAAACCAGAGGAAACAACAGGTGTAGCTTCTTTCAGACACACATTACATTCCAAAGCCAAGTTTGAAGAGAAATCTTTTAACTGCGTCCATTTAAAAGAATTATTTCCCTTAGATTACTTTAAGTCTCCATAGGACACTATACTTTTTTTTAAAAAGAAGAAATTATGTACAGACCAATAAAAACAACAACCTATCCTGTCCTTCAATAATCCAGATAAA
>JAGKQL010000056.1:30988418-31028750 GCA_018398635.1 Cyprinodon brontotheroides
TATATATATATATATATATATATATATATATATATATATATATATATCAGTACATAACATTGCGCATAACATTGTTTTTTGTTTAAAGGGAGAAAATACTCATTCCATTGGCAGATCATCTTATTTATCTGTTCAAATTAAAGGCAATTAAACTTATTCTAAACCATTTACTTATTTTTAGACATGTATTTTTAGATCACTTTTTGCAGTATGCTAATAAAATACACCTGACTAGTTGATCATAAGCAACTGTGAGCACCTCTGTAAAACCAGGTGTTTTTGTGGGTAGCTGACGTGGGCCATTCAGTTGTGTTTTAACACAAGACAAAGATTGAAATTCATTAGCAATTAAATGAGAGCTGAAACAATTAACTGGATTAATCATGATTAATCGAATATTGCAATAATTGTCATCTAATTTAGCCATTGATTAATCGTTAAATGGGGTATCAAAACCCTAAAACATGCCTTTAGCTGATAGACTGACCCACTTAGAACCGTAATTATATCAGAATTGTAAAAAAAATATATACACATTTTGCATTAAGGATAAAAAAAAAAAAATTTTCTGTCTGTCAATATGCTCTATCCAGAAATCCTCAAGTGGTTTAGTTTACCCTGGTTCAATTTCGTAAAAAATCTTCTTTAAGGAACCTTTTGCGATACGAATGTTAATCAATTAATCGAAAAAATAATCAACAGATTAATCGATTTGCAAAATAATTGTTAGTTGCGGCTCTAAATTAAACCCAACATTTAAGAAAGTGTCCAGTCTTTAAAGAAGAAGAATTTCTAGCATTCACCTATGGATGGAACATGCAGTGATTTTGAAAAGACCAAAAAAAGGAAGTGTTATCCCGGCTAAACCCTTAGATTTAAGTTTGGGACAAACGTGTGTGGAGAGGTTATCAGGAGGAGGCTTTGTGTCTTTAAATACAGAGATATACATAATAAAGCCTTGGCAACCTAAACAGAGCATATTGGCACAAATCAAGAAATACTGAACGGCTTGTTCCACCGACACCAGCTACCTTGCAGTCATTGAGTAAACTTTGAAAACTGTGGTCATCTGTTTCATAAGCTCGTAAAATTTACTTGTACTAAGAAAATTCTAGTTTGGTGAACTTTCACTAAATGGTAATAACCTGATTCTTGATTCAAAAAGCCATTATAATATTTAAGTACTTCAATAAAGTGATGTTTCGCTAATCGTGCTTTTTAGTACACCAAGTTCATGGAGCATTAAATAACATACTGCATTATCTGAACTTTTAAGGAAATTTCTTCTCGATGTAAAAATTTTTTTCCTTTTTCTGGGTCTTCCAGAGGAGGGATTTTGAGGGGAGATGATTGACCTGGCTGAAAATGTTGCTCAGTTTGGGTATGTGGTGAATTTTAAGGTTTGATAATGTAATTATCGAATTTGGAGATATTGCCGTTGTATTCAGAGAGCTGAAAGTGGCATATCGAGAAGATAGGGATGCGGCAGAAGTCCAGTGGGTTCCTGCAGCATGGATGCGCCCCACGCTCCCAAACCAAAGCTCCCGGAGAAGTTGCTGCGCGAAAGTTTGACTGGCTTGGATTTGAACCGGGATCACTTTTGGTAGCCAAACCAAACATTCCTTAGAGCCTGCTGGCCACAGTCTTGATATGGGATGAAATAATTTCCTACTTCCCAGCGTGGCGTAAGTGTTACATTTGGGTTTATAACATTTAGATATTAATTTCTGCCAGTTTCGGCTGGCTTTGCTTAGTTCACATGATTCCCAGCCTCCTGAGATATTTTTCACCATCCAGTTCGATTGAATCTTCATCTCCTCTTCTCTCTTAATTTGCTTTCTTCCATTTGTTCCTCAGATGGCAGTTTCTCCGCTGGCATTTGACCCTGACACAACCGTGAATTTGCCCTAATCCAGGGAAAAAACGCCCCGTGGGCAATCTAAGGAGTTTGTGGTTGGGGTGTCATCCTTAAGCTGTCAAGTTGCGTACCATCCGCAGGGGACTATTTTGACAGCTGCTGTACTTCAATTTAACCTGAATGTACAATTAAGCGAAACGATAGAAGCAGACATCAACAGGCTTTTTATTAACCAGTTCCGGCATAAAACATACACAAAATTATGAAACAATCCCAACAGGAGTGAAAAACATTCAGGTAAATTTTGGTATGAGTTATTCCAGCGTTTCGAATCCCTGGACATATTCTGTTTCAGTGGTAAATGCCTTTAAGCGGCATTTGGCAGCAGTAGAATTCTGAGGCTGGCGAAGTTTTTACTAATCTAGAAACCCAAACTTATTTAGCGGGTTTTCGTAAGTAAAAGTCGTGTGTGACCAAATTTAGAAGCATTTGTTGACAATAGATTTCACATTGTACCCACTGACTTAGTCAAACAGAATCGTAATAAAAATCAAAATTGTGGATAAGTCATTTTTTCTTAAAATAAGCGTATTTGAAAGTTTTGGATTGAGGTAGGTAAATTTTCCATTTTTGCCATCAATGGAACAAGATAAATTTCTACATTTAAAATAAGGAAACAAAACCCCAAGTGCTATTTTCTTATTTCAAGTGCTTTGTTCCACTCATTCATTTAAAGGGGAAAAGAGTAAAAAACACTGATTCCATTGGCAAATCATCTCATTTTACGTAGTCAAATTCATGTAAATACACTTAATTTAAGAAATTTTTACTTATTTCTATATCGTTTTTCATTGTGGACTTTGACTAAGTGTGACTGCTAACCCATGAAAAAAAGGCTTTAATCTGATTTTAATTTAGCCTTTTACATAGATTACATTTTTAAAATGTTACACATTTGTAAGATCCCACCGTTAGAAAACCTAAAATTAAAGTACATTTTCAATTTGTAATATCATCAGCAAAATATAGAAATAAGAGTCAAAATGATGAGTTAACATAAAATCCACTGCATTTGGTGCCAAGTGCAAACAGTTACCATGGGAGGTACTAATACCTAAATCATAACTTGTGAATAAGGCATAAAATTGTGTGTGTATATATATATATATATATATATATATATATATATATATATATATATATATATATATATATATATATATACCTATTATAATCTCATTATAAATCCCAGGCTCCACCGCACTAACTCAGGCTCCATCCCCACCAGTGATATTCCATGTCCCAAGAGTCAGTCCAGCCGATGATCAGAAGGCCAAGGTCTCCGCCCTCGCCCCATCACACACATTGCACCTGGACCCCTTTGGCCTCCCACAGGTGGTAGAGCCCATTGGAAGGGGAACTCTTGTTCTCTGGTTGTGCCCTGCCAGGCTCCCATGGTAGTCCGTCACCAGGCACCCTTGGCACGTGTCCCACCTCCAGGCCTGGCTCCAGATTAGCCTGTGATGACCCATGTCCAGGCGGTAGAGAACACTAGGTCCATTTTGTCTTCTCTATCATTAGACGTGATTTAGGGTTGCCGCTCTTGTCTGGTCCCTCAGCTAGACCCGTCTTTGAGTGACCCTACTAGGCATAAAACCCCAGACCCCATAGTTCCTAATGTCAGTGGGAGAGTCAACCCTCCACCAATTTATAAGGTGGCAGTCATTTTGAAAATTACTATTTGAATTTGACGCAACCAAAATTCTCTGATTACGGGTACTAGCAAAAGAACTGGGGGTTTGAGGTTTTCAGTTGTAATGAATCTTGTAGTAGCCTATGCGAATTCCACTTTTGAAATCAGTAAAAGAGAATTTTTTTAGCTTTACCTGTAAAACAAAAACATGTGTTGAATTTTTGAGCTCTGGGTAAATCTTTTCTTTAAAGCCTGTAAAACAAAACAAAAATATGTAAAAAGAAAAAACGAAATACATTTTGTTACTTATGTATAACAAGATTATTTTTTGTGATCTTCTCCTGTTATCAGGTATAATTGTGTACAATAGATTTTTGAGCAAAGTTTTTACCATTAAATTATGCAAAAAGGTGTCGGATGCAAAAATGGTAATAAATATGATACATTTGGCATTAGGGTTAAATGGTAATTTACAGTTACAGTCGCATTCCTCTTATATCATGGGGTTAACTTCTCTTTGTTGCGTTCTTCTTTCCATTAGGTGTGACAAAGTGTTAATCTGTCTCTTTAATATTTGTGGAAAGTAGCGCAGTATAACGCAGGGAAATGGTGATAGCTCTTAAGGGACTATAAGGCCATCAAAGTTTTAGACAGAAAAATTATAGCTGTGATAAAAGTGACTGTAAAGTAAAGTGCTGCTGCAGGAAAATCCTTTTATTTTGTATAACTGGGTAAGCAGAAAGATTGCGGCAAAGTGTGGAACCAGGTGCTTCGTTTCTACAATACATTTGAACCGACTTTCAAGACAGCAGTCCAGGCTTGTGGCAGGTCTGAAGCCAACTAAAACTAAAACCATGGCAATATATGGTGATCACAGCCTGAGAAATCTGCAGGCGTTCTCTGAGATCATAACAATGCCATTAAAGACACAGCAGCCCGATCAACCAAAACGCACCGTGTTATGTTCACTGCACCTACCACATCAAACCTTTTGAAAAATGTACAGTATGATGTCAGCAGCTCTTGGATCATTAAACTCAGTTATGATCTTCTGTTTGAAGAGTGTTGAAATAAACACAAAGAATGTTGTTAGATTAGATAAAACTGGAAGGTTAACAGAACCATTGTATGTTGAACCTGAGTTTCTCAAACTGTGCTATGTGGGCCACTTGCAGGAATGCAATCTGTTTAATAGAAAAAATTTGAAACTTACTATGTCAAAGGAAAAATCGAACACAGCACCAAATCTGTGTAGATGTCTTTAAAAGGTAGACCAAAATGAAATAAGTTTAGCATTGTTCGAAGGTACCAGGCTGGTTTGTTTCTGGATAAGGTGTATAATTTTTACACTCCTTTTTCATGGTTTTCTGTTCCTCCTGTTGATTTCAAACTGTTGTCTTATTACTATTCTGGTTTCAGATTGTAGTTTGTTAGTTCTGTATTTTTATTTCATATTTTTGTATTAAAGTTTCTTATTGCATCAAAATAAGCTTCTTTTGAACCTGCATTTTTCCATTTTTAATCAAACAATTACAACAATATATACTACGAGTTATGGACTAATATTTTACCAAATCAAAATTTATTTCAATAATACATAAGCAGTCAATAAAACAATGATTTACTCAGCATGGTGCGGAAACAATTAGCTGATCCAGAATATGAACCAACAAACAGGACTAGAAAAGCAACCACAAGAAGGGAAAAGAGCAGACTGTGATTCTTGAGGAAGCTTAGATTCTTCAGCCTTTACAGCAAGATGCTGCTTATCTTCTATAAGTTTGTTGTGGAGAGTGTGATCTGCCATCATCTGCTGGGGTGGCAGCGTCAGAGGAGAATACTCAACAAGCCAATAATAATAAGAGGCTGTGTTCCAGTAAGTCCTTAAAAACATCTGAAGATTGTTTTAAAAACATAGATTCTCCATTAAATGAAGAACATTGTGAGTTGGTGTTTTATCAGGACTGTAGGTACAAATAACCCAAAGTTCTCCAGAGCAAAAAAAAGTATTCCATGTTTATTACCGCAAGAAGAGAAACTCCTCCCGTCTGCCTATACTTTTTGTAGTTAAGTTTTTACTCAAGTAAAAGTGTAAAAGTAGCATTTAAAGTATAAAAGTGATGGCAAGGCAAGGCAGCTTTATTTGTATAGCACATTTCAGCAACAGGGCAAATCAAAATGCTTTACATAAAATCAGTTAAAAAAAATAAATAAAATACAGAAGAAACTGTTAAAAATAAAAACAGAATAAAACACAAGAATACAAATTACAGTGCAGTATAAAAGATTAAACAGTAAAGAAATGAATGCCATTTAGAGAAAGGCAACATCAAAAAGAAAGGTCTTCAGCATTGATTTAAAAGAACTAAGAGTAGCAGCGGACCTGCAGGTTTCTGGGAGTTTATTCCAGATGTTAGGACCATAGTAACTGAAAGCTGCTTCCCCCTGTTTAGTTCTGACCCTAGGAACAGAAAGTAGACCTGTCCCAGATGACCTTAGAGATCTGGGGGGGGGTCATAGTGTACTAGCAGGTCAGAAATGTATTTTGACCCTAAACCATTTAGTGATTTATAAACCATAAAAGCAATTTTGAAATCTAATTCCTTTGCAGACACAGGGAAGCCAGTGTAAGTGACTGTGAACCTGGGAGCGATGTGATGCAGTCTCTTTGGTCTTATTGAGAATTCTATATATGCTCTGGGACCCAGTCGTGGAAGCTGTCTTCTGATTGATTTTTATGGAAAAATGCATAATAGATAAGCTACTTCATCTAATTTTATTTATGGACATTTTTCTCTACATTTATATTATTTTTACCTCCTTAGATTGATCTTTCGGTTCTAACCAATGAGCCAAGTGGAGTGCTTCAAATTTTGACCTTTGCATTATTCTGAAAAACTATTTATTTTGGTAAGTAGTGAACAACAAGGTGGTGCCACAAAAAAGGAAAACAGATAAAGTTCAAAATTTTCTATTTGATTTTGTATTTCTATTTGTCTTATTTGGGTCACTGGTGAATCATTGAGGTCTTCATAACTAATTTGAGCCTAAATGAAACAAAATGAATGAGTTTATTTTTAAAATGAACAAAACAAGTGATTAGGGAAAGTATTTTGGGGAAAGATTTAGGAAAAAATTAAGAAGTAGAAGTAAAACGTTGTCCAAAAAATTATGAATCCAGTAAAGTATAGATAGCGAGGTATTTGTACTTTGTTACTTGTTTCTTAACCCTGATGTCTTCAGTCAGAGGCTATGCTGTAAGAAAAACTGCTACAGGAGATCCACAGTCATCAGCATCTACAAAAAGTTGCGGAAAACTTTCTGTAATATGAGTTACGACAACTTTTTATTTGCCTTTGAGATTAATAAAGTACTTTTGAATTGAGTTGAATAATCAGTTGATTAAATGGATCAACTGAGATTGACCTATCTCTGATAAAAGGCCTAACCCTCGATTTGAGGCCTCGATATTTAGGCTTCTAGTAAGCAAAGTCTATAAGTGATATAGAAAGGTCAGGGGAACCCAATGATTAGGCAATATGGTGAAAAAACATGTTTGAGGAACAGTTTCCCCGCCGTGTGTTTGCTACACCCTTAGAATAGGCGTGGAGTTTTGCAACCTGTAAATCAAACACCTAACGCAGAAAGAGGTGCCAAATGATCTAAACAAAGCAGGATATATGTCGGTCCCCAGCGTTTTTTACAGGTCTCCTCACTGCAGCCGGTCGGTGCGTTCCTGCTAATATCAACAGTCTTGCCGTTGAACAGATCTCACAGGGACAGGGCTAAATGGTGTGTGATAGTATGCGAGCGTTCTCCAGCCGCCGCTGAGGAATGCGACCGAGGAATTTACTGCACCTACCGGAGATGCTTCTGGTCCATGTGGTGTTTAGCTTTGAAAGCAATAAAACTCAACCTGCCCATTGATAGTGTTGAATTACGAACTTGGAAAAGACATTTGTCTTTAAGTATGTTGAACGAGCTCTACTTGAATTTTAGCCATGATTTAAAGACAACCCTCTTAACAAAAAGCATTACAATGCCTTGCAGAAATATCTCTTTTTGACTTTTTTTTTAAAAACAGAAATGATTTTTCACCCCCATCAAGGAGAAAAGTTAAAATACAGAAAAAAGGTTGAATGGCTTATGTAGCCAAAGTCTAGGCCTGAATCTAATTTAGCACCTTTTATATTACTGTCCACAGTCATGTTGCCTTCTTTCTGCCCAAGCTTAAGCTTTTTTGTAATGAGGACTAAGCAAAAACTTTAGTCTTTAGAGGACTTTTTCAAAGGGCTGTAGACTATAAACTTTTATGATAAATGAGTTTAAATGGATACAATCTTTTAAAAGTCAGGAGAAGGATAAATAGATTAATTTGAGCCCAGTTTTGTTTATGAGAATATAAAACGAGCATAAATGAATGAGTGTATCATCTCTGACTTGTTTATAGTTCCAGTGTCTGTTATTTCAGTCAACGAGGCACACGTGTGATCCTAATTAAATGTATCAACAAGCTGCAAGTGGTGCCTTTCAGCTGGCTTTCAACGAAATCCATAATGAAGTTCCAAAGCAGCAGGATTTCCTGCCTGACATGAGCCGTCGTTTTGTGGCATGGCTGGTTTTTAGCAAGCGTATAATTAGGGCCATAAATTTCCAGAATCCCCTGATAAAACATGGATTATTATTTGCTGACACCATTCTTAGTGATACCGCAAGACCCGCAAAAATCACGCAGCTCATGCTGAAAATATGAGACCATGCTTAAAGCGGCTTCGCACAGACTGACAGAATCACTTTCTAGTAAATCTAATGACTAGGTTTGCTGATATTCTTTGGAGTGGAATCATTTTTACATCCCGAGGTATGGCTGCAGGACTCAGCAGGGCTGTAAGAAAAACCTTGCAGAGTCTTGCACTGAGACGATTGGATAATGTGAAGACCAATAGGCAGCAGAGCTGAATGTTATTTGAACTCTCCTTAGACAGAACAGTTAATCCAGACAACATCTTCTTACTTCTCTAACATTATTCCCTGGTAAGGTAGAGCATTTTTCTCTCCCAAGACTCAAAGAAAAAAATATAGAGGATGTAATATAGATTTTTTCTTTACTTGCACATCACATCTCTAAAGAACAAGGATCTACAGTGTCTGCGTGTCTTTGGGAGTCTACTGATGCACCTGTTGACTAAACAGAAACTCTGCATGTTTAACAATGGACAACTTTTCTCCAATGAAGACTGATGCTCAACTCCTTTTGGACAAGTGTAGGAGAGCTGAAGAAAGGAGCGGGCTGAGCTGTGCAGACTCCCCTCAGATGAGTTTAACAGACGGACAGAGCCCAGACATGCTGCAGACTGACAGAAACTCTGCCTTAAAGTACAGAAGATGCAGGTCAGAATTTTTTACCATCCATTTATGTTGTTGTTCTTTTGTAATTTTACTGACTTTTAAAAGATCTTACCAGATTCACGGCTGTTACATGCTAAAGCCACCAAACTGAAGTGCATGTTTTATTTGTCTTCTAGCTCCCCTAGGTCTTGTCTCGGTGGGGTGAAAGCTCGCCACAAGAGGCAGGTTCTGCAGGACATGGCTCGACCACTGAAACATTGGCTGTATAAGCACCGGGACAACCCCTACCCAACAAAAACTGAAAAGGTGCTGTTAGCTCTGGGTTCGCATATGACACTAGTGCAGGTTAGTCTCATCAGAAAAACTGCAATGCCTAATTATTTTTAAGATACTTTTTATATTAATCAAGAAATGTTTGTGCCAGGTTTCCAATTGGTTTGCTAATGCCCGGCGAAGACTGAAAAACACAGTGAGGCAGCCAGACCTAAGCTGGGCGTTGAGGATCAAACTCTACAATCAATACATCCAAGGAAACGCAGAGAGACTGAGTGTGTGCAGCGATGATACAGACACAGAGGGTAACAATAACAAAATGGTTGATCAAAGATTTTTATTTTACCAGTCAAGAAAACTCCAAGAAGTGGGTTTAGATTTCTTTCTCTGCCCAAAAATGCTATTCTTTAAGTTAGAATTTGCAGTGACAGTTTTGTTTCCTCCGCTGTATAGATGAAGAGTGCACCTTACCAACGGCTTTTAGCCAATCAAACCTCGGTGAAACATCTTACCGTGGAGGCCTGCTTGAGAAGCAGGCCAGTGTCGTTGCCAGGGCAGACAGCTCCACCGATGATGACGGGACGTCTCCTCCCTCCAAGTACAAGAACAGCTTGTTGAATCGCTACCTTAATGACACCTTGCGGCACATGATGGTGGCAAAGGCAGACGCCATTGCCTCTGCGCGTGGAAAGAGGTGCCTCTCCCAACTGTCCAGCTCCAACGAAAGTGATGGAGATGTTTTCTCTCTGTCCAATTCCTCTAAAGCAGAGGCTAACTTCATCTACAGCATGGGTAAGAAATGTTTGACTCTGCAAGCTAAAAATGCATACATCACAGTTTATAAAGAGAAACAACAGGGTCCTCCGGCTGAAGAAAAAATATTTCTAGTTAATTAAAGATTAACAATGAATGTGAAGCACACTGACAGTTTTACTACCCTGATTCCTCTCCGTTCCCTTTTAAAACACAGCAGTGTACAGTAAAATAAGGACACGGCGAACAGAAACCTCCAACTTGGCTCCTGAGGGTTTTTTGACATTAATAAATCTCTGGCGTCCATCTGAAAGTCAGAAGCTCAGCTAGATTTAATCATAAATGCAACAGTAAAACAGGGGGGGGGGGACACAGACTTACAGGGAGCACAGCACACTAACACATCTCAAAGCCACCCGGAGAAGCCAGCCAAACCCTCTGCAAAGATTCCTAATAAAGACTCATGCAGATGCTGAAATCCTACATTTCAAAATTGGAAGAAGCCCATGCTGGCTGCCACCGAACACCACAAATATCATTTCCATATCCTAGAATGTGCCATTTGTTCCACATCCACTTCTAGCCTTGGTGGAAATGTCCAGTTCGGCCTCAAGGACAATTACAGAATGTCTGAGACTTTATTTCTCCCAGGGTGAGAAGTGGAAACCTCAGGATGTGTGTAGAAAGGGAACAGTCTGTTGGTAAAACACTGAAGACAGACAGATTGTAGAGTAAGTGCTGGAGCAGCCACACAAACGTGAGACACCACGCTAATATTTATTTGGCATGTTCTCCCAGTCTATTAGGATGTAGCTCTGCTGCCACAGTTTCTGTGTGCCTTGGCAGTCCGCTGCTCTCATGTGTTACTTTCCTGCTCAAAGGCATTCTAATTCACCTCAAATTAGAGAAGTTGTGTAACGTTTCCATAATCATTTCCTCTCTTTAGCACCTCTATATGTTTTACAGTAATTCTAAGGAAGGAATTGCCTAATTATTCCTGGCAACAAATGAGTTCCAACCAGTTACTGAAAGTTGGAGCAAAACTCGCATCTGAAGATGTTATTTAGCCACAGATTATCATCACAAACAGAAAACTAATGAGGTTAAAAGCTTTTAGATATAATAAAAAGTTCCACATTAATTTAACAAATTCATTAAAAGAAAAACATGCTTAATTAAAAGTTCTTGAGTTGTTTTTTTTCTTTATATTTAGTGTGTTTTTCCTTATCTTAACTTCCAGCTCATTGGTCAATCAGTGCACCTGTTCCTCATTCCCCTGATGCTACTTTTTCTTTATTGTTATTGTCAAAAGGACCTCGTCAGTGTCATTTAGATACTTTACTCAGTTTTGCTTTCCTGAGTTCTTGGCTCCTTTTGTCGACTCTCTTCCAGCGCAGCCCTTTTTATTAAAGACACTCAGACATTTGCCTCTGGGGTCTGACTTTGGATCCATTTCAACCACTCCGTCATATGTCTTTTATTTAACCATTTAAAAAAAACATTAAAAATAAATGCTCATTCTTAACATTGTGATGGTATACATCATAAAGACACTTAAAGTTAAAAGGAATATTAATCAAAACAAAGCTAAGGCAGTGGAATCACTGATGTCAGTTTGAATCTTTGTTTTTTTCTTACCTGGTTTTTATACATTTTTGGAACTGGATGCCAAGCAATAAGTGGAAAGTATGTAAAAGTGTTCCATAAAAGCAGTTCTGATGAGGTTTAGTGAGTTTGTAGAATGGCTCTAAAACGAAACATATAGGATCTTCTCCTGCAGAGAAGCAGGGCAGTGGCGGTTCTTCATCAAATTTAGCCGAACAGCCAGGAGGGGTCCATAAAACAAAAACATTACATAAAAAAAAACAGGTTACTATCATGATTTAATTATTAAATCAAGTAAGCTAAAGAGCCACTTGCACACGTCTAGATCTGCACGTTGCAGACCCCTGATCTAGTAGATGAAAACTGTAATCCAAAAATCTCAAAAAGACTGAAGCTGAAAGTAGAATACCTTCATTTCTTAGTCACTATTAAAGGAAAACTGTAGATTAAAAAAAAGAAAAAACAAATTAGTCCAAATGGCCAATCAGCTTCAGTTCCTGCGGCAGCACATGTAAAAAAAAAAAACAAATGATTAAACAGTGCATGTCTTCAGAGCAGGGCGCACTGGATTGGATACTGGATGTTCACACACTTTCCAGATTCAGTGGTGTCGTCTTCCCATTTGAGCTGATGCAGGTGTGCCAGGCAGCCAACCGATTGACTGGTGATGGGGTTTTTTCTCACACTGCTGGGCATACTCAACTGACAGCCTTTTCCAGACAAATACAGATCCCTGTTAGTCAAACTTTGTTGCTGTGTATCCCAGATTTGTTAAGCTGTAGAGGCCTAAAGATTGATGAAATACTTTCATCAGAGAAGGCAGTTCGATGCTAAACGTTAAAAAGTTCTTGAATTATGAAAGTTACGGACTAAAGCCTGTGTTTTTGAAACCCTAATGTGTTTTTGAACATGCAACAAATGAAACAGGCACTAGACCTTCAGGAGTTAGAGTTACATGATTCCACCGGACTGTGACATTCACCGTTTCAGTCTCATAGGTCATCCAGGTCATAGTCATTCGTAAAAGTTCAAAAAAATCCACTTTCAAAATTTGGAAACCAAGTGGATTTTTTTTTTTTTTTACTTTTATGGAAAGTTATAAAATTATGAATTATGGGTTGTTTGCCGTAGCTTACATATTAACACCAGTTTAGTATTTCCTATATGAATTTGATCAATGTGCAGGTATTTGGAGAATATTATTAATAAGATATCTGCCCTAAAAGTAAACAAAATATACTTTTCATGTATGTTACATATTATAACTTTAGTATCCTAATGCTGGTACTAAGCTCAGCCTTTAACACAGATGACTGCCAGTTCATGCTTGGTAGGTCGGGCCAGTGTATCAACATCTGCCTTACAGATTTTTTAAAATATTTTTATCATATCTATCAGATCTTTTTATGTGCATTTTTCAAATAGTGTCTTAAAATCAGCTTCTTCTGGTGTACCTCAGGGCCTCTTCTTTGACTCACTAATAATTTATGTTTGTCAGGGTTGGGTGGAGGTTGGTTGAGGACCTAAATGTTGAGATGAGGTCTTGCAGGTTAAATGAAATCAATTAGGAACTAAAACTAAACAAAGGAAACCAAAAAACAGGGGAAAACACATGAGAACAACAAGAAACCAGCAGTGAGGAACTGTAGAGGAGGTGTATATATGGGGAGCAGAACAAAGCATGGGCTAATTAGCTGATATGGAGCAGGTGTGAATAGAAGTAACTAGAAGGGAGCTAGAGGAACGGAGACCGCCACAAGGGGGCAACAGAGAGAAACTCAAAAAATGCAACACAGCTAAAATATCACATAATATGGAAAAGAAACCAAAGCTCAACAAAACAGAATGACAAAGATAACTGAAAACTCAAAAATAAACTCAAATAGAAGTCCAAAAGGGAAGAACTATAACAATGTTTAGTTTTTATTTTTTGCTTGTTATGAAACATATACCTACATCAAATATCTAAAAATGTTCAGTTATGACTATTTGGCATAATCAGTTTCACCAAGGGAAATTAGTGTCTGTGGGTAAGCAAGCAGAACAGGTGCACACAGGTGGGCTCTAGCCCAAGGTGCTAATCATGCAAGAACCAACACTAAACATGATATGCTACCTAAGTGCATGATAGCAGCTTTATGAGCACATAGCTATGATCTATGGTGTTTACACTTGTATGTTAATTACGATATATAAGACATTGAAAACAAAGCACTGATTGGATTCATTACTACTTGTAACATTAAGCTGTCACTAATACCCTCTGGCGAAGTGAAACTCACAAGAGGTTTTTCTCTCTTGGTCATAAATTTAGCAAAGTTTTGAGCTACTTTCTTGGCAGGGAGTTTTATAGCTGAGGGGAGACATGGTGAGGGATGTTCGGTAGCAAAGCAAAAAGCATAAAACAAAAGTGATTTACTATCAGTAAGAAGTTACTTTTGGCTCACGTCTGTGGTATGTTTCAGGCTGTTAGCGCTAAAAGACAGAGTTTCAGCATCTAATTTCAATTTCTATTGGACTCAGAAGAAAAACTGTTTCTTGGCAACTATCTTTGTGTTTAAACCTAAAAAAAAAAGGCAGTAACCAGAAGCTGAGATGGAAAATATGTTCTACAAATATTGCACATGTACACACAGACCACAACTAGAAATTGTAGGCTAGAATCAATGTTACATACAGTCTTTTTTTCTTTCCTTCTTCTTTTCTGAGCCTGTAAAATAAACAAATACGTAATCTCCTTTTGAGCAGAACCGATTCTTAATGTTTTTCTAAAGCTTTTTCCTATTGGTAAGTGCTTATGTTTAAAAAAAACAAAAAAGAAACAAGGAAATCTATAAATTATAAACAAGATTCAACACAATAAAATAAGGGCAGTTATGTTCCAATGCCAGGCAAAAGCATGAACTCATACAGAATTAATATGTACTGGTTACATTAGACTTTTGGACACAAAATAAACACTTGTTAAGTTTTATTTTTAAAACAAACATGTGTGGCCTTACACAATAACCTGGTAAGAAGGTTTATGGTACTTTCTCTGAGTAATGTGTTTTTATTTTTATCTTTTTGTTCAGATACAGCAGACACCACTTCAGTTAAAAGTTATAGGTAAGCACAATTTTGACATTGCACTTATTGCGCTTGTTAAAAAGGTCATATTCAACTTGAATAAAATGTAATAAAAAGGTTACAGATATAATAAAGGAACTGAGAAGTTAACAGCATAGTTATAATAAGTTTTTGGGCATGATGGAAGCAATGGAGATAAATAACGTCTAACAGTTGTCACTAACCTACTGCAATAAAAGATGTTATTCTCATTCTGATCAGCAGCACAAAGAAACATCACCTGATACAGCAGCTGCTATTCAAGCTGAACCCTCACCTCTCTTTCCTCTTGATCTCGATGGCTGTTTCTTCACAGGGGTCAGCTGCAGAACCGAAACCCACAAAGAAAAGACGGCCAAGGCTGGAGGGAGATCCATGCTGCTGTGGCTCTTACCAGCTTGGCCCAGGGGAAGAGCCGCAAGGCAGGACTGAGCACTGACCCGGCGCCCATCTCAGCCACAGGGCAGAGCTGCCCATCAGAGCCTTTCTCCGGATCAAAAGCCAGCATCACAGGCAGGCTGTGTGTGACTGGAGCTGTGTCAGCCCTAAAGCAGAGCACAGAGACCGCTCTGACCAGCCGCATTATCCAGAAATCTTCCCATATCTCTGAGGTCCAGACTGTTAAAGTTACCCTGGCAAACAGTGGGTAGGCACTGAACCCCATATTCCTCTCAAAATGAGCCTAAGTGCCTTTTAATGAACAGTGTACAGCCTCCAGTACTAATGTTTTATACTTTTAACCCCTTTCTAATTATGTTAAATATTGTAATATCTAAACAGTAACCTTAAAAGAATCCAGATAATGTCTGCGTTCTTTTTTATTCTCTACTTGACCTTATTTTCCGTAACTTATATGAACTTTCAAGACACCGGAGAATCCTCCAGGGATGAAGTTTATCAGCAGCTGTTTGAATAAATCCAATGTGAAAATGTCTGCTCTGTCTTTTCCTTTAAACCATTACCTTACATGGGCCGAGACAAGCTAATTATGTTCCACAGAACTGTACTTAGTGGTAGGCTTCATGTGTGCAGACTTTTACAGCCTTCCAAACTGCATTTTAAAGATCCACTGTGGAAAAAGGATGGCAAAACAACAGGGGTGCAATATATGGCCCCTGAAGGCACAGAGGGGACCGTCTGGGATGAAGATTTGTAGTCAAAAGTGATGTTTTAAAAGCTGGTAAATAGCTGAAAATCATAACATCTGCACAATTTGGAACTGTACTGAACTGTAGCTAATAGATCTGTCGTTTTATTTATTCATCCAGTCAGCATCATATGTTAAAGTATGATACCTTTCATGGGTTTTACACAAAATTATAAAAATTCCTCTTCCTGATTCCTTCATCTGTTCTATGAAATCTCATTAAAAGGAGTTTAAACCACAAAAAAACACTTTGATGGAAAAAGTTACTCCGTACAGCTGCTCCTATGTGTATATTGAAGCAGTTAAACAGCTTATTCTGAGTATTCTTGTCCCAAGACACGTTTGTGAACTTTTCTCAGTGAAAGTAAAATAGGAAATGGGGAAAAATAATCACATTCCTACACGTCTATCCTGGTAAAACTCCAAAACAGTTCCCAAGATTATGAGTTATCAATAATAAGACCGATCAAGAACGGATGGATGGATGGATGGATGGATGGATGGAAAAAATTAAAATCTAGATAAGTCACTTTTTCTTAAAATAAGTGCATTTGTTCTTGAATTGAGGAGATAAAAGAGACATTTTGCCAATGGAACAAGACAATTTAAAATAAAAAGAAAATTGCATTGTCTTATTTCAAGTGCATATTATCTAATTTATCTTACTTTAAGAGTAAAAACACTAATTCCATTGGCAAATTATCTAATTTACCTACTCAAATCCAGGTTAAATACACTTAATTTAGGAAATCTTTACTTATTTCTAGATCATTTTTCCAGTGATGGATGGATGGATGGATGGATGGATGGATGGATGGATGGATGGATGGATGGATGGATATGGACGTGGATGGATGGATGGATGGATGGATGGATGGATGGATGAACAGAAAAAACAGACAGATGGACTCAGAGACATTCATGGTTTAAGGTTTAATTTATGGATTGATAAATGGATATGATTTTTTTTTTAGAGTAAGCTGTTGCATAAAACAGAGATTAATAAACATTTCAGCTTATGACCCACAAAATAGCACTAGAGTCGATTTGTGACCAAATCTATGGGCTGAGTTTTTTCAAATATTTCTACAGAACCCATAAACCACTGATGTATTACTAGTTCAAACAACATAGACAAGCAAAATAGTTGGTTATGTTCATCTTAAGTGCCTATATGTATTTAAGCAATTTAACACAAATGAAGCCCATTTCCATTTCCTTTATTTATCCTAATTTGGAAAATGCATGCATACTTTCCAGAGTGTATAAGAACCATTAGGAAAATATAAGGTTTTTCCATACCTCCAAGTATTTCTGGATTATCTCTTCACTTAACTGATTAGCCTGGATTGTCCGCCTCGGCAGTTTCTGCCTTTATTCTTTGCAAGGAATATATGCATTAACAGACAAGTCAACAAATTACTTTAGAAGGAAAACACTAAACCACACGACAGCCATCAAACAAAGACTTGTAGGAGATGAGAGATCCCATCTTCGGGTTTCCGTTTATTTAAATTCAAAACAGATCGAGTGCTACTTGACTGCAACTCTTCTAGTGTTAAGGCAGGTTTAGGATTGACAAGAAACAGCACACTACTGAAAAGCACAACAAAGCAACAGTAAAGAAAAAAAAAAAGAATATTATCTAAATTCCCAGAAAACAATTACTGGTAATAATAAAGTAAATATGTCCAAATTAAAGCTGGAATTCAAACACAAGGATTTTGAGTCAGAGAAGTGCTTGGGAATGTTTTCTTTCTGTGGTTAATAAATGGTAATTATAAAGGAAGCAACACTAAATGAAACAAATGGAAATAAACTGGTCGAGTATGGAAGAGTAGGATTAAAACAGTGAGTAAATGGGCATCCTTTGTAGCTAGAAGTAACCTTGTAGAGGGGGGAGTGTACAGCCGAGACGGGGGAGGGGTAACAATGTTATCAGTAACTAGGCTCCATTGTTTAACATTTTATTTGAGAGTATTCAGTCTTTGCCACCTCAAGATGCTCAAAAGTTGGGAATTTTGGAGCCAATAAAACAAAAAAACACTTTTTTTTTTTACAATAATTCCATATTTAGAGTAAAACCTGCAAGGCCACCTATCACAGCCCCACAAATCAGATTATGTTACAGGCACAATGCTGGTAATGTAATGCCGTACTGTCCAACTGAGTAACTGTAGCTAATGACATCACTTTAACTTAGACGTGTACTGTCGTGGTATCCTTCGTATGTTTAATTAATTTCACCACCACCGACCTACAGATGGTTAGGGATTTCCACACACTAACTGAACATGATAAAGTAATAGAAGTTGAACAGTAATTGTGCAAAACTGCAGTGTTCGTTCTGATGACAGAACTCCAACAATTCGTCTCTTTTTTTTTCTTTTTTTTCCGCCCCTCTTAAGCTTCATATCTCTGGTCCGTTGTAGTTTCTGTCAGGTCGCCGTTTTTGCCGTTTCTTCTAGTTTCAGGGTATGGAGCAGTATCCTCCACATGCCCTTCCTCCGCCCTGCTCTTGATGCCCCAGCTGGACCTTCTGACCCTGGTTGTCGCTCTCCCAGAGCCCCGGAGTCTGGAGGATCTTCTCCACTAGCTCTTCAAAGGCACATTGGACGCCATCTTTGGTCTTTGCACTGGCCTCTGAATACGGAAAGGATTAATGAGATCAGGGAGCTGAAGAGTCAAAAGTGTTAGGAAAGACAAAAAGTTACGACACAAACCTCACCTCAGACTTTATAACTGAAAACTCTTAAGATATTTCTAATGACTTGCTCAGTATTTTTGCTTTAGTAAAGAGGACCATAGACGCACTAATCAATCGATTTACACCAGAAACGTCTTTTGGTCTGATTGTTTGATTCGGATCAAAAGCAAACTATTGTTTTCATTCAATCTGGTTTGCTGAAATTGAACTTATTTTATGTCTTGTAACAAAGTAGCATGGGTGTTGCATATTGCCCCCTCCTAGAAGCCATTGTAGTCCCAAAGTATACCAGCTACAGTATTGCTAAGCAACAGAAGGCAAAAGGGTACGCAGTAAATTTGCACTCTTAAAGTAACACGCATTTGGTCCCACCCAACACTGCTGATACATGATGGCTTTTGTGTTATTATGAGTTCTTCTGGACAGCCCTGTTTGAATATAATGTTTTCTTGGGGCTAAAGTGGGTTTTCAAATATTCAACCACCATCGCTTTCACCCAACTGTATAAAATATAATCTGCAAAAATACACGTCAGCACTTTTAATTTTTCTTAAAATTTCTTACTTTTACTTTAATAGTTTTCTTATCAGTGACTTTCAGTTTAACAAAGAAAAAAATTATCTGCTAAGGTATTTTTGCCTTTACCTTATCACTTGATACAACTATATACAATTTCCAAAAGATATGTTTGGTTTTTTTGTTAAAGTGTGAAACATTTAGCCACTAGGGGGTGCCAGAGATGAACATGAAAAAGTACCCCCCTCACTGGGTGTCAAGAGTGTCATGTTGGATGTGACTGAGCAGCTGTTAAACTGCCAACCAGCATTTTGACAATGTCGTTGCGTGTCGAGTACGTTTCCAGTTCGTTCAGCCAGTTTTCGAGCTTCGTAAAAGAGTCGCGCCTTGTGACATCATACACTAACAAAGTGTAAAGCAAAGACACGCAGACAATGTTTATGTTAAAATTAGATATATTTTTGGTATACAAGCCTACTTGAACCTACAATGATATTTAGAGATCAGGTTAATGTTTTTGTAAGGAGGAAGTATTGTTACTTGAGGTACTTGTTTCATAAGAGTTATATTTAAAAATCCAACAATATATTGATTTAATCAACAGCTTGGAAACCCAACGGTGCAGCTTACAACTGTGTCCGTCATGTCATCTTTAGAAATTCCAAATTGTATTCCCTGACTATTGGGCTGATGCAAAAGTAACTAAATTTCTACTTTTAAGGTTTTATTTTGATTTGTTACCAAAAAAAAAAAATTAAAAATTTTCTCACCATTTAGTGCTACTTTTACTGGTCTTATCATCCCTTTCAAAAATGAATTCTATGAGCGAGTGTTTATGGAACCTTCCACAATTTACAACAAGGGCAGCCCCTCAGAAATCCATCCCTTCCTATTGAGAAGTACACTGAAACTGATTGCTTTGGGTTCTCAATTTCTAGTAGTGCCAAGTTAACAGCGGGTAAATAAACCCAACTATTCTTCTCCTAACTCTGCCTTAAAACCATAAATTATAGCAATTAAAAATCTTAAATAAATATGTGGAAAGCAATAAATAAATATATGTTTAGGCAGTTGCTTTTTTCTGTGTTTTTTTAAATAAATAATAAATTAAAATGGCCAAGAAAGAGACACTTTGAACCATTTGACTTATGGGAAACTAATTTTCATGAAATAAATGTGTTTCTTATTTCATCTTTCGTGGTATCTTAAAAACTTTGAGAAACTTATAGAGACCATATCATCTCCATTTTGTCCTGTTAAAGTAAAACCTACAAATAAAATGCACGCTTTTTTCTTTCACCAATAAATCTTGCAGATATAGAGTAATCCAAGTAAACTACTTGGTAATAGTGTGATGAACCTTTGGCTATTTTTTGTAAAATAAAGTTGACTTTTATTTCTATGGGTCTCTACACCAACAGGAAAGGACATGAAAGATGTGTTCATCTCTTGAACTCCAACAAGTGAATAAAAGCTAGACAACTGACCCATTTCTTATTCACCAAAGAGTTACATACATTTTAAACAAAAGTGGACAGAATCAAAGGGTGTCTATGGGCTTTCTTATATCTGGTTGAAACTGATTTCTGATATCAATATTGCATCAGGACATCTCTACCTAATCTCCATCATAGATCTGTGTCTATACCAGATAATAAAGGTTCCAATATGACATGTTTTAAAAAAATAAAGACCACAAATATTAATATTGAATAAATTAACATTTATCTTCTCACTGCTGTTCTTATTGCTTTCCCAAAACTTTTTCTTTGGGAAACCAACAGAGCATAAACAATTTAAGTAGTTTATTTTCATGTATAGGAAATTAGATATTTTTTTCTTTCTAGCTGGTTTCCTTGTAGGATTCATATAATGATGCCCGTTAGGCGACAGTAATTTCCCCAAAGTAAGCACATTCTGTTTAGTAAATTACGTCAAAGAAAAATCCTATTATATGTATTTTTTTCCATTCTTATCCATGAAAGGGACGTGCAGCAGATCTGGATTGTACTATAAATCAGTTGGTACATTTCCATGAAGCACAGGAGTGAGACATGCTTTCTGATTGGTGATCCCTCCCTATAGCACCTCTATGCCACTTTCAATATGGCGGTAACATCTATTTCTGGCAACAATGCACTGTTGCAAAATGAAACTCCCTCCCTCAGCTGTGAAAGCAGCCGTCTCCCTCCATGTATTGGAGTCTGATAGCTGACCACTTCGGATCAGTGAATAAAGAAGTCATGCAGTTACTTTTAAAGACAAGGAACATCAGAGAACCCAAAAATATATATGAAATGGAAAGTTTCATATTCGTTTTGTTGGCTGACAAATACTTTAGCATTTTTAGGTCTGATCTTTAAAAGGAGCTCAGGCTGCTGCAAAGTGGCGCTCTAGGTCACATGACTCATTGACTGACAAATCTAACAGTCTCAAGGTAAATAGGCAGGAAACTGACAGGAGTGGTTTGCATCAACAAGAACAAAGTGAGCTGAAAAATAATTTTAATTTATATCAAGCTAAGCTAATACATAGTCAATAGTTTTACGGTGTTACTTAGAATGGTAAATATTAATCAGAAATAAAATGTGTCCCTTTTTGAAACCATTATGTAACTAAGTTATAATTAACTGGTCTGAGGGGAAAATGGTTTTCATGACAGTAGAGGGAACTGAAAGGTCAACCAACATGATTTATTTTAAGGTGAAGTTTATCAGGAAACAAGTATAACTGTGGTGAATGGAAAAGGCTGTGAATGTGGACATGACAAAAATGAAGAGGTGGGGATCATTTGACCTGTTAAGCTTGAAAGGCTCAGCTACTTACCGAGTATGACTCCCTGCGCACCGCGGTTGGGTGTCCAGCCGTCTGCAGAGGCACCTTTTCCTGTCCAGCTGTGATGGAAGAAAAAATAAGAAAGATTATTTTCCATATATTCCAGTTCCAATTTAAAAAATCAATTTTCTATTAAAAAAAGGCTTTGAAGCATTCGATACAGGTCCAGCAGATTCCAAAAAAAAAAAAAAAGGTTGGAAAAACTGTAAATCATATCTTAGTCTTATGTTTACATTGATCATCATGTTTACATTCTATCACAGCTACGCTTTAAGAAATGGAAATATCTTGAGAGCTGTACTGAATGAAATTTCGTTTTGGATACACCCTGGGTGTACAAATGAAGTTTGTCCAAGTCTAAAAACAAAAAATTTGAACGCATAAAAATATACCAAATCAGTAGTACCTCTTCTACAGACTCTATACATAGCAGAAGAAAAATTACGTATTTTGTACCTTTTTTTTTTATTGTCAAGTGTCCAAATATCATATAGTGTGAATGTCGAGCCCATTTACTGTTCTGTGAAGGTCATTAAAATTTCTATAAACATATGAATACATATTTTCTGCATTTTATGGCATTACTTCATATATGATTTGGAGTCCTGTACTTTCAAAACTATTTTTATTTCTCTTTCCATCTACTTACCGAGTATGACTCCCTGCGCACCGCGGTAGTAGCTGGGTGTCAGCGTACGAAACCTTTCCTGTCCAGCTGTGTCCTTGGAAAGAAAAAATAAGAAAGATTATTTTCCATATATTCCAGTTCCAATTTAAAAAATCAATTTTCAAATGACTTTGAAGTATCGAAGGCTAGAGGTCCAAAGTAGACTCAAAAAAAAAAAAAAGTGCTGGAAGCTGACCTCTTCAAGGACACGAGAGGGAAGCCTTCTTTCAGATGGATGAGATTCGAATATTAGCTTAAGAAATGGAAAATATCTTTTAGAGCCAAATTTCTGAAATGAAATTTGTTTTGATAGCACCGGTAATGAAGTTTGAAACCAAGCTCCAAAACAAAAAAATTTCGAACTTACAAAAAAGCCGAATAAATTTCAGTAGTGGTCTTCAGACCATATAGTGGTAGCGAAAAATACATGATTAAACGGGCTGCCGGCGTCTCAAATATTGCAAATGTTTGCCTACGCATTGTTCTGGCTTTTTGCAACATCTGGCTTTTTTCTACACAATATGAAAAACTAAGTAAATAGGTAAAGTAAAAATCATTGGGGGCATTTAAATAAACAAAATAATTATAGATAATTTTACCTCTTATGGGTAATTCTAAATATTATTCACTAATAACCTTACATTGACTTCACTAAATGTCACTGGTGAATTCCCCATCTATTCACTTTTTTGTCTTCAGGAAAACAAAATACAGTGAACTGATTCTAACAACTTGTATACTTCACTTTACACTTTATACATGTACTTCATATTTTTTTATTGAATATCAGAACACCACATATCGATGATCCATCTTAATATTGGCTTTTGTAGATTTAAGAGTAGTTGGCACACTTCTGTTTTCATTTGCATCTGTGTGCATTACAAATGTACCAAAATCATATCTCTTATATCAGAGACCCGATTGTTCCTTATGTTCCTAATAGATCACTTCGGCCTCAATCTCAAGGCTTACTTTAGCGGCCCTAAATTTCTAAAGAAATGGAGGCAGACCTTTGAAGTTGTATTGTGTCTTCCCGTGAAACCAGCTACCTGTGCTCAGTCCGGAGGGCAGATTAACCTGCCCACTGCAGCGCTTAGCCCAAAACCTCTCGATAAAAGCTTCATGGTTAGAGCGTCCGTGCTTATTTGAGCTATCTCTATAGCGCTACAGCTTGACTCTGGCGGGTAAATCTATTTACACCATTTTGTTTTATCTTGTCTCTCTCTTCTCCCTACTCTGCAGAATCTATTAGTTCAATCTCTAACGTTATGCTCTCTCTGCTTTTCCTCATAGTAGCTTCGCCTTGTCTATTCCTGTTTGGCTGTGATACCATCCTGGAGAGAAACATCAGCAGTGCTGCTGCCATCAACACCCTTTGTTTGATTGGCCTGTTTTTCCAGTGTAGTCCTGTTTCTCTAACTGAGACTGGCTCGATGTGCTCTCTTCTTCCTCTGACATGGGAGTTGGCTCAGAGCTCGTCTGCCTGGCTGTGTGTTTTACTGGACGGGGCCTTTTACAGCTGCTTTTTGCATCTCTGCTTCTGTGTCCTTGAACCCCACTCAGCAGATGGCCGCTCACACCGAGCCTGGTTCTGCTGGAGGTTTCTTCCTGTTAAAATGGAGATTTTCCTCTCCACTGTCACTACAAGCATGCTTAGTGTGAGGGATCAACTGGTTTTCCTTAGATAGAAAACTTTGAATCAATTTGACTGTTTGATCTGGTGAACTGTAAAGTGCCTCCTGAGTATGAGATGTGCTGTGAAATTTCTGTTAAGTAGCAACAAAAACTTGAATTGAATTTGTAGAAAATTGAATAGAAAAGTACCCATTTTATGGTGCATCCCTCAGTTCAATGTTCTAGCTCCCCTTTAGCACCTGTAGAAAAAATTCTCTGAAAGCTGCCATTAAATAGTACAATGCACTGTTTAAGCTCCATAACAATATCCCCTTTTATTATGTACAGGTGCTCAAAAAACAAATAAATGAATCTTTGCATTAATAGTCCTTATAAGTCCAAAAAAAAAGCCCCGATTGTTGTTTATCTATTTACCTGTAGTTACTTTGAATAAAGGATTAGTTTCTAATCCCATTATAAAAAGGAGATTCAAATTTTACTGAGAACTAGGCCACATAGCTGCAGCTCAAGAACAGCTTTGTCATCAACAGTATATTCTGCTGAGCAATGTCGCCACCGTGTGGCCAAAAAGGTTAACTACACCATGTTTTTCCCAGCTATATATTGTGCTATTTGTTTGTGTAGATAGATGATGGGGTAGAGACTTACCCAAATAGCTAGTTTTGCTTTGTTTCCTTCAATTGCGAGTGTCTTGACTTTGAAGTCCACACCTTAAATATGATAAACAAACGAGAACGTGGATAAAGGAGAACATATTTCTGATCTGTAACAGTTTGTGTAATAAATGAGTGAGTGAGTGTAGAACCTATCGTGGCGGACTGATCTGGGTCAAATGTATCGTCTGTGAACCTCAGGAGGAGGCTGTCAGGGGATATGAAGATAAATTGCAAATGAGTCTTCAGCACAGTGGGCTATTGTATTGTTTGCAAGAAAACAAAACTGAACTAAAAATAAAAACAGCTTCCTGTTAGCGGGACATTAAACAACAACAAAAATATACAGTTGTGATGCTGAATGTCCAGCATCGGTCCTTCAAAGTTAAACGCGATAATAAGATAGAAAACAGAAACTTTCACAGCTGTTTGTTAAATGTTTCTGTAACAAAGCCAACTAGTAACTTTTTGGTAGTTTTCAGCTTGTTTTGAACATGTAGAAAACACAATCTCAAGAACACAAACAGCTGCTGAGCAGTGAGGAATAAAAATTACGCAACGACTAGAATCCTGTCAACACAAAGAACAGGCTAGCCGCTAACATGCTAATAGCATACACTAACCTGGACTTTCCCACTCCGCTTTCTCCGATTATCAGCAGCTTTAATGTGGTCAAATAATGTGCCTCATCCACGTTTCCTCTGCTGCTGACCCTGAGACTTCCACCTTTGGGCAAACAGGGATGCTCGAAACCAGTTTTGGTTATTGCTTATCTCCAGCAGCAGGCGGCTGGCCGTGGCCATGATGCATAGTTTGTTGGTTGATTTCCGTTTCATCGACAGGTAAACGCCCACGCCGCCCGGCCGCAGCCCCATTAGGCCTAAAACATAAAACAAAGAGGCTATGTTTTTCGTGCGCCAGGCGCAAGTCTGTAAATACCAGTCGTAGTCAGCGCAGAACCTGAATCCCGCCCCGGCGCGTTAAAGGCGCAACCACGGGCACCAAAGGTGCTTACAGACAACAGTTGCTTGAGGCGGACATACACCACGTATCTGACTTTTTTGCCACTTTACGCTCAATAATGAATTGAAAACCCAGCGTCGGCTCTTCCTGTCTGGCTGAACGTGTCCTGGTGGGTAGCGTAGCATTTACTCGAAACGAAGTCATTTCTGAACGTTTTAGAGCCTAAACCGCAGCGTATAGGATTTCTAAGCGACAAATGCTAACAAAAAAGTTTTTGTTAATTGACCCAAAATGAGAAGATGCGCGTCCGAAGGCCTGTCTGGCCGATAATGCAAAAGCGTAGATGGAAGCAAGTAATGCTGCCACCCGTGCAAAAGCGAAAGCAGTACCCGACGTAAGAAAGATGTCCGAGGATCTCAGTGTTGGCGGGCTGGCGCGTTTATGCCTGCCGCAGCGCCGAACGCCGGCTCGGTTCCGTCTGCGGCTGCGTGAAGGCCTGCACGTGAGCATGGGGCTTTCATTAGGGAATCCTATGCTACCACCGTTGGAAACACAAGCACGCTCTAAAACACTCTCGCTTTAAGTAAATTATGGACGGGATTCACTCAGGATTACCTGGACGCGATTGGGCGAGCAGTATGGCGGAATAGTGACATCGTTTTTTGTAGACTTTATGGACCTTTCTGCGTCAGGCGCCATAGACCCCTCCATTATTTCCGGAAACGTCAGTGAGATGCAAGCAGCCTCCCCCGGTGATCTCCAGATTTATTTGAGATGGTCAAAAAGTACTCCAGAGTTTTGTTCTGCCACGGGAAGTGGAGGTAGCAGAGTATCCCTAATCATGTTTTGTGTGTATTATTCCCTTTGGCGCCCACGACCTCTTAGGGGCCCCATCTACCGACAACTTTATAGTCCCCGCCGCAAGGACGTGCAGATGTAAATGGTGCTTCTTTTGCCAGCATGTCGCTGCCCCGGAATAGGGCGCCGCGAACGCACCGAATTGCTTGGCCCAGCCGAATAGCGCAGGGCCCTCTATTGGCTTCCCCAAAAGCGTGGAGGTTGTGGTGAATTTATTACGTTGATATGCTCGCGACGCATTACCCGGCCACCGTATTTGTCCTTGGCAACTTTCTCTTTTTAGTAGTTATTTATTTCATTTTTCTTACCTTTACAGTTCGATTTTAACTGAATTTATCAGATTTGCTCAAGTTCTAATTCTAAATTGATCTAATGTGTGTCAATGGCTTTTAATATCACCACACCACTTCCGCGTAGACTTTTCAAAATAAAGATCTTTTTTTTCTTTAGTATATACTCCACAAGCTATATATATAAAACTTTTGTAAAACTTTTTGGTCCAACTTTATTCACTGACCACAGAGACATGCTGTATATCTTAAAGATTTCTAGTGCTCTCCCTTTAGTTCGTACAATTGTAGTAATACAGCACATCATCAGTTATCCTTTAAACAAAGTTAAACACCTTGGTTTTTAACTTTATCTTGTTTTTTTTTATATGTTTTGAAGCTGTTATTTCTGCAACAATGCTATCATATTTAAATATTGAGTGGGAATCATTGTTGTTTGAAACAGCAGCCACTCTGTTCATGCTGTCACATCAGAATCAGAAATCAGGATCAGAAAGATTCTGATTCTGATTTACTTCTGATTTACTTCTGATTCTGATTTACATCACTGGATGCACCTATCATCAAATGGCCAGCCAATCCTGTGTTCAAGGAAATACTATCACCTTTGGCTTAAAGTAGATATTTACTTATTTTGTTAATTTTCCTAAGGAAGTTTTCATTTTAGTTAAGGTGAAATTAGCAGTTTCAAACCACAGTTACCCATTTTCAATTGAAACAAGAGGAAATTTGAATATCAATAAATGAGGAGGACATTTCTCCTCTTTAAATTTAGTACATTAAATGATGAATTGTTGCCCTTTTTTGTATCATGTATGTTGGCTCTGCTGGTATATTTGTTCTAGAACCTCCACTGCGCTATGAGGATGTCTCATTCCTATATGGGAGCCCAATTCTGCCACTCTGATTTAAAAAAAAGTTATACTGCTTAAGGATAAGTGAGATATCTCGTAATAATGAGATTATGATTTGATTATGATGATGAAATCTCGTAATGGGAGAGTATCTCATAATTACCAAATAGGTTGTAAAATTAACTCCAGTTTAGTAGGAGATAATGTTAGCTAGAATTAGACCACCACTTCTGGGGAGGATTTTATGTGTCAGAAGAACTGCTGTGGTATTTAAACTATAGGAAAGGTAATGTAATCATACTTTTTTACATTATAAATCTTGGTCTTGTGTATATATATTTTTTATATATTTGATAATTCATTATCTGCATATGGAAGAAACCAAATAAAGCCTAAATAAATTAACATAACATATCCCAAAACATAACAATTATAAAAAACTGTTTATTATGTATTATGAGATAGTTAAATCAGAATTCTTTGATATACATTTCCTTTTTTTTCATTGGAGAGTGGCGTGATTGGGCTTCAGCAGCTTCCATACGATCTTGCTTTGATAAACAATGATTTCAATAAATCCAGTCTTTTGCTTTGAAATGTTATATAAATCCACTAATCAAGTGTCTTCTTATAACTGCTTGCTCAAAATTATTTTAGTTGGATCAAAAAACAATCAAGACAATTTAAGGAAATTGTCCGAATGTGAGCAGAAAAAAAAGGCAATAAAAAGATGAATTTAGGTAAAAGTCTATGGTAAAATAATTTCTATTGATATTTATTTTTCTGTGTATTTTATTTTATTTTTTGTAGCTTGTATTTCTGTCTTGCAGTGATTGTTGATTTTTTATTATCACAAAAATCAACAAAGTTAAACTTATAGACGGCCATCGGCTCGTTAAAACTCTTCGTTAAAACTGAGCCACAGCCAGCAGATATACTTTTTAATTTATTTATCTTAATAACAATAATTAGGTAAATGATTTCTGTAAATACAAAGAAAGATCAGAAACAAACTCAATGTAAACAGGGGCTAGTATAATGTCTTCAGAAAATAATATTTTATTGATTTAAAATTGACAAGAGATTTGTACAAATTGTGCCCATTCATTTCCATAGTTAATCTCAATTAACTTAAAATAATAATCAATTTCTTTCAAATAACATGCCATAATATTAATATCACTGATCTGTTTGTTTTATACCTGTAAAACTATATCAAATAAATTTAAAAGATGAAATGTTCTGACATTTCAAGAGATGTTCTTTATATGAGATTGAGCCAAATCCTGACATTTGTGTCTCTAATGTTACGTAAACCCTTTTTTTTAAATTAACCTTTACAATTTACTGTAAAAAATGCCCATAGAAATTAGAGGGAAGCCTAAATACTAAACTCAAAGTAAGAATATTTTTAGAAATCCAAAAAAAAAGCCCCAATATTTTTGAAATCCTGATGTTTTAAATCAGAACCAACTAATCCCTACCCATGATTTTAACTCTATTGAGGGATGCAAAGGAAATGTATTGATTGCGTGTTTAGAAGTACTTTTATGACAAAAAAACAAATAAGATCTGAGCCCAAGTCATTCTCTTTCTCATCCTGGCGCTCTTAATATCTGAATATTTCACACAAATGTTCTCATGTAGGTAATGGTGTTAAGATCACTCTTTGTTCACCCTGAATAGTGAACTATTTGGGTTAAATGGAAGAGCAGGTTCTGTGTAGTTGAGTGAACATAGCCAAGAGCAACATTAAGACAATGCAACTTTGTTGGTTTCCTACCTAAACTATCTGAACTCTGAAACACCCCCTTATTTGCAACAATTATGTTACCCTAACCATGAAAAGAAACCCTCTGGGTGTAAAGCTAACCAGTCTCAGAGCTGAAACCAGTGAACCACAAAACAATAAACCAACTGTCTTAATCGGATGCCTGTGGGTCTCTTCTAACCACATCTGTTCTAAACTATAACCCATAACATTTGTTCTTAACCCTGTAATTATGCAAATTCCAGCTCATTGGGGAGCAAAAGGGAAAAAGCAGCACCATAAATACAGCTCAGCATATAACCTGCAAATCTCCCCCTTCATGTTGAAGAGCCCTTGCCTCTAATTGGCCCTAAATCGTATTGGACCTCTGACTAAAACTTTAGAGCTATGGCAAGATGCCAAACGGACTGTGTGGAAAAGCCTCTGCGGATGTGCTTTGAGATGATTGGCAGTTTTATTGGCTCCCATCCCTGGTGGTTCCTGTTCGCCCCGCTCATCGTCTCCTCTGCTCTGGGAAGTGGCTTTTATTTCCTCCAGGACAGCATGTCCAATGACATTGAAGAGCAGTTTACACCTGCTGATGGACCGGCCAAGACAGAGAGGAAATACGTGGAAGAAACCTTTCCAAGAAATTGCTCCATGTTCTCAAGTCTTAGGCTGAGCACCGATGGGAGCTATGGCACTGTCATAGCAACAAATGATGGTAATATTCTAACCACTGAGTTGCTTCACAACATCTTAGATTTGGACTTGAGAATCAGGAGCATGCAGGTGGAGTTTGGCAACCATTCTTTTGAATATGGAGACATCTGTGCAAAAGTGATGGACTCCTGTGCCTCAAGTGATTTCCTTGATATAATCGAGTACAATGCCAGCAATGTGGAGTCTGTCAACTTAACGTTTCCATGGTATCACACTGATTGTAAATCTATACCTTTATACCTAAGCCTGGGGAGCGTGGAAGTTCACACAGAGACTTCATTTATTCAAAGTGCTAAAGCAGTGCAGCTTCATTACTACTTAGAGGGGAGCAACCATGCAAAGAATAACCTCTGGCTGGAAAGCTTTATCAGCTTCCTTTCAAACGAGTCATCATCTTCTCTCCAGGTAAGCAGAACATATATGTTTTTTCAAGAGTTTCAGGTTTGTTGAATGTTTTTTGCTTAATGTATCAACACTATTTTACTTTAGGTTTCATTTTCCACCTCAAAGTCAATGCAGTGGGAATTTGAGAGGTCTCCAGCTTCTGTCATCAATTTATTCTCCATCACTTATGCCGTTGTCGTCACATTTTCAATACTAACTTGTTGTAGGTTGGTAAGAAGTTAGAAGAATAAACATTTTATGATTGTAATTTTATTGTAAATAACAGTTTTTTTTCTCTGTTAAGGTCAGACAATGTGAGGACAAAGGTTTGGGTGGCCTTCTGTGGAGTTCTCTGCACAGGCCTAGCAATTCTGAGTGGGTTTGGCGTGATGCTGTTGCTCGGACAACCTTTTGTCATGACAGCTGCATCCTGTCCTTTCATGATTTTAGGTGAGTAAAAAATACAAACAAGACCAGTTTTTTCTCTAAATTCTGACAGGATGTGAATGACTCTTATTCCTCTTTGAACTTTGAACATAAAGGAATTGGGCTGGATGACATGTTCATCATGATTTCCTGCTGGCAGAGGAGCCGCGTTCTGGACACAGTTCCTGACCGAATGGGTGCGACCTACAGAGATGCATCTGTGTCTGTCACTATTACCACCATCACTGATGCTCTGTCTCTCTTCCTGGGCTGCAGCTCGCCGTTTGGCTCCGTCCGATCCTTCTGTCTCTATGCTGGGATTTGTGTCTGCTTCTGTTATTTGTACAGCATCACCTTCCTTGGCGCGTGCATGGCTCTGAATGGACGGAGGGAAGCAGAGAACAGACACTGGTTCACCTGTGCAACAGTACCAGAGGACTTTCCAAGCGGATCTTCAAAAGCCTTCAGGGCGTGCTGTGTTGGGGGTGGTTACAATCGTACAACTGAGAAGGAGGAAACTGAACCCATCGATTATTTTCTTCAGCAGTTCTTAAGTCAGTGTCTCTCCCACAAAGGGTATAAAGTTTTCGTGTTTGTGTGCTATTCAGGCTATTTGGTTTTAAGCATCTATGGCATTCACCTGCTTAAAGAAGGACTCGACATCAAGAACCTTGCTTTAGATGACTCCTACCTCATAAGATACTACAATCACCAAGAGCAGCACTTCTCTAAATACGGCTACAATGTGATGGTGGCAGTGAAGCAACCCATCTCTTACTGGGATCACGATGACCAGAGGGATCTAAACTCATGCATTTCAGCTTTTAAAAACCTGAACTTTGTAAACAGCACTCTCGCTTGGTTTACTTCCTTCAAACATTATGCAGGCACTTCTAATCTGAATATTAGCTCAAAGGAAACCTTCTTCTCCCACCTGCCTAACTTCTTGGAGCTTAACCCAATGTTTAAACTAGATCTTAATTTGACTTCAGGAAAAGCCATTCAGGCTTCTCGTTTTTTTCTTCAAACACTAACCAACTCCCCGTTGAATGAAATAATGACGGAACTCAGGAGAACTGCAGAGGACTGTCCCTTTAAGCTGCTGGTTTACCACCCTGCCTTTATCTACTTTGACCAATACATGTTTATCTCAGACAGCACCATTCAGACCGTCCTTATTGCCGTCTCTGCAATGCTGCTTGTCTCACTCATACTGATACCAAACCCCCTTTGTTCTATTTGTGTGGCCTTTGCAATTTGTTCAGTAGTTGTAGGCGTTGTTGGGTTCATGTCACTGTGGGGGGTTAGTTTGGACACCATTTCCATGATCAACCTGATTATGAGCATCGGATTCTCTGTGGATTTCTCGGCGCACATTTCATACGCCTTGGTTTCGAGTCCCAAGGGGGATGTGGACCAGAAAGCTGCAGATGCTTTGAGCCACCTGGGGTACCCTATAATGCAAGGAGCACTGTCCACCATTTTGGGTGTGGTGGTGTTATCGATGTCTGGGAGCTACATTTTTAGGACCTTCTTTAAGATTATGTTCCTTGTGATAAGTTTTGGTTTGCTCCATGGCCTTGTGTTCATTCCTGTGTTTCTCACACTGGTTGGTGCTTTTATTAAGTTCTAGCAGTGTTATACATTTATTGTCCTGGTCGAGCCTAGTAGTATGATAAAGGATGCTGCCTGTCCAACATACAGAGTAGCTTTCAGGCATTATCTTTAGTCTCATTATTGTTCTATTCAATATTGTAGTAAAATGTATGAAACATGTATAAGAAAAAGTATTTGCTCCTTTTAGGACATATAGCCATGTGTTTTCTGTTTTGTTAAGTTTAAATGTTTCAGATTGTAAAAGAAAGTTAGGCTTAAAACCAAAATCTTTCCAAAAAAAAAACAAAAAAAATTACATTAGGTTTGGATAGATTTTGAAAACTTACTCACCCCCCCTTGTAAAATCCAGAATAAACAGTTTGAAATTTTTATTTAAAAAACTGGGGTACTTTTTTTCAAGCCACATCTAAGCATAACTCCCGTCAGACATGGGAAATCATAAAATCCCTTTATCAAAACCAGTCAGGCATCAGGTAGGTAAAATAATTTTGGTTCAATGTACAGAAATGGAATGAATTGTTATTTAGCCTATTGATCCACTGATTGAAGCTAGCAAATTTGAAAAGAATTGCTTTTAAAACTTTCCACAAAGATGATACAATTCTTCAATTTAAATATTTTATTTTGAGTTTGGTGTTTCCTATACGCATTACCAGTCAGTTATCATAACACAGTGGAAAGAGACAGAGAGGGAGCCATTCAGACTGCACACAGCATAAAAAAGCACTCCTATACATCTTATATACAGGATTCCCAGCACTGAATCGCACAGTATGTACATGCCAAGCAAAAGAGAGATTAAAACTTGAGAAACCATCTTTAAAACTGAGACCAAGGTGAAGAATAAGCTAAACTCTTTGTGATTAGCGTATAACCTTTAATAAGGTTCTGTTCTAAGTTTGGAGTATGTTGCATCAGACATGAAACCACAGTTGAAGCAGCTGAATTAATCAACGTCTTCTAAAGTCAAAAAATGCTGCTTCCCAGCTGTTTTAGACAACCTGACACATTTATTATTGCTGAAGTGCTCTTTTATCTTATCCAGTCTGAGCATATAATTGCTCACCTTAAAAAAAAGAAACATCGCTACAAAAGCAGAAGTGGACTGAAAATTGCTCTGCAATAAGAATAGAAAGACAAAGTAAAAAAAAAAAAAAAAACATTTGGTTTGTCTTCACTCCACATATTTGTAATTACAGGAAATCACCTCAAAGGCTTCCAAAAGCCAAACTAAATAAATAAGGATATATTTATTTACGGGCAAAATTAGGACATAAAGTGCACAAACAGTAATGCACTGGAAAACAAATGGCTCATTATACATTCACATGTAGGTCGCCTTTATAAAGGAGCAACAGAACCCGTGGAAACCGGTGAAGCAAGGAAACGAGAATATCTATGAAATCCCCTCAGAGATAAAAACATGAATGTATTTTGTATAGTGGTTGGACTGGTTTACTCATCATATCAAAAATGACTCCAAGTTCACAATGCTGTTCATTTCAAAATTCAATTCTTTTGACATCTCTTCCCGAAAAGAAAAAAAAATACAGTTGTTCCATTTATGTTTACATTCATGGATAATTTTTCCCACCAATTGATAAAACAAACCTGAGCAACGTGCCGATCAGACATGAACATATTGTTGGCTCCTCTGAAAAAGATGTGGAAACAATAATTAGATCAGTCTGTTTTATAGTAGTAGCATGATCCAACTTTGAAATACTGTAAAAATAATCATTCGTTTCCTGTAAATTGTACAGATTGAAGAAAAGATTACGCTTTAAAAATGATATGATTTGCTGTATCAAACAACTACAAATGAAAGGGAGACATTGATTTGCCTTTTTATACTGGGAAAAGATCTTGTAAATACATTTTTCTTTATTCTTCATTAACCCTCAATGATAAACCAAAAGACATTTCAAAACCAAAGTAGTTTGGATGTTTTTTGAAAAAGGGGAGGCTTTATAAAAAGAATGTGTCCTACCATTTTTCCACCTTGTTTAAATACCTGGATGTTGTTGGTCCAATTTAATATGGAAATAGTGTGCTTTGATAAAAGAACGCATTTTCCACCTAAAGGAGAAATTATCTTTTTAAATCCATTTTAAACGCAGCATTTTAGCAACAAGGTAACCCTGAATTAATACTAAAAAAAAAAAAAAAAAAAGTGCCATCAGTGATTAAATTTAACTTTAACTTTCAGTGTATACGCGAAAGGGGTACACACATTTAAGTTGATTTTCAACCATTATCCCATGGTAAAAACAAAACAAAACAGAATTATTCTTAGGTGTAACACACATCATTCCTAGAAGGAGCGGAATATGCTACGTCTGCATCTGTGACTCAAAATACCAACCTGCTGTCTATTGCTTTAAATACATCAGCACTTCTAGTTTGGGAGATTCTATGAAATCATGAGGACTTTATGAAGAACTTTTAAAAGACGACCCTCCTAAGCTAAATGTATCTGATCCCATTCTTTCTTTAAAATCTATCCGCCCTCTTCCCATTCGCGTCCTCCCCGCGGGTTTTATCTGGTCTCTAGGGTTTTGCCTCCAGAACCAAGCTGAATCCCTTTATGTCCAGCTGTCTCATACATGAGCAGAGCATCTGCTAGGTTCTATGCCCTTGGCGTGAGACTTTAACAGGCTTTGGCACGCCAAGGAATCCTGGAAACAGCAGGACAAAAGGTGTTACTTAAGCATCATCAGAGGAGCCAAGAGGTTTGAATTTTTAGATTTGATGGAGGCGGACCTTCAGAAGAACCCCGGACTTCATGCTCCACAGCAGCTTGTGTCTTCTGACCTCCGCCACAGGTCAGAGAGAAGTCATCACACCCAACTGATAGACAAGGAGGAAAAAATCAGAACCTAAATCAGTGCAATGCATTTTGTAATTACACGGTTTTTACCTTCTCACACATCCCATATCTGGTCACCATCATCTTAGCAATCCTGGTAGCGCTATCAAAGTCACTCGATGCTCCTTTAAAACCAGAATTAATCTCCTTTAGCATGAGCTTTCCTAACACACACACACTAACATGGCCATCAATCTCCCATCAATGGTTTGTACCCGTTGTGATGTTCTCATGGCCAAATATAATCTCCTCTGCCACACGGCCGCCCATACTGACATCCATCTGTGCCAGAAGCTGAGAACGGGTCTCACTCCACCTGTCGTTCTCTGGAAGCATGGAAACCTGTAGGATGAAGAGGAAGTCAAATGTTCGCTGCACAGCAATAATAGATAAAACTTAAAGAAGCACTTCAGCAACAGGTCCAGATTTTCCTTACGTGTCCCAGACTTGGGCCTCTGGGCATGATGGTCGCTTTGTTGATCGGCATGGCGTCCTTGGTGTAATACGCCACGATGGCGTGACCGGATTCATGATATGCCGTGATTTGCTTGTTCTTGTTGTCAATTTCTGCACTCCTTCTCTCGGGGCCTTGGAGAAAAGAGAGGAGAAAGGAGGGAGGTGAGGTAACAATGACGAAGCATATCATTATCTCCAGGAGCAGGGTCATCAGATCGCCACTAGCAACTCTTTACACACCCATGAGTATTTTGTCTTTGGCAAACTCCAGCTCCTTCATAGTGACCATGTCTTTGCCATCAACTGCTGCCTTCAGGGCGGCCTGGTTGACCAGATTTTCCAGGTCGGCGCCAGAAAATCCAACGGTTCCTCTGGCAATAAGATTGGCCTCAATGGCTGCAGGGAGAACGCAGAGCAGACATGTCGTCATGGAGATGATTTGGTTTGAATGATTTAACTTAATACATCATATCCAAGCATTAGAAAAAGCTGACGGCCAAAATGTCTTAAACTATTTACAAAATGTTTTGCATCATAAGAATCTGTTGTTAGGTAGGGCTTAGTAATCATTAATTAATTATTGAAATAAGAAGTCAACTGATTCAGTAATGGATTTCATTTTTTAAAGAGACTAAAACATGCCTTTAGCTGACAGAGAAAACCATTTAGAGCAGTAATTATACCTACATTTTAATTTAAAGAAAAGATATGTAAATATTTTTCATTTAAGGTAAAAAAAAAAAAACAAAAAAACGTTTTTGTATCAATATGCTCTACCCAGAAGTTTTAGTTTCACCGGGTTTAAATTCTGTAAAAAGTATTCTTTAAGGAACCTCTTGCTATCCGATTATTAATCAGTTAATCAAACAATAATCATCAAATTAATGGATTAGCAAAATAACTGTTAGTTGCAGCCCTATTGCTAGTTAGACCAACACAAAGTAGTGCAGAACCCAAAAGTGGAGAAAAAAATAATTCTTATTTTTAATGTATTCAGCCTCTTCAAACCTAAACAGCGTTTTGCATGTAGGTCAGTATTTGCTCTATCTACTAAATCATTGCAAACCAAAGGGTTATTTCTGCTTTTCAACCATGTTGCCCTTCATGTACCTTTAAGGGCAGATTAGACTTCTGCATCCGCACACATCAAAAGTCTGGGAAAGCACAGCAGTTTCACGCTAAAGTGCAAGGGGGAGCCTTTTTCGAGAACCCGCGAGAACTTCGGCGGATGGTCACGAGAACTTCGTTTTGGCAGAGACCTTAGCATGTTTGTATAATTTGTAGGCATCGTACAGGTGGTTGTACTTCCATTGTAGTTGTACTTCCATTGTAGTTGTCCCTCAGTTTTTAAAAATGGCACCCCGGCACTGAATCGAGAAGGACGACTACTCAGACAGCAGGAAAGGCATACCAAGAACCAATCACAGCTTCTTATTGTCTGCGCAGTTCAGCTTGATGTCCGCGTGGATTTGTGACCGTCCGACGTGTAGCCAGGATTTTTTTGAGGCACAGAGACAGATTTGACGGTTGCAGAGGCTATTCATCAGAAGCATATATTGGCCTTTAACCTAAAGAGTTCTGGAGAGTGAAATGAATGGCTTTCCTACACAGGGGAGACAGTGGCGTATGAAACAGGTTTGCCTGCCAAGGTTGGAACCTCATCTCACCTGCATTGCATACTGATGGTGTTCAGAGGGCCTGGAAGAGCGTGGTGTACAGCAGTCCCTAATGGGTGAATGACTGAATGCAGTGTGAGGAGGTTTGGGGCTCTTGGACTTAATAAAGCTCTATACAAGTACGCCAAGATTTATTTCACCATTTATGAACAGAAGCTAACGTCTGAACTGTGGATGTATGCAGCTCCTCTAGAGATGTCCTTTGAACCAACAGCTGCATCTCTACTTTTTACATAAAATCCAAATAAAATCATGACTTTGTTTTAATAAAAATTAAATAAAGTTCAAGAAGTATGTATAGTTTTACGAAGATGGCATCCTGTACTGTAGGTAGGAATTAACCGGAGAGGAACAGCACAAGACCGATGCTAACGGCTCACCTGGATCTACTTTAATCTTCTTCAGGTACCAGTTGAGAATCTCCGTCCGCCCTTTAACATCTGGTTTGGGTACAGTCACCTGCATGTCAAAATCCGCCCCGGGCGGATCAGCCGCACTGCAAAGACAAACCCAGAAGCAGCATAAAGTACAATATTGCAGCGCTTTGATCGGATTTCTGAGTAGACCGTAAGAAACCAAAACCTACTTATCCAGAGCTTGGAAGTTAGTGTGGCCCTATGATGATCACCCCTTCATTCGGGTTTAAAACCTAGAAACAGCAGGTCAAGTGTCTGTACATGCCTGGTCAACATCACACCGTCCAGTCACAGCTTCACATCTGAGCATTCTGGTATGAACACACGCTTATTGAAAGCTGCAAAAGATTAAATCGCCTCTAGAATGTGATCTAATTTCCTAATCAGAATAGAAATGAAGAGAACAGCTGCACAACCATGAAAAACATGTCCCAGATTGTTTCTGAAAAGTTTACCCATCCATCTCAGCAAGCAGCTGGTTGATAGTCTGTCTGGAGTAAGGGTGCATAGGGGACTCGGATCCTTTTACCCCCCACACTGTCTAGTTCATCAATGAAGATCACACAGGGAGCATTGGCTTTGGCCTCTCCTGAGGAAACAGCAGAGAACAGCAGTTACACCCCAATGCTGCATCTGCATTATTAGTACTACAGCTGTAAAAATGTTAACAGAGCTCCTGTTAGAAATTTATTAACCATTCATTTGGAAATTTTAAAGATGCTTTGGAATCGTATTTACAATGTCAATACAACAGACTTTGCTGTCTTGATCTGGCCTGTTGCTCCCCCTTAATTGGTAATTTCTTTCACACGGCCATTTCCCTCCCTGTCTCAATTATTGGCCCCATTACTCTCTCACTTGTGTGTCCTGCTCACTATTCCTCCCCCGCAGAGAACTCTGGGTTTTTGGCTCTTTATGTGGGGAGGTTCCGTTTTTATTCCAGTAGGCCTGGCTCCAGGGAGGAGACCAGTTTAAAGTTCCTGCATCAAGTTCTGGTTCCACGTCCTGTCTCGGCTACCCTCTGCCACTGAGCCTGCCCATCTGCACCTGATCCTGTCTGCTCCTGTGCGTGACCACCTGGTCAGCCTGCTAACCCAGAGTGTCTGAGATTGGGCGGTGCCCCGCCCCCCTCCTGCAGTATCCGCGAGCCACAGCTCTACTTTAGTTTTCTTTATTTGATAAACTTGTTGAACTTTCCTACTGACTGTCTCTCCTTGAATACTGGGTCCATCTGTCAGCGTTTCATGACATTTGCTGCACAGTTGTTTTTAAATATAGTATATTGTGTGTAATACAAACATAACTAAAGAAAAAACAAAACCAAACTGACTAAAATGTGTTTGTACCACCAGGAATGCTGAGTTTAACATTTATTTATTCGTTTTTACTTTATTGAGGTTCTGGCAAGATGCTAGGCCATTCTTCCATTTCTGGGACATTGGATTTACCCTGGAACTGTGAAGTAATAGTGACCTAATCTCTGAGGTGATTGTGTTCCAGTTTCCTGTCTGGGGAGGATCATATTCTCCAATGTTGAACACTTCTAAAATGTTTTTTGAGTGTATAAAACAGCAGTGACTCATTTCATCTTGTGAAAAGTAGTATTTTTATGACTGACTAACTGTAACTTAAACGATAAAAGAGCTGTTCAAAAACAGCCAAAAACGGCCATCGTGAACGCAGAAGTCTGGTACGATCCTGTTTCCTTTCCCACTTATGATTCTGACTTTGGTTCCAGCGGAAACCCTCTAATTAGAGGTCGAGTGAGTCAATATTCTGACTTCAGAAAACAAATACAGGGCTTTTTCAGGAGATTAATGTTTGCAGGTTTATCCATGTGTGTTTGGACCTTATTTTACTTTTAACCAAACTGTTGTTTTGTGTTCAAAATTCATGTACGTGTTAAATCAGACCCTCAGCATTGATGCTGCCATTACCACGATTATAGTGTTCTTACATCTGAAGCCTCTCCTCAAGTCCCCCAAACTTTATTCTGGTCAGTGAAGACAAATAGTTATTTTACTGTTATTATGTATGTAGCTTGTTAATGCAGGCAGTTGCATTCTAGTCCAGAGTCGGCAGTGACCCTGATTTTCAATCATCCTCCAAGAACTTTTCTTTCATTAGATGAACTTAAATTTATGTTGTTCGTGATACATAAAAAAAAAAAATACAGATAGCTGAATTTCAAACAAGACAATGACCACTGGAAAAAAAAAAAAAAAGAATAAAAAAGCTTAGCTTAAAC
>JAGKQL010000056.1:31029250-31052026 GCA_018398635.1 Cyprinodon brontotheroides
TATTTTCAGGGTCATTCCGTAAAAGTTAAAAAACAATCCACTGGACTGGGTTTCCAAGATCTGAAGACGTTTCTCCACCTCTCCAGGAAGCTTTCTCAATTCAAATGTCAGGATCCGCAGACAAACCAAGTCCAGTGGATTTTGTTTTTGAAATTTTACGGAATGACTATGACCTGGATGACTGAGAATCTTCATCAGCATTTTCAGAGTCATTAACCGACTGGAAGGTTAGGCTATGCACCACTCTCTGGCATTTGTCCTGTTACGAGGTTTCTCACCAGATGCAAATCTCTCCAGCTCCTCCAGTGTAACCATGGATGAATGAGTGTTTTAACATTTGAATAGATTTAAGTGGTGTCATAGTCCTTTATAGTAGCTTATTGGGAATTGCAAACACTCTGAGACAACCCTGTCTCATAAAATTAGCATGTTAGGATGCTTAGATTTTTGAGAAATTCAATCCATCAAATTTAGGTCTCATGTTTTTTCAGTTTAACAACCAAACTTTGTCATGGTTTGGTTGTGGTTTTCACAAATACAGAAGGCAGGAGCAGAGGGTGAGTTTCTTGAAAGAGACCTAACTATGGAATAAACACCCCGGAAGCTAAACACTAGACAGGAATCCAACAATCAAAAATCCAACTTAAAGTAGCAAAACAAACGAACCACTTCTTAACAGGACATCAGGAGAAAACAATCACGAGGAGCCAGGGTAAGACAAGGTAGGACAAAATAAGACAAGTAGGACATGGAAACCAGCACTGAGGAACTGCACAAGTGAGAGTATTTATGGGAGACTGAACAACAAAGGGGACTAACGAGCAGATTGGGAGCAGGTGTGAAGAGAACGGGAGTCTAGAAAGGAGCTGAAAACAAGAGGGCAAATAAAAAACCTTAGAACTCAAATATATCCAGAAAAATACAAAAAAGAGGATTAAACCAATAAAACTAGAAAACATGAACAAGATAACAGAACCAAGACCATACGACACAAACTGAGGTTAACCTGCGAGCTTTTGAACATGATTAATATATGAGTGTGAAAAACTACAAAAAATAAATATTGTGCGCTTTGAGGGTCTGAATTTAACATTGCATAAGTGTCTTTTTTAATATGGTTTGGGTAGGAACATTCCCTGTTAATATTGCCTGAGGTTTCTTCACTTTCCCAATGCTTGTGCAGCTCCGCTACTCATTGGAAGCAGTAGGGATCTGGGCATGAAGCCTTGCACCGCCATACCCCGCAGTGTTGGGAGATTTAATGGCTCATGTGCCATGGCATTCAGCCTTCACCGGCTTCCTCTGCCTAACTCTGATCATTGGGTACCGAGTGAAAAGAGCAAGAAGAAAATAGAAGAGAAGAAGAACATCTTTGCCAAGTCGCTGCCTCCTCCTCTCACCACAAGTGTGTTGTGAATTATCTCCCTCCCTTTCCCTGTCTTTCTCTAAGCCTTTAGTTATCCCTAGCTACTCACCCTCTTCCCATTAAACACATATAGATCTTCATCTGTCCACAAAGCTTCCACAAGACCGACTGTAAATCCAAAGCTCAATGCCGCACCCAACTCACTTGTTTAAATAGCTAATTCCTTTTGATGAAAATTGCTTTCTCTTTCTCTCTCTCTCCTTCTCTGGCTGTAACGGTGTGGTTAATGTTGTGAAAAAGAAACAAAAACAGCCGTAATTGATAATGAGAGTCAGACTCTGCGTGTGGGGATGTGATCCGAGAGACTTTTCTGCATCCTGGAAGCTCCAGACAGGGAGTTCTGCCAAGACAGAGCTGTGATTGACCGGGGCACCGGGATCCAGAGGGGGTTGAGGGGATGAGATTTCTTTTAACCAGAAAGATGTCAAGGTTTGAAAAACTATCCGCTTGGTATAAGTGTAGTTTCCAAATTTCATCAATGTTTGAGCAAAACCTCTGAAAAAATATATAGTAATAATCCAATTTAAAGGGGTCGTTCAAAACTTTCTAAGTTTTGTTCTTAAGATCATAGGTCATATTTCACCTGCAGTAAATCACGCCCTTCACACCTTCATTGAGCTTCAATCCCATCCATTGGCCCTGGAGGCTAAAGCTACTGGCAAGACATAGTGGAAAAAGATCAACTCTAAAAAAGTTAAAGCAAATCATGAAAACTCTACTTCTTACCATTTCTACTGATTACCTGTGCTCTCCCACCTGTGACTGTACTGACATGACATGCTTGAACAAAAGGAAAAAGTTGGCATCACATCACTACATTGTGTTGTAGCATGTGTGTTGCTGTTGGTTCTAAGACGAAAAAGCACTGTTTTTTTTTTCTGTGACAATTTATAGCGTTGTTGCTTTTCCTGTCTTTAAAACGGCTTAAATGCAAACCATCTAGTGATACAACTTGACGAACATTTAAGCCAAAGTGCTATTTGCATTGGATGTTTGTTTTTGTTATTTTTAACAAGGAATTTGATGTTATTTACATGGTAGATGGATGTAGACATTGGGATCTCCTACATCCTACATTATCTGACTACCATTTAATAACCTTCAGGATTACTTTATCAGAGGTCCCTCTCCCCCAAAAGAAGATTTCATTCTAGCAGATCATTATCAGATAGTGCAGCTATAAATTTCACTTTCTCTCTCCTCTCTGTCGCTGAGCAGTGCTGCAGAGGGCAAAAACTTTTGTTTATTTGGGCGACAGTGGCGTTGGATGTAGGAGTTTGCCCTGTAATCGAAGGGTTGACGGTTCAAGCCCTGACTCCGACTTTCAATGTCGTTGTGTCCTTGGGCAAGACACTTCACCTGCATTGTCTACTGATGGTGGTCAGAGGGCCCTGTGGCGCCAGTGTACGGCAGCCTCGCTTCTGTCAGTGAGCCCCAGGGCAGCTGTGGCTACAATGTAGCTTGCCACCATCAGTGTGTGAGTGTGTGTGTGAATGGGTGAATGAATGTAGTGTAAAGCGCTTTGGTCAGGTCTCCTAACTTGAATAAAGGCGCTATATAAGTACATGCCATTTACCATTTTACCATTCCCCTTCACAGGTGGATGATTTTGTTGATGGGGTTGCTAGTTCTCTGTGTTCTGCCTTAGACAACGCAGCCGCTTTGAAAAAGAACAATTTTAGAAATAGAAAGCTGGCTCCCTGGGTTAATGCAGAGCTGGACAGGTGGAATGAATGACTGAGGAAATGCGTGTCACAGAACGCTGCCTGGGGAGTTCTGATAAGGGGGGCCCGAAATCCAAAATACACTTTTTGTTTTCAGAGCAGGCTGCACAGAATTTTCTATCAGCCATGAAGTGTTTTGTCACTGGGCTCCACATGGCAAACCCAGTATTCTTTTTGTTGGACTTTTCTGCCTTGAAGCGAGCGTGCACATCCACATCCAAGAAATTATCCTACGTCACCTTTCAGTTTAACCACAGCAGCCAGCTTGTGTTCAATCACACCCAGAATACGGCTCAGCTTATGGTCCTCTTTGTTCATTGCCTTTGTCGTTATGATTTTATCAAGAGCTCTGACCCACATGCAGAGAAACCAATTCAGAGAGACCAGGGGAAATGTTTAACAGGTTTATTGAAGAGATAATGCTGAATCAAGTGTTGCTCTGAACACTGCTCAACCGGAACTGAAAAGTGAGGGGAAGACACAGTGGTTAGTTCAGGCTCAGTAGGAAGTTTGGTTCTTGTAGTTGAAGAGGAGAATTTGGTTGCTGACTCAAGTTTCCAGAGAAGTTGTTGACTCTTTGATTCCAGTCTGTGTGCGGTAGTTCCAGTGTTTGTCTGATTCGGTGGAGGGCCGACAGGGTTTACCCAGAATGCGGTTGTTTGTAGGTGAACCGAGAAAGACTGACTGCCACTCAGATTTCCTGCGGTACTTGAACGGGTCTTAGTGGAGATGAATCCCTTGATCAGTATGAAGCTCAAACGATCTCTTGAGGGGAAGTGGATTCAAACCTCCTGTTTAAATCCTCAGCTCAGTTTGAAGCTCAGATGATCCTTCCAGGAAGAGAAGGTCCGAAGTTTGCAGAATGACTTTCTGCCGAGAGGCAAAGACAAAAAAAAGATTAAGACTCAGGTTGACAAAAACTCAGCTTGACTCAGCAAAACTCAGCTTGGCTAGAGTATCCAAAACTGGCAAACACTCTGGTGTTGAGGTAGTGGCAGTCAGCAGCTTAAGAGCGCTCTGTTAATGAGGTAACCCTCTGCAGGTGTGTTGGGAGGCGGACCAGAACCAGGCGCCTCCTGGCAGACATGGGCAATGTGGAGTCAACAAGTCGTCTCCATGTCATGTATTTAATCTACCCAGCCAATTGACCAGATGAGTCCAATCTGCACAGGTTAATTCACAGTGAAGATTGGACTCACCTGCTTCAGTGGCTGGGTAGAACAAATACATGACATGGAGATGAGTTGTTGACTCCACATTGCCCATGTCTGCCTCCTGGTCGAGAAAGGGAGACAAACACAGAAACACAAACACACAGACAGGTATCCTTAAATTTGTGAGCGCGTCAACTGCTGCCGGCAGCCTGATCAATGCCCAAATAGCCGCCTAAATCTTCTGTATTAAGATAAATCAGGTTTTCCTCAAAATCCAAACAGAAGAAATCAGAGTATCATATATCGAAAAATCTATGCGTCTTCCACAACTGACAACATAGTAAAACACACCATCGTGTACGCCTTCCAGGAATCCATGGTGTATCCCATGAAGTATGTCCCGGCAGGACAGGACAGGTCCCCTTTTCTCTGTCTCCCAATTGAGAAAATTTGATCCAGTGCATTTAAGGACCAGCTGACCAGATCCATTGTTTGAGTTCAGGTGATATGAAGAGAGGGCTCAGAAAAGACAAGACACAAAAAAGCAGGGACAGAGCAGGGATTTGCTGGAGCAGCAGGAAAATGCGACACCCTCCTCCAATAGTGAGAACAGAACACCTGCTCCTGCCTCTATTTAAACTGCCTGCCACCAATCATCAGCGCCAGATTATTCTTCTCTTGAGCCGGTCTGGAGATTGTGTCCAACATTACCTTAGTATTTCTGATTTACTGTTCTGCTTCTCAACCACTGAGCCCTCCTGTTCCTGTTTGATCTTATTTTACCTGCCTGTTTCCAGTTGTCAGGCCAGATTATTCTTGAACCAGTGGTGAGAGTGTTTCAGCATTACCTCAGCGTTATACTGCACCGATAGAAACAAAGAAATAAGCTGTAAGTCTCGGGGGGGCGGGCTCTGTGTTTACATCAACAACAGCTAGTGTAAAAATGCTAGATCAGTTACCAGCTTCTGCTCTCTTGACATTGAGTTTCTGACTGCTAACTGCAGACCGTTCTTTCTGCCTAGAGAGTTCAGTGTCGTTAGCATCACTGCTGTTTATTTGCCCCCCAGCACTAACACTAAAGAGGCCATGAAGACTATACCAGGCTACCTCTGAGCTCCAATCTGCACACAGAGCGTGTTTTCATCATTGCTGGGAATTTTAACCAGGCTAACTTGATGACTGTTCTCCTTCCTTTTTACCAACATGTGGACTTTTTGCAACTTGGGGTGAAAGCATTTTGAACCTGGTTTAAACTCACATCAAAGATGCGTTGCAGAACGCCCCGCCCCACCTGCGGCTCATCAGATTATCTCTCAGTTATGCTTATCCCCGCATATAGCCCAAGTTGATCAGGGCTAAACTGACAGTTAAAGAGGTCAGAATGTGGTCTGAGGGCGCCATGGAGAAAATCAGGACTGTTTTGAATGTTTTGACTGGAACATCTTCAAGGCTGCAGCAACATATGACGCTTTTGTTAAATATTTGATGAGTATGCCATGACTGTGTCAGCCTACATCAACAAATGCATTGAGGACATCTGTATCAAAAAGAACATCACCATCCTGGATAAGGAAGGCCCCAGGCCTGATAAGATACCTGGAGCAGGTGTATATAGGAGCGATGCAGATCAGCTGGCTGGTGTCTCTGAGACATCTTTAACACCTGGCTGGACCAATCCATAAAAGCCAGCATGCTTCCCGTCTGCTCATTACTCCAGTCCCAAAGAAGCTCAGGTCACCCTCACTCACGATTACTCGGGGTTTGTCGCTTGACTTCATCAAGGATGAAGTGTTTCAAAAGGCTGGTTAATGAACAAATTGTCTTCTAGTCTGCCGCCAACATTCCACCCTGCTCCAGTTCCCGGGCTTACAACTCTGCACTGCTTTGCTCTTGGTGCTGTGACTTCCTCACCAACAGACCTCAGTCGTCCGGTCAGACAGAAACATGTCATCATCCTAAACACAGGCTCTGTCATGAAACGCGGACAGATGGACCAGTATTCAGTTATGACAGTCAGTGGGAAAGTTTAAAACGTCTGATTAAATAATAAACAAAACTAAAGTGGAGCTGTGTCCCCGGTGCTGCAGCAAGCCGATCCTGATCAGGGATACAGATCAGGCAGGAACGGAACAGGTGGCAGGACCCAGGCTTCCAGGCAATAACAGGCTCCCAGACAGGTTCGGAAAGTCTGACAGAGGTTCAGAAGCGTGGCCAGACGGTCACGCGACAGGAGCAGACAGGATCAGGTGCAGATGAGTACAGGCTCAGTGGCAGAGGGTGGAAGCCGAGACAGGACGTGGAACCAGAACTTGATGCAGGAACTTTAAACTGGTTTCCACCTTGGAGCCAGACCTACTGGAATAAAAAACTGAACCTCCCCTAACATATAGAGCCAAAAAAACCCAGAGGACTGCACAGGGGAGGAACAGTGGACGATCAGGAGACAAGACAAACACAAAACCCTATTTCCACTGGCCCGCCAGGATCAAGGACATGAACCTTGAAATAAACAGACCGAACAGAATGACTAGCTGGAAACAAATCATGATCTGGCCCCGAATGCTCAGGCTGAATAGAATATAACCCAGAAGAAACAGGTGAGAGGAATAAATTATAATTGAGGCAGGAAGGAAAAAAATGACAGGTGAAAAGACATGACTAAATTAAGGAGGAGCAAACAGGCCGTGATCATGACAGGCTTTGCTGCTCAGGGCAGCGTCCAGAAGCACCTTCGCTGTTCACCCTGATGACACATGACTGCGTCCCAAGGTTCACCCCCAATTACATTGTTAAGTTTGCAGACAACACTGTTTGGCTGTGACTCCATCCTGGAGAGAGGCCGGGCTTGGGCTGCCATTGTGAGCCTTTGTTTGTGGATGCTGGAGACGGCCTGTTTTCCAGTGTGGTCCTGTTTCTCTGGCCATGTCTATCTGGATGTGCTCTCTTCATCCTCTGGCATGGGAGCTGGCTCAGAGCTCATCTGCCTGGCTTTGTGTTTCCTGGACAGGGCCACTTTTACAGCTGCATTTTGTATCTCTGTGCTTCTGTCTCTCTTGAACCCCAGTCGCCTCAGCAGATGGCCTCACACGAGCCTGGTTCTGCTGGAGTGTTTCTTCCTGTTCGTAAAAGGGAGTTTTTCCTTCCACTGTCTCTACAAGCATGCTGTATTGTGAGGGATTGCATTTGAGTCATTGAGTCAAATGCAATCGTAACTGGTTTCTTCCCTGTGATAGAATCAATTTGGGCTGTATGATCTGTGGAATTGTAAAGGTTCTTGAGACGATGATGTGTTGTGAATTGGCACTATAGAAATAAACTGAATTGAAATTGAATTTAATTGACACCACGGTGGTGGGCCTAATCTGTGATGACAACGACATGGACTACAGAGAGGTGAGCAGCTGGTGGTGAGATACCAGCCTGATCCTTAGGTGGAGACCAAGGAGATCATGCTGGACTTCAGGAAGAACCGGCTCAACCACGCACCCCCACCCCTGCCCCCCTACTCCCTTCCCCACCGCTCGAAGCACCATAGAGAGCGCTCTGAGCAGCTGTCTCACTGTGTGGTGTGGAGGCTGCAGCGCCTCAATGAGCAAAGGTGAGAACAGCAGAGGACTGGGGGCATTATGATGTCCCGAAAGCCCGGACATCATCACACCCTCACCCCCAGCTCTTCCTGCTGCCCTCTTGGGAAGAGGCTTCAGAGCATTCAGCATTCAATGCAGGACCAGCAGGTTCTGCAGCAGCTTTTCCACCACCATCAGACTGCTGAATTTTGTTTTAAAATGGGTTATTTTATTTAAAAAAAAAAAAAAAGAAAAAGTTTTGGAACTGTAAATATACAGTAAATTGTTTATATTACTATTCTTTTCATGTTTTATTACTGTTTTCCAAGGCTGCTGTCAGGACTCCAGTTTTTGTGTTTGTCTGTTTGTCTTGTCTTTGTGTTGTTCTCCCTTCCACCAGCAGGAGGCGCCTGGTTCCGGTCCACCTCCTCACACACCTGCGGACGGTTACCTCATCACCGCACTGCTCTTAAGCTGCTGGTTGCCACTTCCTAGACGCCAGAGTGTTTGCCAGTTTGGGGTACTCTAGCCAAGCTTTGTTTATACTGAGTCTAATCTGAGGAAATCGTCTTCACCACGACCCGTTCAAGTACCTCAGAAAAATCTGAGTGGCAACCAGCGTCTGCATCAATCTTCACCGTCCGAGTTCTGGGTAAACCCTGTTCCACCCTCCACCGAATCAGACAAACTCTGGAAAACCAACCCACGGATTGGAGTCAAGGATTCTCCACTGCGTGAGTCGCAACAAATCCTCTCCTTCAAGTTCAACGAATCATATTTCCCACTGAGCCTGAATCTAACAGTCTGTCTTCCCTTCACTGCATGTGGGTCTGAGCCTTAGATAAAATCATGACAGCTGCACATTTATTTTATTTATTTATTTATTTGTTTATTTGATAGGGACAAGTATGTCTCATGCATCATGTCACACACTACAACATTTTAGCTAAGGCTAATTCTCAATGTCTGTCCCCACTTAGGCTTTTACACAAAACACAGTGACTGTACACAAGAAACAACAGAACAAATAACACACTAAAACATCACAGAAATAAGATCAGGTCAGTTAGATTATTAATGTTCACATGTCTGACCTCTCAATAAAAAGTCTTTAAGTTTATGTTTAAAAAGGACCCAGTTTGACTCTCCCTTCAGTTCTGCAGGTAATGTGTTCCATGTTTTGGTGCCTTGTACAATGAAAACTGATTGACCAAAAGAGGATTTGCATCTGGGTACTTGACAGTTTCCACTGTGGGCTCCTCTTGTGACTGAGCCCACAGCTCTGAGAGGAACTACACAGTCACTCAAAAAATGAAAAATGAAATTATCTAGAGCTGTTTTAAACAAATTTTCTTTTTGTATACACTCGTGTTTACAAAATGATAAAAAAAAAATATGTCTAAGTTAACCAAACCTGGAACTGATTTCTGTTATGGTCCTGCATGTCACTTCAGAAACTCTTCGGACTTCTGATCTCCTGGTTCTTTATCCTCAGCAAGTCCTTGACATTTTGGCTTCACCCTCTGGATTTTTCTGCTTTCCTTCTTCTGCTCGGATCTGGTTTCCCGCTGGTTTTACACCCTCCAGGGATGCAGCATCTGGGACATGCCCCATCTTGTTGGCAGCCCACCGACTGGATCATAACTTGTTCTCTAGGCATTGACTGAACTGTTAAACCACGTTAGTGACTTACATCCATAATCATCCCCCATCAGATTATCGTTGTCACTAACCTGTGTTTCTTTTCTACAGAATCTCCTGCCCTAGGCGCCCTAGCCACTGTTACCACAGATCCAATGTTTTAAATAGCCTCTTTTTGAGTAATCCAAATTAAATACTTGCCTTGAATACTGGGTCCTTTGTTCTGAGCTGTGACAAAACTGGAGAGAAAAAGGCACTCCTCATGCTTACAGGAATCCTATATAGTCTGGAAAAATACTTTAATGCGCAATAAGAGGACTCTTTGTAAGAGCAGCATATTTCTCCTTATTAATAGAGGAGAATAAGAATTATCCTAGATTTCTTTTTAATACAGTTGCCAAAATCACCCAGAGCCATAGCTCTGTTGAGCTGTCCATCCCACCTGCACCAGGTCATCCAGTCAGATTGATTCAAAGTTTTCTATCTAAGGAAAACCAGCTGATTGCATCGACTCATTGACTCTTCAGCAATCCCTCACACTAAGCATGCTTGTAGCGACAGTGGAGAGGAAAAAATCCCTTTGAACAGGAAGAAACCTCCAGCAGAAGCAGGCTCAGTGTGAGCGGCCATCTGCTGAGGCTGACTGGGGTTCAAGGAGACAGAAGCAGACATAGAAAAAGAAGCATAGATACAAAAGGCAGCCAGGCAGACTAGCTCGGAGCCAGCTCCCAAGTCAGAGGATGAAGAGAGCACATCCAGTTAGTCACAGTCAGAGAAACAGGGATGTAGGAGGTAGGGTCTTCCTGTGTGAAAATATTTTTTTCCCACAGCCCTTTGCCAACAAAAATATCAATTTGTTATTCTGGGAATTTATAAAATTTGCTGAATAACTGATTTAGAAAAAAGCAGATAGTAAAAAAGCAATGGAAGAGTGAAAATTGATCAAAAACATTCAAAATATGTAAATGAATTCTCATGATTAAAATTGGCAAAGGTGACCCAACGGATGGGCTTTAAGGATCTGACCCACATGCAGAAACACACTCAGAAGCCAAGAGAAAAAGTAAACAGGTTTATTGCGGTTTACAAAAACACATACTGAGAGATATACAGCTGGGTAACACTGTTGTACCTCAGCGGACTGGTGAACTGGAACCCGAAACTCTGAAGGGGAGATTACAATGATCAGTTCAGGGTTAGGAAAAATGACTGAAGGCTTGTAATTTGCAGGAGAGGCACTCAAGTTTGGGGGCTCTTGGTTAATATTTGGATCTAGTTTGTGGGGTCTTATCCGAGATAAAAAGAACTTGTTGGAGGCGGACAGGCAGGTAACGTTGAGGTCCAGAGGAGCAATGGGCGGTCTGTCACGGGTTTACCTGGAGCAAGGACTTGAGCGTATCATGTAGAAACTGGGTGTCAAAACTGGTTTAGAAAAGGGCTACAATGTGGCTGCAGGTTTTCTTTCCAACCAAACAATAGAACACCAGATCCATCCATATCATCAAGTCATCATGTTCAGATTGGACTCCTTGATGAGATGACTGGAGTCTGGTGTGCTATTGTTTGGTTGGAAAGAAAATCCGCAGCCACATCACCCCTTTTCTGGAACCAGTTTGACCCCCCTGATGTAGAGGTTTCCCTTGCTCAATTGTGACTCAGTTTATCCGGCCCAGGGGGTAGAAGGTCCAGGCTTATCTAGTGGATCAGGAAGACAAAGACAAAGCAAAGCTTAGACTCAGATAGACAAGGCAAAGGTTAGACTCAGCTAATCTCAGTTTAGCTGGAAGTAGCCAATACTAGCAAAAACTCTGGGTCCAGGTAGTGACAGTCGGCTCAAATACTCACTCTGGTTATGACCCAGCGAGCCACAGGTGTGCGAGGAGGCCCAACGAACAGGGGTACCATCTAGTGGTGGAAAAAGAAACACAAAAACAACCCACAAACTGATTCCTAACATGGAATGATCCTCATGGTTTTGTATTATTTTCTATTTCAGTCAGTTTTTCAAATCTGGTTTGTTTATAGGGTTAGTTTGTTTGTTTATACATTTTTTCCAGTCTACTTTGGGGCATTGACAAGATTCGGTAAGGCGGAAAAGAATTGTGTAAGGCTTATATCGACAATTTTAGGTAATCTGACCACTATTTTCTCTATCTTGGACATTTCATATTTTTTACCTGGATATTTGATTATTTTATTATAAGAATGTATTCTTGTTAATAAAGCAAAAATTTGGCTTTCATTCACAAAATTTTTTCTTTTGTTGCACAGTTTGGACAAATCTTGCTCTTTTCAATTTCATTAAGTCTTGACCCTGTAAGCTTTTTCCTGTCTACTTATTTTGCATGGATCGAATACTGGGAAAGGACTGGGAAGTCTGGGTGCTGCTGGAAATGGAAGATACCCATGGCAGCGTTCACTGCTAGCTGAGAAGAGCAACAAAAATGCAGACTTTTACACAATTCTCTCTTGAAGTCTTCAGTAACAAAAGAAAACAAATTTATCTAGTGGTCTTTTTTTAGACGGATCCGCTTTAGGGAAACAGATTACAGTGCAACTACACTGTACTTATAAAAAGTTATTTTTTTTCCAAACTGTTATGTGCTGCTAGATCTCTTTGAGACAGCGGAAGTCAACTTTTTTTAATCCTCCGCTAAGGGTCCTAAGTTATACTGGGGGAGTCGGGGGGTGGCGGCCTAGTGGTTAGGGCATAGGGCTTTGAATCCTGAGGTTGTGAGCTCAATCCCCCACTAACACTCTGAGACCCTTAACCCCACACTGCTCCCTGGGTGCCGTACAATGGCAGCCCACTGCTCTCCAAGGGGATGGGTTAACTGCAGAGAACTAATTTTGTTGCTCTGTACTTGTAACCGTGGAATGACAATAAAAACAGAATTCTATTCAAAAAGTCTCAGCTATCCCTCTAAACTTGCTTTGTTATTGCTTTAGAGTAGCTAATATGTGTAACGCAAAGAAATTATGATTATTCAAAGGAAATTCACTTGATAGTTTTTTGTTGAAAACTTTCAGTCAGCTTGTCTTGATCTGTTTTTATCATGCTGGAAATAATCAGTCTGAGCAGTTTTCTTTCAAAAAATAGCCAAAGCTGCCCTATAGCGGAGAGATTATTTTTAGTTTCTCTTTTTTTGATAAATGAGGGGTTTCAAATATCTGGATGTGGTTGAGGGGAAGAAGAATGAAAATAGGGAAGAAAAAAGTTGCTGGGGAGAGAAACTGGCACAGACACAAAAACCTTTAAAACAACATGTGAAAAATCAGCAGTTCTTAACAGCTAGCTTGTCATTTTTATTTGCCTCTTCAGATGCTGGCAGCGGTGGACTTTCAGGCCATGCCAGCTCGGATTGGCTGCTGGCTGCAAGGCGCAGGCCTGGCCCCGGTTAGCGCTCTTATTATCATCACCACACACTGCAATTCACATGCCAATCAAAGCTCGGAGCAGCTCAGGGCCGAGGGAGAGAGGGGTCGGTTGGAAGGGGCCGCCTGCTGGGACAATGCGGTGGACGTGGTGGGGAACATGTACACTGAACGCTTCCAGCAGGCTCTAATCGGACCTTTCACTCCCACATTTTCTCAGAATGAGCACAGTTAGAGGGATGATTGGCTCCACAGGACAGGCCTGAAGTGCAGGCTGCTACAGCAATAGCCTTGACCTGTAAGGAGGGTCAAACTGTTGGCCTGGCTCCAGTTAGCTCAGGTGGACCGGACAGATTGAGCAAAGACTGGAGGAAAGAAGAAATAGTTTTAATGAAGCAAGAATTAAGCATTGAAAGTCATTGAAAGGTACAAATATTAAAATGCTTTTTATAAAACAAATATATACATGTATGTAGAGTAACTTTTTAAGCTTCAATGTACATATTTCTAAAATGCTTTTAAGTATTGTCCAACTAAGTTGAGATTATTATTTGTATGTAACAAATTTGCTATTTAAAGTATAAAAGACAACATTAACATACAAATCAAATAGTGAAAAGATTTTATAAGTATAAATAAATATATAAACATATCACATCTGTTATATTTGAAGAACTGACTTTTACCAGAAAAAGTGCAAATTTGTCAAAACATTTTTTTTCATATGAACAAGAACTGCACATTTGTAAAATGGTTATTTTGGTCAACAATGACATAAACAGAACAGTTCATTGGGATAAACATTTAAATATGTATACATGTACACCAACGCCACTCTTATTAGGTACCCCATGCTAGTAACGGTTGGACCCCCTTTCCTTCTCAGAACTGCCTCAATTCTTCGTGCATAGATTCAACAAGGTAAGGAAGCATTCCTCAGGGAGTTTGGTCCATATTGACATGATGCATATCACACAGTTGCCGCAGATTTGTCAGCTGCACATCCATGATCCGAATCTTCCGCTCCACCACATCCCAAAGATGCTCTATTGGATTGAGATCTGGCAGGTGACTGTGGAGGCCATTGGAGTACAGTGAGCTCATTGTCATGTTCAAGAAACCAGTCTGAGATGATTCCAGCTTTATGACATGGCGCATTATCCCTGCTGAAAGTAGCCATCAAAAGTTGGGTACATTGTACATTGTGGTCAAAAAAGGATGGACATGGTCAGCAACAATACTTAGATAGGCTGTGGCGTTGCAGCGATGCTCCATTGGTACTAAGGGGCCCAAAAAGTGCCAAAAAAATATTCCCCACACCATGACACCACCACCACCAGCCTGAACTCAAGGCTGAACCGCAGGATGGATCCATGCTTTCATGTTGTAGACGCCAAATTCTGACCCTACCATCCGAATATCGCAGCAGAAATCGAGACTCATCAGACCAGGCAACGCTTTTCCAATCTTCTTCTATTGTCCAATTTTGATGAGCTTGTGCAAATTGTAGCCTCAGTTTCCTGTTCTTAGCTGGAGGGAGTGGCACCCGGTGTGCTCTTCTGCTGCTGTAGCCCATCTGCCTCAAAGTTCGGCATACTGTGCATTCAGAGATGCTCTTCTGCCCACATTGGTTTGTAACGGTTGGTTATTTGAGCCACTGTTGCCCTTCTATCGGCTCGAACCAGTCTGGCCATTCTCCTGGGACCTCTACCAGCATCAACAAGGCATTTCTGCTCCACAGAACTGCTGCTCACTGGATGCTTTTTCTTTTTAGGACCATTCTCTGCTAAACCCTAGAGATGGTTGTCCGGAAAAAATCCCAGTAGATCAGCAGTTTCGAAATACTCTGTGACCAGCCCTCTTCTGGTACCAACAACAATCATGCCATCGCTCAAAGTCACCAAATCCTCACCTTTCTTCCCCATACTGATGCTCGGTTTGAACTGCAGGAGATTGTTTTGACCATGTGTACATGCCTAAATGCACTGAGTTGCCACCATGTGATTGGCTGCTTAGAAATTAAGTGTTAACGAAAGCAGTTGGACAGGTGTACCTAATAAAGTGGTCGGGTGTATATACATGTGTGTATATATATATATATATATACATATATATATATATATATATATATATATATATATATATATATATATACATATGTACACATGTATATATATGTATACACTGGCGGCGTCACATGGATGGAAACATAATGTCCCAGAGGTGTTCTATTGAATTTAGGTCAGGCGAGCGTGGGGGCCAATCAATGTTATCAATTCCTTCATCCTCCAGGAACTGCCTGCATACTCTTGCCACATGAGGCCGGGCATTGTCGCGTGCACCAGGAGGAAACCAGGACCCACTGCACCAGCATAGCATCTGACAATGGGTGCAAGGATTTCATCCCGATACCTAATGGCAGTCAGGGTGCCGTTGTCTAGCCTGTATAGGTCTGTGAGTCCCTCCCATGGATATGCCTCCCCAGACCATCACTGACCCACCACCAAACCGTCATGCTGAACGATGTTAAAGGCAGCATAACGTTTCTCCAAGGCTTCTCCAGACTCTTTCACGTCTGTCACATGTGCTCAGGGTGAACCTGCTCTCATTTGTGAAAAGCACAGGGCGCCAGTGGCCAACTTGCCTATTCTGGTGTTCTGTGGCAAATGCCATTCGAGCTCCATGGAGCCGGGCAGTGAGCACAGGGCCCACGAGAGGACGTCGGGCCCTTAGGCCAACCTCATGAAGTCTGTTTCTGATTGTTTGGTCAGACGCATTCACACCAGAGGCCCGCTGGAGGTCATCTTGTAGGGCTCTGGCAGTGCTCCTCCTGCTCCTCGCACAAAGAAGCAGATACCAGTCCTGCTGATGGGTTGTAGAACGTCTACGGCCCTGTCCAGCTCTCCTGGAGTACCTGCAGGTCTCCTGGAATCTCCTCAATGCTCTTGAGATTGTGCTGGGAGACACAGCAAACCTTCTGGCAATGGCACGTATTGATGTGCCATCCTTGAGCAGTTGGACAGTTAAATTAACTTTGTAATATACTCTGATTACAAAGTGTTCCTTAAATTTATTTTGAGTAGTGTATATGAACCCTTACCACCCAGGGTCCAGACCAGGAAGCAGAGTTGTAGTTTAACACAAATCTCTGCAGCTTTTCTACTGTTACCCACTCTTTACTTCATCCAATCTAATAAACATGCTCCAAGGTCCACCCTAACCCCTAAATCCCTACATCCTTATGTACAGCAGGGACTATATAGTGAACTTTATAGTGAACTCAGTTAACTGACCGTTCAGACAGATGATCACTGCTTTTCTCTCCCTGTTGGTCACTACTTTTTAAGGTGCATTTGCTAGGAAATATCGACTCCATTTCTGTTTCATCCAGTAGACTAGACACTTATTTAAAATGGTGCACCCACTATACATTGCCCTATGTAATGGTTAGATTGGACATTAGGCCACAGCTGCTATCTTGGCTGTTTCTGTAATACAAACAGTTTGTTACATTTTTGCTACAATAGGAGTCAAGAAGGAGACCTGATATTTCCTGCTAAAAAATTTAGGCTTCTCTCTGATTGGGTGGGGGGGGGTCATTGATGATGCTACGGCCTCAGGACACGCAGCGCTGGGATGAAATGTCTTTAATGGAGGGAAGACTCGAGCCCCCATGATCCTTCCCTCTTGCTGTTCTCACCTTCTTCCGGTTCGCTGGAGGCACTGCAGCCTCCACACCACACAGCAGAGACAGCTGCTCAGAACGCCTCTATGGTGCTTCTGTAGAAGGTGGTGGGGTGGGTGGGGGCAGGTGGGCTCTCCCTATCCTCCTCTGCAGGAAGTCCAAGCACTTCTGGGCCCTTTTGACCAGTGTGAGTGTGATGTTTCCAGTCCAGGTGAGGGTAAGTCTGTGATGTGCACCCCCAGGAATGTGGTGGTGCTGCTGACCACCTCTACAGCTGAAGTACTGTTGATGAGCAGTGGAGCGTGGTTAGGCCGGTTCTTCCTGAAGTCCATCATGATCTCCTTGATTGTCTCCATGTGTAGGATCAGGCTGTTATCCCCGCACCACCCCACCAGCTGCTCTACCTCCTCTCTGTAGTCCTGGCCTTTGGAAGCACTTCATGACCCCGTTAGACCTGGCCTATTTTGGCGGGCGCACTATGGCACCCTCTACCCATCGCGGCAGGTTCATTATGGTGCCCTCTACCCAACTTCAGTTGGTGCATTATGGCGCCCTCTACCCATCACAGCGGGTGCATTATGGTGCCCTCTACCCAATGCAATTGGTGCATTATGGTGCCCTCTACCCATCATGGCAGGCGCATTATGACGCCCTCTACCCAATTGCAGTTGGTGTCAGGGTTGGAGGTTGGTTTAGGACCCAAATGCAGAGGCAGAGAAGCAGAGGTGATTTTTTTGTGGATTTAATCAAAAAAAGTAAACAAAGGCAGGGATGCAAAAATCCAACTAATAAATAAAAGCAAACCAGAACTATGGAGACATCTGGGGTAACCAAACTCTTGGAGCCAGGGAGAGACGAGGTAGGTGGTCAACAGCATGGGAGGACAGGAAACTGGACCAGCAACAACAGAGGAACCAACAAAGAGTAAGAGCAGAGGGAGAGCATAAATAGCTGACAGAGACAAAGGGAGGGCTAACGAGCTGACAAGGAGCAGGTATGAGGAGACAACGAGGGAGTCAAGGGGAAAGGAACACACACACACAAGAGGGGCAACAGAGGACAACAGTAAAACATGAGAACTAACATAAATCTAGAAATTACAACAAAATATGAATTAAACCAATAGAACTAGAAAACAAGGAGCAAAAGTAAAGCACAACATAACCAAAACTATGACAGTTGGTGCATTATGGCGTCCTCTACCCATCATGGCAGGCGCATTATGACGCCCTCTACCCAATTGCTGTTGGTGCATTATGGTGTCCTCTACCCATCATGGCAGGCGCATTATGACGCCCTCTACCCAATTGCAGTTGGTGCATTATGGCGTCCTCTACCCATCACGGCAGGCGCATTATGACACCCTCTACCCAATTGCAGTTGGTGCATTATGGTGCCCTTTAGCCCCCAAGGCTGGCGCTTTATGGTGTCCTTTACCCAATTGCAACATCTTTATTATGGTGCCATCTACCCAATTGCAACAGGTGTATTATGGTGCCCTTTACCCAATTGCAACAGGTGCTCATGGCGCCATCTACCCAATTGCAATAGGTGCTAATGGCGCCCTCTACCCAATTGCAACAGGTGTTTTATGGTGCCATCTACCCAATTGCACCAGGTGCATTATGGCGCCCTTTACCTATTTGCAACAGGTGTATTATGGCGCCATCTACCCAAATGCAACAAGTTCTTTATGGAGCCATCTACCCAATTGCAGTTAAGGCATTATGGTGCCCTTTAGCCCCCAAGGCCGGCACATTATGGTGTCCTTTATAATTCTCTGCTCTGTGAGTTTTATCCCATAGCCATGGTTTGCCATCTGTCAGGCCATTCTTTCAGAATAGGAGCAGGCACAACAGCAGCTGTTTTTGGAGTCTCTGTGGCTTCTCTAATTAACTGGGCCGATGGTCATCATCAGCCCATGACTCATATATTCGCCCTAAGCTTTCATCCATACTCGGCGCTAAAACCTCTTTCAGCCTTTGTGGCAAGTTAACTATAAATACTGGTGGCAGTTTTAGATCTCATTCACATCCCTCGCCAGACCCTTGTATGCCTGATTCTTTTAAATTGGTGTTTTATAACCTATCCTCATATCACCATCACACTAGTATATCAACCATCACACAAATTGTTGATATACACTAGTCTCTTTTCCTCTCACCATCCCATCCTTCATTCAAAAGAACTTTGGTAGGTCTTTGCAGCACCTGCCCCTTTTTGGTAAGCCTTCACGGCACATCTTCTCTATTACTCATCCTGCTGTTCAAAGATTTTTTTTTGGTTTTCAACTCAAGTCTTTTACACACTGGCATGCTGACACACTGGCCTCAACCTCTGCAATTCTTGGGGGGTGGGAAACATCCCTGTTGTTATACACCTGCTTATGCATATTAAAGCAAAATTCAGCGCTGATTCAACCCACCTCCATCCCCTTCTCCACCATCGTAGCTAAGCCCCATCTGACTTTTCCATTGTGCTTCTTCAACCTTGTCCCCCTCAGAGTGTAGTTCCTTTTGAACTCTTACTGCATTCCCTGTCTCATCTCATTTGGTCGTGCAGAAGACCGGCATGTTGAGCCTGGTTATAGCCTGATGGTGCTGCATGCCTGGTGCCATCAGGCTAGAACCTTAATCTAGTTTACAACTGAATGCCACCTGACTTCATATAAATCCTCTTTTTTTTGGCCAAAACAAATGCAGACACACTGACTCTAATGTAATAAAGATCCAGTGCATAAAAATCTAAGGGAAATAGACACTTTAGCTTGTTTTACTACTTAGCAAAGAGAGTCTAGCGATGAAGCCTAGGTTCTGTACCATCAGCAGGTTAACTGGTCTCATCACCAATGATCCACTTCTGCAGAACTGAACATTCACATCTAAGCTTATGATGTGGGAAAAAAAATCAAACTGACAGATTCTGGCTCAGCACCCTTACAGGCATACGCTGAATGTCCTCAGAGGCACATTTTTTCCTTTTCTGATTTAATCCCCAAAGGGGTTCCTGCAGCTCAGAAACTCTTAGAGAGTCTGTAATTTAAAGACTGCCGAAATAGGGACTCAGCATGCTACTTCAATCAAAAGCCTGGTTTCTGATCCATCATTGTTCCCGCCGAGGCATGGTGTAATACACACACCCACACAAACTAATTTATACAGAACAGGCCTGCCAACGTGTGGTTAGCTTTCACGATGCCTTAATGTCTCGTGGTTAGAGCTCTATCGGGGCCATGAGAAATGATTTATTAGTGGCTCCCGCCTGTAGTTATAGAAAATGCTTCTGTGTCAGTGTTAATAAAGAGATCCATTCTCAGCCAGGAAAGGCAGCACCTCTTTAAAGGATTACTGTCGCTAATAAACAAATGTTCATCCTCCAATTAGAGCCATTCTACTTTGGGTTTGAGCTGAATCTGTGTTTTAAAAATGCAAGTTCTTTGTTATGGTTTGGGAGGAATGGGGGATTGCAAGCTGGGCTGGTGCAGGATAAACAATCTGTCTGTGCCTCTTAGCACAATCTCATTCATTACAGATACGTTTTTGTCTTCACACAGATTTCCTTTCCCATTATTGTTGCAGTGAGAGCTTTTCCTGTCCTGTCCATTCAGACAGATTTTATGGAAGGAGGAAGAAAATCAGAGGGCCAACTTCTCTCCTTTTATCTGTCTAAATGTCAGTCCCGGGGTCGAGAATTAGAGCGTGTGTGATGACGACGAAGATAAAACGGAGACGTGGAGACACGTGAGACCCCGGCAGTGAAGTGCGCTTGTGTGACATCATTTTGTCTCCCTCTGGTTCCAATCAGACCATCGTTTCCAGTTAATGACAGCTGATGGATTAATGACTGATAGAATGTGTGTCTCTGCGTGTGCGTGTTTGGTAGGGGGCCCATAGAAAGCTCGCAATCAGACAGCTCTCAAATTAGCACTGCATAACGACATCCTGACTTGTCTGGAAAGTCCTTCCAGACAATCCGGCACAGACACACAAAAACACCAGCACTTTCATCACGTGTCTATCAAGTCTTAACATTCTCCTACAGCGTGTCGAACTTTAACATCAGGGGAATAAGGGAAGTAAAAAGGACGTTCATCAGTTTCTAATCTCATTCTGTGACTCTCTGAATTTGCTTTATCACAAAATATTAAATATTAAAATATTTTTGGTAAGATTCCCAGACTGAACTAAAGACGTACTTTCACTTCAGTGTTATTTCCATTTGTCATCTGCAGTTTCCAGCAGAGAATAATTAGGAAAACATGTTTCTAATGGATAATACATGTAAATAAATTAATTTATTCATTCATTCAGTTTTTTAACAACAAAAGTGGTTCATGACCATGTACAGACAGAAAATCAAGCTTGCTGTGCTTCCACAAGGGAGTGCATTTTCAAATACGCTGGAGGTTTCTTCCTGTTCAAAGGGAGTTTTTCCTCTCCACTGTCGCTACAAGTGGAGTGTGACGGATTGCTGAGTCAATGAGTGGTTTTCCTTAGATAGAAAACTTTGAATCAGTTTGACTATAATCTGGTTGAACTGTAAAAGTGCCTTGAGATGACATGTGTTGTGAATTGGCTATATAAATAAACTGAATTTAGTGTATTTTTTTATTCTTTTCTTTTTCTTTTTTGCTTAGTTTTTATGTATTATATTAATCCTATGCTTCCCTGCAACACATTTCAACATGCAAAAAAAGCAACACATTTTATTTCTTTGTACGACACATATCTTCATATAATAGTGGCTTTACACAAATCTCTGTGTATACAAAATGATAATAATGTTTGCCTAATTCTAAGTCCAATTGCGTATGGGGGCAGAATGGGACAATCATCACATGGCTTTATGCCACAAGAGTTTAGTTCTGTCAGTTCTCTTCTCTCAGTGGATTTTAGGATAGTTTCTCTCAGAGAGGGGAAAAAAAACTGAGAACAGCCAATGACACCACTGAAGAAAAACTACAGGTCAGCATGTTGCCCTCTGGTGGAAATGTGCTTCATGTGGAAGTGGGCTTGTGTTCCTCCTGTTAACGTGACAGAGGTGACATCACTGAATCTGGAAGTGATTGTACCAAGCTCTGATGCTATTGGCCACCATTCAGTGGAAGGTAAATACATGTGTCTGTATGAGTGCACTTCACTTCTACAAAGTCAACATGACTGCAGAGCTCTGGAGCTGTATCATGATGAGGTCATTTCCCCTGAAGTTCAGCCCAAAGAAAAATAATAGACATTTCCACTTTAACTCCTCCATTCTTCTTTACTTCGTCATAAGTTGTGATTTAAAACCATTTTTCTTAGCAAAAGTTTTTTAGTCATTTAGAACCTTAACATTTGGCCTATCCGTGATTTACACATAAACCTTTTTCATTTTAACCTTCAATCAAATTCCTTTGCATATCATCAGGAAATTAGGCTGCAGAAGGTTGCTGCTAAATTAAGTTTTTTTTTTTAATAAATAGGCATTTGTTCTTCGCCATATGGAAATATGGCAATGCAGGGATGATGAAGTGCCACAAAACACTGAAAAATCACAAAAAACCCTAACCATCAGCCTATATTGTATCTTTTGGTTTGTGTTTTCGCACAGTAGCAGGGGAAAGGTGTCTGTATGTTGATTCATTCTCTAACTGATGAATGTTATTTTAAAACTTCTGCCAAGGAGGTCATGTTTATAGGAGGTTTTTATCTGTCTATGTACAGAAATAACTTGACAAGTTATGGTAGGATCCAACATGCATCCATCCATCCATCATCCATCCATCCATCCATCCATCCATCCATCCATCCATCATCCATCCATCCATCCATCCATCCATCCATCCATCCATCATCCATCCATCCATCCATCAATCATCCATCCATCCATCATCCATCCATCCATCCATCCATCCATCCGTCCATCCATGATTCATCATCCAGTCATTGATTCCATCCATCCATCCATCCATCCATCTATCCTCCGTCCATCCATCCATCCATCCATCATCCATCTCATCCATCCATCCATCAATTCATCATCCAGTCATTGATTCCATCCATTCATCCATCATTCATCATCCAGTCATTGATTCCATCCATCCATCCATCCATCCATCCATCCATCCATCCATCCATCCATCCATCCATCCACCCATCCATCATCCATCATCCATCCATCATCCATCCATCCATCCATCCATCCATCCATCCATCCATCCATCCAT
>JAGKQL010000056.1:31052526-31072526 GCA_018398635.1 Cyprinodon brontotheroides
TATCGGTGGGGTGGCCGATGTCCGATATTCAGTTTTAAGGCCGATACAGATAGGGGGCCGATATATCGTGCTACAAGCATGCTTAGTGTGAAGGATTTTCGTCCATTTGTCCGTTTCTATTTGCATGTTTTCTAAACTAAAACCAGGCTTTGTTGGGCTGCTGGATAAAACCTAGAACTAAACATTATTTCTGACATTTTGAATTGAAAAAAGCTTCCTGGATGGAAGAGAAGCGTCTTCAACTTGGAAGCAAAAGTCAGTGGATTGTTTTGGAAACTTTTTTCTGGAATTTTTAAAACATCCTTATTTCTCCTGCTGTACAACTAAGTTCCTTTCATATTTTATTTAAATTCCATTATGTTTTAATATAAGACTCTTGATTCCACTTTATGTCATGATACACCTTCATTACTCCCCCTCTCTCAGTTCTTGTTCCTGCCTCAGAATGACCCTTAACACCCGCCCAGCTAACACTCTCCTGTGAGAAGCATCGGTATTTACAACATTTTACAACACAATGACTTTGAGGCTTTTGCTAAGAAGATAAGTTTGTTTGAAAAGCAAAGTGCTTATCGAGCCAAAAGGGTGCCCCACAGCAAGAAAGGGGTAGAAGTATAGATAGTTCCAACATGATGTCACGCCTGGAATGCCGCAGCACGTAGGTGAACCACTTTTATTGCGTATTGTTAGGTTTATGGGTGAACAGAACAAAGTCGATAAAAGCAGTGAAGAAAGGTTTCCATGTCTTCTGATTCTCAGTATGTAGTGAATGCAAGAAACCGAGCAGCGAAGTGTGACCTGCATGATATACAGAGAAAACACAGGCCCTCAAATATGGATTTGCTTTAATCACTTCCTATCAAGCAAGAGGGTCGATTCCTTCCCACCATCATTGCAGCCCCCCACCCCCATGCAGGGGAACAGAAGACCTCGCCTGTTCAGTTAGGCCAGCAATTCCCTTTAACAACTCCTTTAAGCGTCACTATATGGGCCATTTACTGCTTTAGTGCGTAATTTTTAAAAAAGTTAGGAAGTTGAGAGGACCATGGCAACCAGCGAACCTCCGAGGTTAACAGCAGCCAGCGCTAATGTTAGCCCAAAGCTAACGCTAGTCCATCTGCAGTTCACCAGATCGTCCAGTCAGACAGATTGATTCAAAGTTTTTCTATCTAAGGAGAAACCAGCTGATTGCATCGACTCATTGACTCTTCAGCAATCCCCTCACACTAAGCATGCTTTTGGCGACAGTGGGAGAGGAAAAACTCTCTTTTAACAGGAAGGAACCTCCGAAAAAGCAGAACCAGGCTCAGTGTGTGTGGCGACCCATCTGCTGAGGCCCACTGGGATATGTTTAGTTTGTCTGAGCTTTTAAATACATCCATTCTTCCAACAAAGACATTTTTATGTATTTATTTTGAACATCAAGTAATTTTAACCAAAGAAAGTTCCCCTCACATCACTCTGAAGTTTAAAAGGGAATCTGAGGTTTACCATCCTGATGCCTCAGAGGGTCAGCATGGCAGGAACCTTTAGTAAAGCTTTTAAAGCATGAAAAAATAATCTGCTATCCATAAAATAGGCCATGACAAGTCACACATCTTAAGAGCTCGCTGGTCCTCTGGGAATAAAATCCCTGAGCTGGAAAAAAACAAGTGGGATGGAGAGAGACACTTGGCATGTAGCTGTGTGTGTGATGGGGGTAGATTTGGTTTCTGGTTGGCTGGTGTGTGTAGCTGTTCTAAAGAATTCATGTGCAGCGTGCATCCGTTGAGTGCTGCAAGATTTCGTAACACGTTTCACGCTTCGTCAGCTGCCTCCTGCAGCACAGATTGCAGCCTCTTCACTGATCCATCGTCCCAGCACAGCGGGACGTTATGACAACACGACAGCTTCAGATTAATATCAAAACAACATTTAAAAACACTTATAAAAGGCAAATCTGCCCAATATTATAGACAGTACTCGAGTTGGGGGTGGGGGGAATCCCCCTTCTTAAATGACCATCCCCCCCACACCATCCCCTGTTACATTTTATTACTGACTATAAAATTTCTACTATATAAGAACAGCAAATATATAGCACAGCCCGCTAACATTTAGCAATCAAAGGAGTGTCCTTCCATGATCCCAGTGGGAAATTAGTCCCTAACTCTGTGGGGGCAGCGATAGCCACGCTAACTCTGTGGGGGCAGCATATGCTAACTCTGTAGGGCAGCGCTAGCCACGCCATCTGTAGGGGCAGTGATAGCCACGCTAACTCTGTGGGAAGTAGTGCTAGCCATGCTAACTCTGTAGGGGCAGCGATAGCCACGCTAACTCTGTGGGGGCAGTGATAGCCATGCTAACTCTGTAGGGGCAGTGATAGCCATGCTAACTCTGTAGGGGCAGTGATAGCCATGCTAACTCTGTAGGGGCAGTGGGGCAGTGATAGCCATGCTAACTCTGTAGGGGCAGTGATAGCCATGCTAACCATGTGAGAGCAGTGATAGCCATGCTAACCATGTGAGAGCAGTGATAGCCATGCTAACCATGTGAGAGCAGTGATAGCCATGCTAACCCTGTAGGGGCAGCGATAGCCATGCTAACCCTGTAGGGAGCAGCGATAGCCATGCTAACCCTGTAGGGGCAGCGATAGCCATGCGCAACCCTGTAGGGGCAGTGATAGCCATGCTAACTCTGTAGGGGCAGCGATAGCCATGCTAACCCTGTAGGGGCAGCGATAGCCATGCTAACAGTGTAGGGGCAGCGATAGCCATGCTAACAGTGTAGGGGTGGCGATAGCCGTGCTAACAGTGTAGGGGCGGCGATAGCCATGCTAACAGTGTAGGGGCAGCGATAGCCATGCTAACAGTGTAGGGGCTGCGATAGCCGTGCTAACCGTGTAGGGGTGGCGATAGCCGTGCTAACCATTTAGGGGTGGCGATAGCAGCGTGCTAACCGTGTAGGGGTGCGCGATAGCCATGCTAACCATGTAGGGTGGCGATAGCCGTGCTAACCATGTAGGGGTGGCGATAGCCGTGTGCTAACCATTTAGGGGTGCATGACAGCCGTTACTTCTAACAGTGAAGGGCGGCGATAGCCGCCTGCTAACGATGTAAAGGGCGGCGTATAGTCGCATAGCCTTAATGGCTCTCATGTAGGTGGCTTATTAGGTGCCTAACTATGTAGGGGTGGCTTATTAACGTTGCATAATCCATTTAGGGGTGAAAGATAGCCATGCTAACAATCCACTATCCATCTTTTTTTTTTTTTTTTTTTAACACAACTAGACTACTGATTATAGATATTAAAATGTCTGGAATAAGGAATAAAAAAAAAAAAAAGATTTGAGATCTGTCATGTTTTCGTTTTTTAAAAGGCAAGTCTCTTAATAATGAATAAAATAAGTCTGTGATTTTAAAGTGACAAAAGATGAACAGATGTTTCTCTTCAATAAACTGTAACTCTCACTAAAGAATATTTCTGTTCGAGTCCAACTCGTTCTTCGCCAAGAGAAGCCTTACTTTTCCAGAAGGACAGGCGGTCGGGTCATGAGGGTGATCCGTCTCCAGTACCAGATCATTATGATGAGGATGCTGGGAGTGAGGAAAGTCTTCATGGCGAACCAAACCTTCGTGAAACCTCCGTTCTGATGGATGCTCTTCAGAGAAAATAAAATGCATTTTACATTTAGTATGTGAACTGGGTTTTATACATTCTTTTCAATGCCAACACCACAATAAAAACATGTCAAGAAGAATCTTTTGACCAACTGACCACAAGATGAATGTCTTTGATCTCTCCAATCCCAATATTAACCTTCTTGCGCTCGTTGACCGGCAGGCGGATGTTGACGAGATAGTATTTATGAGCAACACTCCCCACCTCCATGAAAGGCAGGGGGTCACATTCATACTGACGGTCCTGGCTCGCCAAGTTCTGGAAAACAAAAAAAAAGACACAGTAGAGGGTTAAAAGGGTGGAAACAGCTCAAGTTTTAGTCCATGAGGCAGACATCCTGTCTACTTTTAAGGCTGGGCTTAAAATTTCATTTTTGATAGAGCTCATAGGTAGAGGGGCTCAGATTATTCTGAGTTATCTCTATAGTTATGCTGCTATAGGACTAAACTGACTTGAAGACTTAAAGGAATATTACACCCAAAACATGATTAGCCTTCATTTTCTACTCACCCCCATGCTGAACAACACTCTGAGTACTTTTGATAATATCTCAAATGCATCACCTATGGAGATCACAGGAGGCTTCTTGCTGTCTGCTGACATTCAAATAATATGAGGTCTATGGCGGGGCCAGAAAGGTCCATAAAAAGTCCACAAAAAACGATGTCCAATATTCCTCCATACTGCTAGATCAATGTATTCCAGAAGTGTCCTGTGAGTGGGTAGCATCAGAATTTACTCGAAACAAAGTCATTTAGAATGTTTTTAGAGCATAAACAGTAGTGTATAGGATTTCCTAAAAGCGCGTTCCACGAGTCTGACGGAGACGGCGCACCAAACCAGATGAAAGTCTCCTTGCATTCAGCTCGGGCAAAAGAACTCATGCTCTTCTCCTTAACACTGAAGTCCTCAGACATTTTCTTTTGTTTCGTTGTTTCTTTTGCACAGGTAAACAGCACATTTCTTCTTCTTACGCTTGCATTATTGGCAGAGCAGACAGCTGAATGCGCACTTTCATCTGGCTTGGTCTGCAGCGGCTTCCGTAGACTTCGTGAACGCCGCTTTAGGAAATCCTATATACACTACTGTTTATGCCTCTAAAAACATTCTAAATGACTTCGTTCGAGTAAAATTCTGGGACGCTACCCACTCTCAGGACACTTGGAATACATTGACCGAGCAGTATGGAGGAATATTGACACGCTTTTTGTGGACTTTATGGACCTTTCTGCCTCGGGCCATAGACCCTCCATTATTTGAATGTCAGCAGACAGCAAGAAGCCTCCCAGATCTCCATAGATGCATTTGAGATATATCAAAAAGTACTCCAGAGTGTTGTTCAGCATGGGGGGGAGTAGAAATGAAGGCTAATCATGTTTTGGGTTTACTATTCCTTTAAGGAACCAAGCTCTGCACGGATTGGTTTTCAGATGGTAGTGTAAATGGAGCTTATGTTGTTAAAATCTGCTCTAAACCAGAAAACATGATGGAAATAGCAAAGGGGATCAAACATTTAAAGATTTGACAACAATTTTTAGAAAATCTTGGAAACTGTAAAAGAAAAAAACGTCACCTAACACCAAAACATTTTTTTACCTTCTCAAATGAGAACTTGCAGTTTAGGTTCCTCCGTTCAAACGAACGAGCCATCTCCGTCCACTCGCTGTATAAATCATCTCTGTAGGCCAGGCTGACATCGATGGTGACTACTGCTCCGTCCTCTGAGAAGGAGAATCATCACAGAGACAATAAAATAAAACATTTATAGCGCCTTATCCCCCCCCTTCCTTAGCGGGAACCTAATTATTAGCAATCCGCTGTTGTCCCACAGTGGGAACATTCAGGTGTTTTAAATAACCAACGGTAGCAAAAACACATTTATTAAAAACTGCAAACTGAGATCAAATGAAGTGTGCGGTTGAACGCGGTGATTTGAAATATGAAAAAATTATGTAATAATTAACAGCAGATCTGTCTGATCCCAGCAAAGGAGTTTTTATCAAGTCTAGGATGGAAAGATATGCGTTAACGCTCCTTAGAGCACCTAAGGTACAGCAGTCTTATCAACAGACGTCTCACGCGCATCCTGAAGTATGGCATTAGGGCTTCAATGAAAGGGAAAATTAGATTCACCTTAAAAAAATTCACAAAATTGTTTCTTTTCATCGCTTAAAGTGTTTTTTTAATGTTTAAAAAAAAAAAAAAAATTAAGTAGGTGTGCTGACGAGGACATGGACACACATTTCACAAATCCATTTTGACATAGCGGACATTTACCTCACATGACCCATCAGAGGTTCCCTTCCTGAATAGCGTTTCTCTCCCTTTCTCTCTCATGCACCATCGCTAATATTAGCCAATATGATAAAGTGAAACCTGCCCGATTGCAACAGAGTCATCAAAACCTCGCTCCAATACTAGCTAGCTAATTCCCCTTCCTGTTTTTCTACAGCCAAGGATAAAGTCAATGCACCACCTCTCAGTGGTTACTTTTTAATGTACCCCGAGCTTCAACTGAGTTGGGAAAAGCTGCATTCTCCTACTCTGCACCTCAGGGATGGAATAACCTCCAGAAAGAGCTCCAATTAGAAACTCTGGTGTCCATTAATGAATTTAAAGCAACCATGAAGAATGTAGTGATGGAGATATGTGCTTGTTTTTCTTGAGATGCTCAATGTGTTTTAACATACTGCTCTGATTTTATTTTTTTATGTTTTTTTTATTTATTTTTTTATTTTGCAAAATGTAATATGTTGTAAATATGTATGAACTTCCTGTGGTTTGGCTGCTACCTTGGCCAGGTCTCTCTTGAAAAAGAGATTCTGAATCTCAATGGGACTTCCTGGTTAAATAAAGGTTAAATACAATTTTTTTTTTTTTAAATGACGATATTACGCTTTGCATCACCTCATAAATTTGTTTCAATAGTACGGAGTGAATTTTAGTCCATTGTTGTAGCGAGAAAATAACACGTTTTGCAAATTTAAAAAAAATTGGAAAAGAAAATATTTCATAAAAGGAACTTGCAAAAAAATTGCAACCTGACCAAAAAAAAAGATCAAAAAGCGGTTTTATATATATATATATTTTTTATTGTTTTTTCTCTCAGCTGTAATAATTTTCAAACTTTTTTTTACATCATTGTTTTTCCCCAAGTTTCATTTCTGGCTTGCTTTTAATTTTTATTTCCATTTACAAAATGTATTTCTTTTTGTTTCCAACAATAATGGAATAAAATATAGGATGCATCTATATAATCGCTCCCCTATCGTATCGCAGTTTTAAAAACTGAATATCGGACATCGCTGCCACCCCACCCATATTTAACCCCATATTTGATTTGATCAGCTTCTGAGTTTCTAAAGTCTAAAAAAAAAAAAAAAAAAAAAAATACTACTTCTTCTTCTTCCTCAAAAACTTCTTTTTACAGACTTAAAAAACTTCTAAAGACGCAGGGAAAAAAATATTGATCCATTAAAATATCCCAATATCTTCATATGCTGATATATTGCCATTTAAAACACCATATCAATCTCTTTTTACTAATGAAATATTGCTATATGTCATCGTTATGCTACACTAAATCCCCCAAAATTCACCAAATGTTGCCATATTTTTATATGTTGATAGATTGACGCTGACATCTATTTTACTAACAAAATCTCGCAAAGAATTTGCAAAAATATCACGCGAGTTTGTAACAGAACTATATTGAAATTTCACCAGATTTTGAAAGTAAAATAGATCGATACGCGGTTTTAAAAATCAATTTGATATCAGCGTATGAAAATATATTTGAGTATATTATTTTTTCAAAGTGTCAGAAATGGATAACAAAAACTGCTATTTTCAATGACTACTTATTTTTGTCCAGCTTTTAACATCGGGTATCGACATATCGGTTATCGGCTACATGAGTTTTTAAAATATCGCATATCGGATATCGGGCCAAAAATCCCAATATCGCAAGCATCCCTAGTATAAAATTCACTCCATACAGATATATATAAAACGTATCTCACATATTTAGGGTTATTTTTTTTCTTTAAATGCACATAGAAATCAGATGGAACTGAATAAACTCTGCTGTATATCTAACCTCTTAGCTGTAGACAAGTTAACGCTCCGACAAAAGATGTCTGATGTGAATAAAGGGTCAAAACGGGGTGGGGGGGGTGAGGTTGAGAGATGTAAAATTCTGGGAGTGAAAGGTGGTGTTAATGGGGAGGGGGGGACAACCTGCCTAAACTGACCAGCTTCAAGAAATGCAAAGAGCCTCACAGTAACTATCTACTCACAGCTGAGAGAAATGATGAAAATGAAAACATTATAGTCGTTAACTCCAAAACATGGAAGAATAGCACTGGAAAGCAAAAACTATATGAAACGCCTTAAAATGCATCAGTTCATGCACGTTTGTAAAAGTATACTGTAGAACAACATACTCTGATTGGGTCAGAGTAGCTTTTAGTCTAAAACCACAGCAAAACGATAATAAAATAATAATAATAATGTTAATTGAACTTTATTAATCTCACATTGGAGAAATTTACCTCTGCATTTAACCCCTCCCCTTGGGGAGCAGTGGGCTGCCATTGTGCGGCACCCGGGGAGCAATCGGGGGGTTAAAGGTCTTGCTCAGAGACCCAGAGTGGCAGTCTGTGCAAATGGGTTTTGAACTCATAACCTCAGGATCTCAAGCTCTATGCCCTAACCCTAGAAACTGAATTTAAAGTGAATCAGAGTAAATCTGGATGTGAAAATTGGACACAGAAATTGGGAACAGAAAGCGGATTTCACAAAAATGAAACTTGACTTTTGTCAGCATTTGGAAAGACTGAAAAGCGGGAACTTGTAGCTCTACGGCGGTTTTCACACATGGTGCACTGAGAGTCCCTTTATTTTCCTATCAGCAGTCGCCATCTTTTAGCATCTATGAACTTTACTGCAAAATTAGGTCCTGCTGACAGACAGACAGCCATGGATGAGAGATGCCAATCTTTTTTTTTTTTTTTTTTTTTTTTTTAAGAAATGGAACCAATGCTTCATTTTCAAAGGTTCTTCTTAATATATGGTAGTATAACTTAATCATCATGCCAGCTCTCTGCACAGTGGGCCAAATCTGTTCATTCCTGTTTGATAAAAACTAACTAGACCCGGAGCTACCTTTCAACACCCTCGCTCAGCAAGTTATTATCCATTAAAGCTTCATCTTCAGATCACATTACAAAGCCAAGTGTTTCCTCCTCCAGCTCTCCAGAGTGCCTCTTTGTGCTGCAAGGAAAATCGGCTTAAAGGAGGAGAAAGAAACCCGGTGGCCTGTGCTGCAAGAGGAGGGACAAAGAAAAGAAAAGGGGGGAACCAGATGAGACCCGGCAGCCCAGTGTCTCTGTAACGCCCTCTGCCGTGCCATTGGTCGAGCCCGACACCCTCAAATGCCAGCTCTCTTCATGCAAACATTCCTCTCCAGCCTAGAGGCTATTGCCCCAGAAACAGCTGTGTTATTGCTGGGCAGAGGCCAGGGGGTTCTAGGTGGAGTGTTGCAGGTGGGGGGCTAGGATAACATGCAACACGCTCCTTTCAGACATGAACTAAAAATCAGGGCAGCTGAGGAGATGTTCAGTGTTCATTTGCAGGAAACAGCTGAAATCCAAAATCGTGGACTTCCACTGAGATCAGGGAAGACATTTTAATAAATTAGGTAAAATTGAATCCATTCACTTTAGTTCTATACTTCTAGAACTATGGTTCTATATAATTACGGTGCATGTACCGCTGTGGCCTAAAGTGAAACCCAGTAGCACATTGTGGGCAATCCCAGAGTATCCAGCAGCTCTTCACTAACATGACTCCGCATGGAAACCTTCCGCTGGAAGTAATTTTGGGAAGGGGCGAAAATACTGGTTAGTAGCTGATTGGCCTATGTTGGTGATAGACGGCCAAATAAAACCAATCAGATCAATCGAAGCATAGTGACGCACTAACAGATTTTTACTCTAGCGACTAAAAACACAACCACAAGCCAGGCTACTTCTGCTGTTAAAACCAGTTGGGAGAAGAGCAAAAACATCTTTTCCTCTGAGAAAAGCCTCCAGAGCAGTGTTTGGGCTCTTCTTTCAGTGAAGAAATACTCTGTAATTCCGGATAAAAACTTGCTCGATAGCCACGCTTAACGCTAGTTTCATCGTGGCTGAAGCCGCCATGTTCTTTAGACTGAACTGTCGCGCTTCTTCGCTATACCGCGCTCACACCCTCAAACCCGCCGCCAAGCCAACAACGCTGATTGGACGCTCCGCTTGGTGAACGGCTCCAAATGTTCTTAACGAGAGTCTCCCAGACTGATCTAAGCGATCTGCGAGATCAGGATGGTCTCACGAGGCTAGCTCTTCACCTTAATCAGTATAAAACCATTGATCTTTTTATTTTCCTTATTATTATTCAATATTTCAATCATTCGACATGAGAAGTAATCGACTTTATTGTCGAGTCATGGTTTAAAGGATTAAAATTTCTTCTAACTCAAAACGTCAGCTTAAAGTCGCACGATGAAAGAAACAGCGCTTTAAGTTTTCTACTGTTTTAATGCCGTAGGGAAATTATATTTAAATGTCAAATCATTCTAGCTTAAAACATATTATATAAATGTATTCTTTATCAGATGATATTGTCCCACAATTTTGATAATTTCTGTAAAAAAAAAAAAAAAAATCTGGTCTCTCTTTTTCATTATCTTCTGCAGGCCAGTTAGTTCTACACGCCGCCTGGAACAGTCTTTAAATTCCGCCAATCATATCAACGGTCGTCGTCAATCAAATGTTTTCGTCATAGTATCCTTGACCGGCGGCGTTTCGCAGCTAATATATCGAAGTATGAGTGGGACGTGAACGCCGCTCCGCCCCAGTGCGTTCACGGGATGGACATTCAGGGTTTCGCTAAGCAGTGTTGGCATCCAATCTTGTCATAATGACGTAGATAATTATCTCGGTTATCGCGAGAAAACAATTAATGGTTTAATCGTGATAATGAGATAGTTCTTTCATTATCTTGAGAAGGCAAAGGAAAAAAAAATAAGTTGAGTACAACTGCTCTCGCCTTACGTGAAATAATCAACAACTCGACACACCATAATTGTTAGTGGTATGCCACCAGGAAGTTATGCTCATGCTCATTCCGGACTTAGTCCCTTCACAACGCTTGAGGTCGGGAAGTTCTCAGTCCGCATTGCTCAACAGTAGCGAGTATGCTAGCACAATACCTTACGGCCAATCAAATTGTCAGGGCGAAGCTTTATACGGATGATGGATGAGTTGATCAACAGTAACGTAATCAACCACGTGACTAAAGCGCGCTTGGGTGACAAACAACAATGGCTGCCACACTGGAGAGTTGAGGTGATGTGTAGAGCCCGCTATTAGGTTAGTTCTAGGAAGATATCGACAGCAAATTAATTTTAAAAGAGAGAAGCAGAGAAAACGCATCAAGGCTCATCTTCTGCTTCTAGGCGCAGTAAACTGCACGCTTTGGACTTTTGTTGACAACCTTTATGGCGCGCTCTCTTAACATAACCCGCCAAGACTCGCTGCTCTTGGCTGGTTGTAGGTTCATCCAATTGAGTGCAGAGGCAGTTCGCGGGTTACGCTCGTAAAACACCCCCATAATCAACGCTCCCCATGGAGTTGCTCCAAGCATATTCTGACTAGAATTGAGTCGACTACGCCAAGCTATAAAGGCTGCCACTGGAAGTACGTAAATTGTAGTAGCATCAGTTTAGCATTCTCATCCCATTATGCACAGCAAGCGTTCGTAACAAAAATAAAACTAAAGGAATCACAATAAAGCAAGATATGAGTTTTACTGAAGTCTTTCTGAGGTTTAACACTGATAGATTCAGATCCTGAAATTAGGGCTTTTAGTTTCAGTGGCCACCCCAAGATTTTTAGTGGCCCCATCTGGCCCCCTAATAAAACATTTCTGGAGGCGCCACTGCTAATTGTGACATCATGTCCTGTCAGGTCTTGTATTGTTTTGTGTTTTATGTGCCAACAAATGAAAGAGTTTTTCTAAATAAAGGTCTAAAGATAAATAAGAATGGAGTCTGCAGCATCTGGCAGCAGGATTGGTCTGAATCACTAATTTGTTTGTCGACAGGCCAGGCTGTAAACAAGCCAGGCTCCTGACACATTTCCACTGAAACATGGCCAAGAATGTGAAGAAGTAAATGATCTTTGGGACCAGACTAACCTTCTGCTCTGTGTTTACAGGAGCTGCAACACTTTTTCCTGAATATTTTACCAGGGTGACTATTCCAGACCATCATCATCACTGATGCAAAGCTCAATATCTAGTGGAGTTGGAGAGAAAGAAACACTGAAAATAAAAAATCTAGACCAACTGATTGAACCAGATGTTTAACCTAGATCCCCCAAAACGGCGGTGAGGAAGTGGGGGACATGAGGGCCAGAGGGAGCATGGATCCAGGTGGAAAAAGGGTCCCAGCCGCTCTCACGCACCTCGCTCTTCTAGGTGGTCAAACTTCACGAAGTAGTTTTACGCAGTTTGACACTAATTTTGTCTGATTTGAAGAATTATTGATTTTGGCATCGGAATCTGCTGTTATAATTTTTTCATACAACATTTTGGGACCCCATTTATGTAATGCACCAAAAGGCCTCTCTCCAACTATATATAGATATAAATATCCATGTATTATAGTCCTCTTGTGTTTTTAACAATAGAAAAGCAGGGCTCGATGTTGAGCAAGTAGTTTTTATTGTTGGGAGAGTACAAATTTCATTGCATTTGCCCGCCGGGCAAGTACAATGATCGCAAAAAAAAATTATTTATCACTCAAAATTACATTAAAATCACCAACATTCGATGAAGTCGGTGGCTGAGAAGTGCAAAACACATAACAAATAAAACAAAATAACATTTGAAGGAACAAAATTATATTTTATGAAATAGTATATTTTGAAAAAAGTTAAAATTTTAAAAAAAAAAGATTTACAATTCAAAACACATTAACAAATAAAAATAAACTAAAATTGCAGTTTTGTCTTTGCACTTGTAATGCAGCTCAAAGTGTCAATTTTTTAGATGTAAATTTGTTTCTGTACTTTTTTCTCTAAAAGTTTAAACTTTCTCTCACCTAAAATCTAATCTTATTTAAAATGTGAATTTGTTTCTAAAATGTAAGTTTTTTTTAAAAATTGGGACTTTTTTTCAAAAAATACATTTGTTTCATAAAATAATAATCTTTTTTTTATTTGTTAATGTGTTTTTTGAATTGTAAATGTTTTGCACTTCTCAATACCGTACATTTTGATGTAGTTACCAAAGCTTGATATTATGAGCTAAACATGTTAGATTGGTGACCTGTTATGTTGTGTTATTGTCTTGTTGCTGCTTGTTTTGCTTGTGGAAAACTTAGACCTGAGTCGTTAAAAAGTCAGGAATTTGAAAATGATGTGGGGAAAAACCCTCTGGAATAAAATAACTCTGTATAATGATTCTCTAGAAAAGTCATTACATTATACACAGTATTGACCTGTATAAAACACACCAAAGTGGACTTGCACAATGTGTTATTCATTTAGACATTGACTTCTGTCTTGTATCATTTATCTTAAGTTTTAACCTGTCGCTTTTAGATTTTGAAACATTACAATTTATATTCTTCCAAGCACACAACAGTTTAAAAGCAAAGCTTAGTTCGAAAAAGAATGTGCATAGAAGGATCGGAAAAGCATGTTTTCAGCCACAAAGGTCTGCAGAACTGGCAGCGGTTATGTTGCAAGACACCAGAACTCCTGGAAACTTAAAAACACTGAATTACAAAAACATTTAAAACAAACATGTTTCATTGATATATATGCTGAAATTAAATATTAGGAACCCTGGCTTATCAAACATACGTGCGTAAAAATAGCTTGGGCAAATGAAGCCAAAGAAAGTCACTTGCCCAAAAGGCAAGTGGTAAGAATCCTTGACGTTTTCCATTCTTCTTTTTTATTCTGTGAGCATTTGTAAGAACAGCAGCTTGACAAGTTTAATTTTTTTATGTTGAACAAATCATCTCAAGTTTTGTCAATAGCGCTGGAATGAATAGGTGAAAGCGATTGCATCAAGTCGCTGTGTACAATGGCTGCATACCACCCCCGTAATCCCGTTAAACTTGAATCCAGAAAAGCAAGAACTCAATGCTGTTTAAACGTAAAGGAAACCTGCTTGGGTAAGAAAACATTTGTCTATCCTGTTGACAGTTACTGTTTATGCTGTAACATGATTCATTGATAATATATATACAAAAAATGAATATTAAGAACTATATTTTGCCATATATTTTTATATAAGTTGATGACGCGGTATCGCTATATTTTACTAACAAAATCTCACAAGAATTTGTAAAAATTTCACGAGAGTTTGAAAGTAAAATAGATCGATACTCGCTTTTTAAATTATAGTTGATATCAAAGCATATGAAAATATATTTTAGTTTATTATTTTTCAAAGTGTCAGAAATGGATAACAAAACCGCTATTTTCAAATGACTACTTATTTTTTGTCCAGCTTTTAACATTGGTTTATTTTATCGAATGCTTTCAGGGGTTTATTTTAAGGATTTCTAATACTACTTTCGTCCAAGGGCAAGTGACTTTCACACATTTCATTTTCCCCCCAGAAACAATTTCTTACTTGCTCCAGTATAATGTTTGATAAAATATTAGGGATGCAGGATATTGGGATTTTGGCCGCATATCCGATATGCTTAGATATTTTAAAACCCATGTAGCTTGATAACCGACATCGATATACCGATGTTAAAGCTGGACAACAAAATAAGTAGTCATTGAAAAATAGCAGTTTTTTGCTATCCATTTCTGACACTTTGAAAAAATAATATACTCAAATATATTTTCATATGCTGATATCAAATTGATTTTAAAAAATCCGGGTAGGTCGATAGGTTTTACTTTCAAAATCTCCTGCAATTTGATTTGCTGTTTGCGCAGTTACAAATCTCGCGGATATTTTGCAAATTCTGTGAGACTTGTTAGTAAAGTACGACGATAATCGCCGGATGCCAATATAATATCAACATAAGGTATCACGCAACATTTGGTGAAGCCGGGGATTGCAGGTGATATGTAACGATGACATATATAGCAATATTTCATTAGTAAAGAGATTTTTAATGCGGCATAAATATATCAGTATACATGGTGGATGATGCCGGGGATGGTTTTAATGGATCAATGGCTTTTTCCTCGCCTTGTAGCTTTTAAGTCCGTAAAAGAAGTTTTTTTGAGTGAAGCCAGTTTGAAATAGGCGTAGACATTTTTGACCTTGAGAAACCTGTGCAGCTTTATCTGGTCATTTAACCGTTAAATTGACCGGTGGGGAAATATGTCCATATTCAGTTTTGCGCTTTATATCAGGGGCCGACACGTGTATCCCCATTATTTATCAAACATGGTATCGGCAAGTAAAATTGTTTCTGGGCAAATGAAATGTGAAAGGCCACTTGCCCTTTGGAGCAGAGAAAGTGGTAAAAATCCGGATGCGTCAACCCTGAAAGCGCTTCAGGATAAATATATGGTCGTCGAGCTAATTTTAGCTGACACCTACTGAAAGCGTTTGAGGAGTGGCAAGTAACTGTAGGTCCATCGGCCCCCACCCTTAGAGCGCCCCCCACCCACCAACTTTCATCACAAAGTTACACCCTTGGGGGTTGCATATGGGCAAAAAAAATTTAAAATGAAATAAAAATAATTTGGCTGTCACTTCAGAGCTGCTGTGGTGAATTGCAGAACTAACAGGACTGTCTCTCCAGGCTGCATTTTACGTAAACACTTCATGCTTCATATCAAAGCTCATATTTTTCTTCCAATAAATGTCAGTATTAGGGCTGGAGCGCTTCTAAAGTTTTCTACTAAAAGTATCTTTCCCAGTTTTTCTCTAAAGGTTTTTAATATTATCGTTTATCATGTTTCTGAAAGTCTGAAGCTGCTTTGCTTCTTACCGATCTGGTTGTGCATCTTAAATAAGATGTCAAACTGTAGGATGACCAACATGAACTGGAACCAGGGGCTCATCTCTTTGCCCTGCATGGGAATGTGCACGGCGAACACGATGTTGTTCGCTTCGATCCGTTTGGCCACGGCCTCTTCAAACGTGGAGATCTTTTGACAGTGGTTGGGACCCCAAGGCATGAACCACTTGGATTCTTGCTTGTTCTTGGTTGTATCCACGCACTTCGTTGCCAGGTAGTTGATGGCGGTGGTGGGGCCCGGAGCTGAGAGACAGATATGATGGGGAGAAATGTTAGGGAGGGAAAAATGAGAATAACTGAATCAGTTCCATTCTAGACTTCTGGTTATTCCTGAAGACGTTTCAACCTCTTCTAGACCACCGAGCATTCAGAACCACAGACGGCATCAGGAACACATTGAAATGTCTTCAGCTTCTTCTACTGACTTGGATGCCTGACGTTTTGACATCAGGCCTTTATAATGCTCTCCCATCGTACCACAGTCCGCTCTCTGGAGTGGACTAATGAGGATTCAGGACCTTGAAACCAAACCCTGGAAAAGTTTCCAATACTACTGACATTATCATTTCGTAGGGCTGTTTTAGCATGGTTTAAAGTCCCTACGTACTGTAATAGTTTTTGCACATTTAGCTTACTTGGACTTTTTTTTCTGCAGTTCTTTCATTCCAGCAGTGGATCCACATTAAAAAAAGATAAAAATTGGAGAAAAGGTCCCAGAATCGGCGCTGAGGCTCTTATACAATGATGCAACACACACCCAGTCAAGGTACAAGAGCTGTGACCGGGGTGAGTTTCCTAGGGCCCCAACTTCCTGAGGGCCCCTTAAAACTTCGTTTACATTTCAAATTAATACGACTATTCCTTATTTGTGAAAATTAATCATGTTTTTTATAAAAATCTTTTGGCTAAAATGCCATCAGAACGCTGATAATATTAAGTGCGTCTCATCTCAGCCCCCTTTCAGTGTCCACCATATTGGATACCCAGTCCATTTGCTGCACATGTTCAGAAAGGTCCAAACAGACAGCAGCAAACCATTTGAAAACAAACCATGCAAAGAGCAGTGTTACCAACTTTTAGCGTTTTAGTCGCTATATTTAGCCACTTTTCAGACCCCCTCTAGCACTTTGATTTCTAAAAGCTCCTAGCGCCAAATCTAGAGACTTTTTTTGAAGCTACTGGAGACTTTTGGAGACAACATCTTCCAGCAATGTAATCGAACTCTGCTCTCCAGAGAAAAGTAGATTGTAACCCCGCCTTCCTGCTCTCCTCTATCTTGTCTGCTGTCATGATTCATGCAGCTATTATTTCATCCAAATGAAAATGGAGAACAGATAAGCAGATCATGGCTTGTCTACAGTGAAAAGAAGGACTAGGTTATTTACTTTGGCCTTTTGGAAACAACAGAAGGAGCAATCCAGCTAAGTGAGCTTAGTGCTTGGAAAAAATCTTTCATTCCTTTAGGGAACAGCATGAAAAAGTCAGCTGAGTACAAAACATAGAGAGGAGAAAAACAAAAGAAGAAGAAGAAAAGGGACAAGAAGAGGGACACAACCTAGAACAGATAATGGATGTCTATTCTATTAACATTTCTCTATCTCTATAATGGGTCTGATTTATGTGTTGTCAGGGTTCCTACAGCATAAGGATAGTTAAATTAATAAATTAAGACTTTTAATGCCACTTGAAATAAAAATTTTAGACTAAATTCACAAGAAACACAAGAAAAACCTGCTTGCTACATCTTAACCCAAAAGGTTTATTTTAACATAAAACCACTCCACTAATGTTTCCAAATGTTGAAAAGCTTCCCATACAGGAAGAAAGCTAAAAAACACACAAATGACAGATATATTTGAACAATTATTTAACTGAATTCACAAACTTTGTTTTAGCAGGGAACAAAACAAATCAGTTTTAAAGCCCCAACATAACCAGTGCTAAGTCTTTTTGCAGCTATTTTTCTTTTGTATGGTTTTCTTAGTATGTTTGATTTGGTGATAAGTGGAGGCGTTGCAGAGACAAGGGTGGAACTAAACTGAGAAATACCGGCTGTTTCTCTGTAACTCCATTTTGACGCTTTGTGTTTCGTGCTTCGCATGTGTGCGACTCCACTGCCTTAATTCCCATGGTTCTGAGCTTGAATGACTTCTTGCACTAAATCCACTGAGCCTCATGTATGTTCCCTGGTTTTAGCCATGGAGGAAACTCTTGGCTGGAGACAATTTTGGTTACATTTACACTTGCTCATATTTTCCAGACAAAAAGTTAATGGAGCATCTCCCAAATGTCCCGGCAGCAACAACGCTTTTATTGGTTCCGGCTATCGGGCCGGAACCAATAATGGCGTTAAAGCCATTATAAAAAAAAAAATAGCAATTTTAATGTTTTATTTAGATTACAAAAAATAAATCATAATAAAAATAATCCTATTTATGATGTTTTAAAAATTAAGCCCTACGAAAAGACTGATTTAAGACATTTTTAATACCACTTAAGGCCTTAATTTTATTTTGAAGAATTCAATGCCTTTTAAGACTTTTAAGGAACGTGGGAACCCTGCCTGTCTTTGCCTAGGGCCCCAAATTTCCTAAATCCACTCCTGGGTTGTGGTCAAGCTTAGCGCTTCCTGGAGGCTGATTTATACTTCGAACCAGGTCGCCTGCATAGGTGTCGCAGTGAACAAAAAGATGTCCCCGCCCCCTCCTCAGACACTCTGCTGCACGTCGCCCAAGTTGCAGGTGACCGCAGACAGAGGCGCGGCTTGTTTTGTTTTGTCTGACTGCCATTGCAGGAAACAACTCGTGAAGTTTGACCAGCTAGCAGAGCGAGGTGCGCCGAGAACGCTGGGAGCCTTTTTCCACCTGGATCCCTGCTCTTTTTGGCCCTCATGTCCCTCCGTTGTCAGACAAACTTGCCTCGGCCGTATCCAGACCTTCAACGAATCTGAGCATAAATCAAAAATGTCTGCGACTCTCCGTCAAGCTCACTGCGACACACTGCTGTGGGAGTATAACCAGGCCTTTAGAATGCAATGGGTGGGATTTTGGTAAAGGAACAACATTAAAATAGTTAGAAACTCCAATAAGTTGAAAGAAATCTGAACACTCAAGTATCTATGTGAGTGGAAGGTCTGAACAAGGAACAAGAGTTAAAAAACAAAAACATTCATTGTGACGCCGTCTTCTGTAAAGGTGAACAGATCCTGAGTTAACTTCATAACTTGTTGAAACGGGAGTTGCGAGTTATTAGTTTACATCTCCGGACACTAATATGTTAAATCCAATTTCTTTGTGTTTATTTTTAAGCTAAGGTTTAAAAATAGTCCAAATCTATGAATACATGGCAATAAAGGAACATCAAACAGTCCCAGTTGTCTGAAAGCCACGGGGAGTTCAATTACCGAGTGGAGCCTATAAATCAGCCCTCTCCCCACTGCAGCGGGTCAGTGATAATGGCCGTCCCCTCAGCCGGCTTCACCTCACGCCGTGCTGTCGGGTTTTGTCAGGAAACAAGGGGAGAGAACAAAAAAGAAAAGAAAAAAACCCTTTATTCTCAATTACCCCCAAAGCCCCCGGCTACAGAGCAAACACAAAGGAATCTAGCTTCATTAAAACCATCTCCGCCTGGGAAGAGCCAAGCAGGCTAATTTATCAGCAGAGTAGAGACTCTGAGAGCAGAGATAGACTCACAAACATCTCACATTCAGGCCAAAAAAGAAAACTTTAGCAAGCGATAAAGCGTAGCTCAGTAGAAATGTTTAGGTTTCTGGGTAAAAAGATAAAAAAAGCTGCATTTAAAACCACCTGACAGCGACTCCTATTCACACCTGAAGGCAGAATTCAAGCTTGACAGCCGGCTGTGCGTTTTACGTGCATCACTAAAACATTTAGGCTTCCACTTCTAAAAGAAAGGAATTTGGGGGAAAAAGAAGAGGCCATACCCATGGGGGGTAAAGGGAAGGTAGGGATGCTGCCTGAGGGCCCCACTCACTGCAGAAAGCAGACACATACAGGAGGGGGTATGAGTGCGAGAAAAGAATATTTAAATTAGTATAAAAGCAGAGAAACTGTGATGAATGGGTGGGTGTAAAGGAAGACCGTGTTTAACTAGGCTGAATGTGATGAATCAGCTCTAATAGACCTTCTACTTCAACTTAATTAACTAGAAGTATCTCTTCTGATGGAGATATTGAAACCAGAAATACTTTAATGATCCCAGAGGGAATTTATCTCTGTTAAACGCTCCAGGTACACAAACAATTTGCACACACACACATACATACATA
>JAGKQL010000056.1:31075026-31081788 GCA_018398635.1 Cyprinodon brontotheroides
AGTAGAAAAGCTGTTGAGGGGGGGCAGGGCACCAAGGCTGGTCTAACCCAGGGGCCCACATCCAGCTTCCTGCGGCCCTGCCTGAAACACCTTCACAGGCAGCAGTGATTTCCCCCCTCCCCTCAACAAGTTACAGCAAGTCGGCCCTCATTAGTTGTTTTAGCGAAAACGTTCCATAAAAATCAACTTTCAAACTGCGCATTTAGTCCAGTTTCAACAGGCGAGCAGCAGATAAAGGAAGGAGGAAAAACTCACCAATCAATCCTCCGACCATGAAGGAGAGCGCCTGGAACAAAAGCAGAGTAACTCCCACTATCACCAACTTTTTGGTGCTCATGTTCTCGATTATAGCCCCCGCCATTGTTAAACAAGCGTTTCGTTAAAAAGAAGAAAAAAGGAATAAAAAAAAAAAACAGACTGAGTGAGAAACAGATTCACGGAGGGAAAACAAGGAGGAGAAAACGCTGCATCCACGGCGAGCAGGCTGATCTGGGCTGATGTGGGCCCCTCCACCGCTCTCTGCTCCTGCCTTCACACTCAGGAGGAGGGAAAAAAAAGCAGGAATCACATGACTGAATAGCGCCGTGCTTTATCCCCAAACAGCCAACACACACACACACACTAGACCAGGGGAGGATCAGTGGAGCGCCTCCGCATTGCAATAGAGGCTGGAAATGCAGGTTAGGTGCTGCCAGATGCCTGGAATAGCGCCCCCGCTGTTCGAGGCTATTTAAAGGAGGCTCTGAGGGGCCCCATCCCACGATGGGGACATTTTAAATATGTGAAAATAAGTTTAGACTTTACAGAAGGGGATTAGGGCCACTAAAAAAAAATAAAAGCAGGTAGAACGGATGCTGCTTAGAACTCCGACTGAATCAGCGAAGTCAGGTGCGAACTCTGACACAATCTCCGGAATGACGCGGCAATTCTGGTAATAAGCAACGTACGGCATCGTTGCGCGTCAATCCGTAATGCGTGTCAGAGTTGCCGTAAAGATAAATCATAATATTCACTGCGGAGCTACCTAAGGAACATGGGAAATTTTTTTTTTGCTTTGCGTTGCCTGCCGTGAAGGAAACGCTGCTTCGCGCGAGCCACTTACTGAGCCGTTGTGAAGATATTTCACGTTCACGGCTTCTGACTTCGGATCCAATAACTCCTCGTTGTTGGAAGCGCAAATAGCCGCATCGCCTCGCATGTCCTGATAGCACAGACTACGTAATGCAAGGATCAAAAAGCGTTATTTTCACGAGAAAAACGAGCGAGCCGTTATGGCTGAGCTGGATAACCGACCGCGTTGATCACTCATGCGCGGGCAGCGGCCAGGCGAGTGGTGAAGCGTGCCGAATCGTATACAACTGCTTGTGTTGCGGAAATAGAAAATCAAATATAACTCCACGCGCGGGTTTGGAAAAATACGCCTTTGCGCGCTTGTATTTTGTACGAACATTATTAACCGTGTATATTTAGCATTAGAGGCAGCAAGCTTTGCAAAAGGTTTTCCGGTGTACTGCTTGAGGTAAGGATACTTTCTTGAGTAGCATAAGCGAAAGAATGCCGCCAAATCCCCTAGGGGGCTCGTAAAAGCTCAGCCAGCCGCTGACTGCGTGCGCTGGGTCTCTAATAATGGCGGGTCTCGCCATCAAAGCAGATAAATAAGTAGCACCGGAACGCAGCCGACGGGTCTTTCCTGGTCGAATGCGCCGCAGTGCTCTGAGCGGAAACTGAACCGTTTATGCGTTTATTGGAAACCAATTTGTGACCAACTAGAAGCGAGGAGATGCGCAGGCGGCAGGACACGTAGAGACCTGGCCGATAAATCTGGAGCCACAAGCGTATATAAGCGCAGACCTACAGCTTTCAACGGTAAGCATAAAGTCAAAAAGCAATACCATCAGAGGCTCGGCAGGTCCTGCGCCGCGAGGAGGACCAACTAAGCCACGGTAGTTCCCGATGCCAGAACGCATCTGATTACCGGTATGTCTGGTTTGTAACCATGCAGCGTTGAAATGACGGAATTTCGTTGGCCTTCGTTTCTGAATTTCCCAATATTAGAGGATTTCTGGTAAACTAGATCTCTTCTTTTACCGTAAATGTTCTAATATTGGCTGTCATGGTCTTGGTTCACCGTCATAGTAGAGGTTTGATTGACTTGTGGTTCCTACGTTGTTGTTCTGGGTTGTATTTTCTTTCTGCACACATTGCATTGCAGACAAGACTGTTTTAAATGTTTGTCTGTGCAAGTGAAATTCCCTGTCAAAGCAATGAGTTCTGAAATGTAGTAATTCAATTCAATTCAACATTGATGAATATAGGTTTACAAATTAACTGTAACAACAAATTAACAAATCAAATAAAAATGTGTAAATTTGAAGTAAAGGCATTGTCATTTTACAATTTGAAGTACATTTTACATAAAATCTAAGGTAGTATTTACAAGTCACTTTTTTGTGTAATGAGCAAACAGCAAAATTAATAATATCTCTTTCTAGCAAGATGTGATCATGTCTTGTTAAGTTGTTCTTGAATGGAATAATTTTAAACATAGTTTAAATTGAATATATATATATATTTAGAGTCTCACAGCTTTGTTAAGGATCATGATGTAAAAACCTTTTCCATCAGATAAACTTAATTTCATTTTTGCATGAAGGAATCTGTCGTCCTTCTTCTGGGACAGACGTTGCAGGAACCGATTGTTTAGCTGTAGATAAATAGTTGGGTTGAGGTTATTTTTGTTACTTCTTTACTCTGTCACTCCTATCTGGTGTGCTTCATTTTTCAAAGGCAAAAAGAATCATGAAGGAGAAGCCATTTTTAAATTTTGTTTTGTTTTGATTGCGTAATAATTTTCACATCTTAATTCACTCTGCCCAAGTCCTTGTTGTCATGATTTTATCCAAAGATCTGACCCACATGCAGAAAACCAAACAGGGAGACCAGGGGAAGGTTTAACAGGTTTATTGTGAGTAGGTAGAGAGGAGTCCAGTGCTGCTCTGAACACTGGCAAACCGGGAATGAAAAGTGAAGGGAAAGATTCTGCGGTTACTTCAGGCTCAGTGGGAAATTTGTGTCCTTGATTTGAAAAAAGGAATAAAGGCAACAGGACTCACGTTTCCAGAAAAAGGTGTATTTCGTTGAATCCAGTCGGTGTGGGTTGTTCCAGTAATAGACTTGCTCGTTGGAGGGCGGAAACGGTTTAACCAGGTAGAGGTGTTTACTTGAGGAACGGAGGAGCTGACTGCCACTTAGATTTCCTGCGGTACTTGAACGGTACTTCTGGAGATGATGAATCCCTTGCTCAGTGTGAAGCTCAAACAATCCTTGGGGGGAAAAGTAGATCCAAACCACAGTTTGAATCCCCAGCTCAGTTTGACGTTCAGAGAATCCTTCCAGTGGGGAGAAGGTCCAAAATATGGGATTTTAATGACAGATCCGGATCATAAATAAAGAAATATAACGTATTAAAATCTGGATTCTGTGAAAAAATCAAAGCTCTGTTCAGGGCACTCATTCTTGGGGCTCCTTAATAGCAGCTTATCATATGTTTGATAATTGCCAATATTGACACATCTTGGCCAAAACTCCACAAAGATTAGCTATATTTTCTTACTTTTTATTGTTTTAACATATTTATATAAGACATGCGGGATCAGAGTTGTACCAACTTCCTCTCTAATGGAGCATCTTTGTATGAGAAGGCTCGCTGTAAACAGCTGAGGCTTCAGCTTCTTTGTCCTTCTCTGTAGAGCTTTAGGTGGAGACATTTCAGTTGGCTGCTACAGATGTCTCCATGACAGCGGTAGACAGGCCTGTCCAGAGGATAAATCTAGCCTGTAGGCAATCATCACCCCCTCTAAACCTGTCCTTCACAGACATATGTCCTGCCAGGTCTGCCACTACCTGACTGGCAGACAAGAGTTTTGTCCTGCAGCACGCATAAAAAGATGTTGTCATGAAGTCGAGAGGGACAGATGGATCCAGTATTCAAGGCGCCGCATAGCCGTAGGACAGTTCAAAAAAAAAGGTTTATTAAACAGAAACTAAGGTGAGCTATGCCTCGATACTGCAGGCGGGGAGGGGCAAATCTCACCCACCCCAGACATTCTGTAGTGGAGAAACACAGGTAAGTGACCGCGATCATCTGACTGAAGATGATGTTCTCAGTGAGTCACTTACCTGGTTTAGCAGTCCAGCACTCAAGAATGTCCCAGTGCTGCAGTTCCCAGAGGATGTGCTGAAGCGGGTCCTGGTCAGGATCCAGAACAGACAGAAACAGAAAACAGGTGGCAGGATCCAGACTTCCAGGCATCCACAGGCTCCCAGGAGGGTTCAGAGTCTGACTGGGACCAGAAGTATGACCAGGTGGTCACGCCATTGGGAGCAGACAGGATCAGGTGCAGACAGGCAGGCTCAGTGGAAGAGGGTAGGCGGTGACAGGACGAGAACAGGAACTTGAAGCAGGACTTAAACTGGTCTCCTCCCTGCCAGCCATTGGACAAAAACTGAACTTCCCCACATAATGAGCCAAAACCCAGAGGACTCAGCGGGGAGGAACAGTGGACGAGATCAAGAGACGAGACAAACACTAAAACCCTCTTCCACTGGCTGCTAGGATCCAGATATTGGAACCAAATAAACTGAACAGAAAGACAGTTAATGATCTGGCACTGAATGCTCAGGCTGAACTGAATATAACCAGAGGAAACAGGTGAGAGGAATAAATTATAATTGAGGCAGGGAGAGAAAACGACAGGTGAAAGGAATGACTAATTAAGGGAGAGCAAACAGGCCAGATCATGACAGATGTTCATATTAATTCTAATAGTAATAATAAATGCAGCCAGAGTTCTGATAAAAAATAAAAAATAACGAGTAATCATATATTTTTGTAAGGCCACACAATGCCTGAATGATGGTGTTTTGCAGACCAGACATATCTTCTTCCCAAAACAAGCCAGATTATTCTTTCTCTCAAAGGTTTATTCATAACATATTTACTGTTTAACCAAAGTGTCTGTAATTTATTTTGACTCTGACAACTTTCCATTATTGTAAGTAAAGGGAACACACTCTGCCCAGGCAGAACAGGGTTGAATACCAAGCGGTAAAGGCCGTATGATGAACTGTTCTCTCTTCGCAAAGATATGAAAAAAAAGTACAGAGTGAGTGAAATCCATATATCGTTTATTTAACTGGGGTGAATAGTTGAATACCTTTTTCCCACCACAAAGGCTAGGCTTAAAAATTCCCTTTTTGATAAAGCTTCTAGTTAGAGTGGCTCAGGTTATCCTGAGCTATCTCTATAGTTATGCTGCTATAGGCTTAGACTGCTGGAGGACATAGGGACCCCTTTTCATCTTTCTGCTTTATCTCTATTTCCTCTTCTGCAGTATTTGTTGGTTTAACCTCTAAATTCATATTTCCTCTGCTTTTTCCTCATCATAGTAGCTTAATCTGAACTGTTCCTGTTTGGTTGTGACAGCATCTCAGAGAGAAATAGCAGCTGGGCTATTGCCATTAACACCTTTGGTTAGAGATGATAAATTTGGGCCTGTTTTTCAGTGATATTCCTGTATCTATTGTAGATATAGCTATGTTATATCGTGCTTTGACAAAGTTTGTGTCTATAACACAAAAAACGTAAATATAATTTCAAAATATAATGAATGCTTTTAGCAATTGTTTAATAAAAATGGAAATGATTGTAAAAAAAAACAAAAAAACAATGTGCCTCCTAACAACCTTCTTTGTTTTGTTTTGTTTTTTACCATGATTTAATATTAATTCCAAAGTTAAAAAACAATCCACTGGACCTGAACTGTTTCCAAGTTAAAAGACGTTTTTCTTCCATCCAGGAAGCTTTTTCAATTCAAAATGTCAGAAATAGTGTTGAGTTCCAGGCCTTATAGAGATGACCAAAAAAGCCTAGTTTTTGATGAACGGGTCCACCCCTTTGGAATGGGGGTCGTTTGGCATCTTTTGTGTTTTTTAACTTTTTTGGAATGACCTGGATGACTGGGGATCTTCACCAGCACATGATTTAATAGCTTCAGATGATTTTGGTTGATTCTTAGCACATTTATTTAAAAACATCCCATATAAAGTGGATAAACTTTGCTCATCTAAGCCTATTAAAAATAAAAGTGAATATTTCATATTCGTTTACTGTTCAGTTTCTAAAATGGTTATTAAAAAACATGCAATCTTTTCCGTATTCTTCTGCACCTTCTCTTTTTCAGGGGGAATCTGATGACCTGTACATTTCAGGGCAGATATTTGTTTTTCCCATGATCATAACACAAAACTTAAATTCATCCTTGTCATGTTTTTGCAGGTTTGGGTTTGAGGACCCAAAATGCAAGGGGCAGAGGTAGAACCATGTGGAGCATCAGGGGAAAACCAAACGCCCACAAGGCCAGGGAGAGCCAGAGGCAGGAAGCAGTTGAAGATCTACTACAGCATTGAAAGGAACCAACAAGGAGAGACAGCAGAGGGAGAAAATATATGGCTGACTGATATAAGGATGAAGGCAGGGGCTAGCAGGCTGATGTGAGGGAGCAGGAGGTGAGGAGGAGACAGCGAGAAGGGGAGGCTGAGGGGAAGGAACACAACAAGAGGGGCAGGGAGATGGCAAAAGTACTCACTTTCCGTGCTTGGAATTAAAAAAGTACAGATACTTGTGTTAAAAAATACTCATAGTAAAGTGGAAGTACTGATTAAACTTTACTTTACTCAAGTAAAAGTAACAAAGTACAGAGC
>JAGKQL010000056.1:31116386-31148064 GCA_018398635.1 Cyprinodon brontotheroides
ATAATGTCCTTCTGCACGTACACCCTGGTGCCATTGCTGCAGACCTGTGAGTTAACCATTAAAAACGTAAAGATATGAAGACAGAGCTGGACCCAAAATACACAGGTGTGATAAATACTCTCCATATGCATTTTGAATGTTTTATGCATGCAGATTTAATACCATGAGGCCCAAATATATCACAAGCATGAGGTTATGCTCCTTCTCTGCTCTCTCTTGCTTTTTGTGCACCTGTAGATTCTCTCCTACTCTCATGTTGATCTGTTTCTGTGCGCTTCTGTAAAATTTGTGGAACCAATCTGAGAAAGTAAACTGCAGGTGACTGGCTACTTTTAGGAAAATCCTGCCCCTTGAAACATTACTGCTTTCTTCCTAGTTGTGGCTATTAATGTTAGCAAATGTCTTTAAGCTAATTGTTGCTCTTTTAAAAAGTTAAGTCAGGGTTTGGTCAGGGTTTTCACCATGGATAAGGAGGTAAATTTTTTAGTCATTCAAAGGTTCTTTACATGTAAATAAAATGAGTGTGTCGGCCTGATTTTCAGTTTAAGTGTAGTGGAGCGTCAGGCTGAAAATACCCTGGAAGTAATTTCTCAATAAAAGTATAACTTGGTCACGAATTTGTTTTAACAACAGTAGCAATTTAATGCAAATATAAATGATTCATGTTAAATTTAGAACTTAGTTTGAGCTAAGCTAACGATAGCTTCACTGTTTATATTAAAGATAATGAGACTTAAATTAACTCTCATATCTAGTTCAGGGTTCCCGCTGGTCCTTAAAAGTCTTAAAAGGCATTGAATTCTTCAAAAATAAAACTAAGGCCTTAATTGGTATTAAAATGTCTTAAATCAGTCTTTTCCTAGGTCTTATTTTTAAAAGCATCATAAATAGGATTATTTTTTTTTTTACGATTTATTTTTGTAATCTAAATAAAACGTTCAAATTGACAATTTCTTTTATTATAAAAAAAAATGGCTGCGCCATTATTGGTTCCGTCCCGATAGCGGAACCAATAAAAGCGTTGTTGCGGCCGGGACATTTGGGAGATGCACCATTAACTTTTGTCTGCAAAATATGAGCAAGTGTAAATGTAACCAAAATTGTCTCCCAGCCAAGAGTTTTCTCCATGGCTAAAACCAGGGAACACACATGAGGCTCAGTGGATTTTTTGTGCAAGAAGTCATTCAAGCTCGGAACGATGGGAATTAAGGCAGTGGAGTCACACATCACGCGAAACACAAAGCATCAAGTAGTTAGAGAGAAACAGCGGTATTTCTCAGTTTTGTTCCACCCTTGATTCCCTTCAACGCCTCCACTTATCACCAAATCAAACATACTAAAAAAGCGATACAAAGAAAAATAGCTGCAAAAAGACTTAGCACTGGATTTTATGTTGTGGCTTTAAAACTGATTTGTTTTGTTCCCTGCTAAAACAAAGTTTGTGAATTTAGTTAAATAATAGTTAAAATATATCTTGTCATTTGTGTGTTTTTTAGCTTTCTTCCTGTATGGGAAGCTTTTTAAATTTGACACATTAGTGCAGTGGTTTATGTTAAAATAAACCTTTGGGTTAAGTTGTTGCCTAGCAGTTTTTTTGTGTTTCTTGTGAATTTGGTCTTAAATTTTTATTTCAAGTGGCATTAAAAAGGCTTGAATTTAACTTGCCTTATGTGTTGCTGTAGGAACCCTGTAGTTAAACACAGACATTTGAATTACTTTAACTGTTCGGCGTCTTTCCTTATATGTCCTAGCTGCAATGTAGAAAAAGCTGTATTGTCTCTAGAGGTGGAATTTCTAGCTGCAAAACTAGCCAATCAGTTTACTCTCTCGGGTTGGTTCCACCCTTAAAGTGACAAAAGTTGACACAAGCACACGTGTTTTCAACAAAACTGCTGCTATGAATATTTATTATCCTTCATCCGAACCACTACAGTATGCTCTACCTGGCCTTGAGACAGGAAGTTGGCCATGAGCGCTCCTCTCACGGCGTTCTCTAGATCACAGTCCTTGAATATGATCACAGGAGATTTCCCCCCCAGCTCCAGAGTCACCGGCTTTATTCCCTTTGATGCCATTTCCATGATCTGAAAGTCACATTAAAGATGAACCATCACTCCTTCCTTTATAGAAATATTAAATTGAATAGGGTAAAACACAGACCTTCTGTCCTGTGGGCACACTTCCTGTGAAGGACACCTTAGCGACATCAGGGTGGTGACACAGTAAGCTGCCTGTTTCCTGTCCACCCTGCACCACATTGAACAGCCCCTCTGGAGCTCCAGCCTTGGCATAGATCTCAGCCAGTAGCACCGCTGTCACTGGTGTGACTGGTGATGGCTTGAACACCATGGAGTTACCTGTTTTGGAGAACATGAAACAGGATATCAAGTGAGGCCTAAATTCTTGGACTTATTGTTTGTATAATGATTGCTCTCACTCTGTAAAATGATGTTAAGCTTTGTGCGTATTTTGGATAGATATGTTCTGAAAACTCTTTTAGATTTACTACTGGATGGTCAGAAGTTTAGTGTTAAAACACACTACGGCTAAAACATTCAAAGCTGTCGGTTCAGTTCATCCTTAACATGAACTAGTTCTAAATTAAGTCCATCCAGCTGAATTGAATAAATTGATTCGCGTTGATTTGAACTGCCTCTTCTTCTTTGCTCAAAATTCACATAACATTTGGATGGAAGCATATTCTCCTTTTTTTTTTTTTACTATAGTTTTATTTTTATCGGCGTACTTTTTTAGAAGAATCTGTGAGACAGAACTGAAACTTCCCACAGTATTCTCTAGCTTTTATCTTTTAAATTATTATTTTTGATTGAAAAATAAAGAATTTATTTTAGAACATGTTAAAAAAATACACCCATAATTGGTAAAGCTTATAGAGCGGCTCAGGTTATCCTGAAATATCTCTATAGTTATGCTGCTATAGGCTTAGACTGCTCGGAGGACATAGGGACCCCTTTTTCATCATTGCTTCATTCCTATCTCCATTCTCCCATTCTGCAGATTTTTTTAGTTCAATCTCTAATGTTCTGCTGCTTTCTGCTTTTTTTTCTCATAGTAGCTTCATGCCTCGCCTGTTCTCGTTTGGCTGTGACTCCATCCTGGAGAGAAATATCCGGCTGTGCTGCTGCCATCAACACCTTTGTTTATAGATGTTTGACCTCAGTCTATTTTTCACTGTAGTCCTGTTTCTCTGACTGTGATTGGCTGGATTTGCTCTCTTTATCCCCTGGCATGGGAGCTGACTTGGAGCTTGTCTGCCTGGCTGTGTGTTTCCTGGATGGGGCCGCCTGTGGAGCTGGTTGACAAGTTCCTTTGTATCTTTGCTTCTTTCTGTATGTCTGCTCCTGTCTCCTTGAACCCCAGTCAGCCTCGGGTAGATGGCTGCTCACACTGAGCCTGGTTCTGCTGGAGGTTTCTTCCTGTTAAAAGGGAGTTTTTCCTCTCCACTGTTACTACAAGTATGTTTGGTGTTAGGGATTGCCTTCGAGTCAATGCAATCGACTGGTTTTCCTTAGGTAGAAAACTTTGAATCAATGTGACTGGATGATCTGGTGAATTGTAAAGTGCCTTTAGATGATGTGTTGCAAATTGGGGCTATATAAATAAATTGAATTGAATTGAACTATTTCTTGTGCTAATTTTGAACAGTTTGCCCTAATTTGGAGTAGAATGTCTTTAGAGCTTCAGAAGAATCTCCCTACCACAGGCCAGTGCTGGAGCGGACTTCCAGGCAACGATCTGGAAGGGAAAATTCCAGGCGCCGATGCCGACGCACACTCCAAGAGGCTCCCTGCGGGTGTAGGCAAAGGATCCCCCAGGTAGCTGAACATGCTGGCCTTGGCAGAAAAGAAGCAGAAAACCATTTAAAACACAGGATTCGTTTAGAGAACTAATTTACTACACATTATGTCAATTGCTAAAGGAAAAATATCAGATAGATTTTTGGTCCAATTAGGCTCAGGGGCTTTGAATGAGGCATTACTGTGCTAATATGTTTGACAGGATCTGAATTAGATGATGGGATATTCAGAGATTTTGTTTTATCATCCAAATTTCACCATGACATTGTCCTTTACTTTATATGTCGTATTTTGCCTGTATTTTATCCATTGCAAACTGGAGCGGTTGACCTTTCATCTTTTCTAAAAAGTTTTATACACCCTTCACATCACCATACCCATATTTATTTTAGAAAGCATGTAGAAATAAAACAAAAAGACAAAAGCACTGCATACACAGCTGGTACCAACCTGCCAAAGTGCTGGCCACTCCTGCATAATATTCTATACACAATCTAGCAGAGTCCACATCTAAACGGGCCTCAGTGATGGACTTCCCATTATTGACCACCTCCATCTCAGCGATCTCCTCTCTCCTGCTCTGAGTAAGACAACCAGGGGTTAATACCTTTAAATGAATCGCTGTTGGAACGACTAAATTATATAAAACTTGAAACACCTCAATTAAATGAGCAGCTTCTATCATGATCCTTGCTCTCTCCATCCCTGACATTCTGCTCCAGGGGCCAAATGCCGACTTCGCCGCCTCCACAGCCTGACTGACCTCCTCTTTACCACATGGCTCCAAATGGCATAAGACACGGCCTGTAGGTGGAAAAAAAAAACAAGACAATCAGAAAGATAAGCTGCAGAAAAAATATCAAAACAACATAATTTTTCTAGATCAGTAAGGATAAAAATTCAAGTCATACGATCTGTTGCCTTGCTATAGTATTTATTGTCCTTTTGGGGTGTTTTTCTGTGTATGTCTTAGCTTTGAGCATCTATGTTTCTTATTTTTGTTTGTAAAGTAGTTTAAGCTTAGTCAGATTTGATTAAAAAAAAATTATAAACACCCTTTTTTAATATAGCAACATATTCTATATTGACTCAAAGTCTGGACTTTGACTAGACCATTCTACCGCATTAATAAGCTTAGATCTTTAGAAACACACTGCAACTCTGGCAGTATATTTACCCTTATTCTGCTTGAATCATCATCGGTTTACAGTCTTAAAGGAATAGTACACCCAAAACATGATTAGCCTTCATTTTCTACTCACCCCCATGCTAAACAACACTCTGGAGTAATTTTTTTGATATCTCAAATGCATCTGGAGATCTGGGAGGCTTCTTGCTGTCTGCTGATATTCAAATAATGGAGCATTTCTCATATGCCCGAGGCCAGAAAGGCTGCTCAAGGTCCATAAAGTCCACAAAAAGCGTGTCTATTCCTCCATACTGCTTTCGTCCAATGTATTCCAAGCAACCTGTCACCTGAGTGGGTAGCGTCCATAATTTACTCGCAAAGCGAGAGTCATTTAGAATGTTTTTAAGAGCATAAACAGTAGTGTATAGGATTTCCATCTGGCGGCTCCTCTATTGATTTTGATATATTCTCCGAAAATTGCCTTCTACGGAAACTAACGCGACAGACAAATCAGATGAAAGTGTCTTTGCTAGACCTCCATTATTTGAATGTCAGCAGACAGCAAGAAGCCTCCCAGATCTCCAGATGCGTTTGAGATATCAAAAAGTACTCCAGAGTGTTGTTCAGCATGGGGGTGAGTAGGAAAATGAGGCTAATCTGTATGCTTATTTTGGGTGTACTATTCCTTTAAATCTTTTTTTTTACCTCCTGAAAACCATTCCCTAAGCAAGACACTGCCACCGCCATGCTTTTAAAGAGAAGATGATGTGTTTAAAGAGATAAGAAGTTTTCTACCTCATATAGTTTTGCATTTGGTCCAAAAGTTTCTATTTTGGCCTTGGAGACAAGTGTGCAAAAACTATGGCAAACATGACTTCTGAATCAAGACTTTTATTCACAATTATGCAATATGCATGTTGAACTTATAACATTAAAGTCCATAAAAAGAAACATGGATGCAGGGAAATTCTTTTGCAAGGCGTTGTACAACACAAGTGATACATATAAATGTAATTTGCTTAAAAACTGCACCTGCATACCATGTTTTTAACTGATATTGCTTAAGGCTTAAGAATAAGTCATTATCAAACATCAGTGAGCAAAGTCCATTGAGGAAACAGCCTTCGCTGTGTCACTTACCCGTGGCGGGTTCATAAACTTTCTCCTTATCGCGTTTTTCTAAGCTTCTCCTTCTCTGTCCAGCCCAGTAGTTTAGCGGGACGTTGATGTTCACCGAGCCCGTAGACAAGCACCTTACTGCGGCAGAAAGCGTGGGAACGGAAGCGGGGAGAAATCTCCGGATCATTTTTATAACCGACCCGTTTACCTCAACTTTAAACACTGACTGTAAACAGGAGAGAAAAAAACAACAACCATACAGGTTAAAGTCATGCGAAAAGTCCGAAACAGTTGATTATAAACGCGAACATTTCCTCGAATAGTAATATGTGCTGATATTTTTGTAACAGCTTTAGCTCTCCTACGCACTTACAGAAAAAACTTCATATAAACCGTTGAGGCAATTATTATAGCTTCTACTATAATTGTGAAGTCAACATTTCGACAGTTCTGCACAAGCTTAGCAAGAGGCGGGGCAAAGTGACGTTGTCAAACAGCGACCATTAGAAAGATGCGCGCACGCCGCCATATTGCGAGTGGCATTTTTAATGATTAGATCACTTTGAATGGCAGTGAAACGCAAAACAATTGACAAAATCGTAAATAGTACAATTATAATTTTATGAATTTGTTGCAAATTAAAAGATAGAAACCTAAAGCTACAAACTCATTGTTATTTTAAAGCAACTATTTAGAATAAGTAAACAAAAAAGGCGGAGCAAACTGACGTTGTCAAACAGCGACACTTAGAAAGATGAGCGCACGCAACCATATTGTGAGTGGCACTTTTAATGATTTAGATTAACAATAATGGTAGTGAAACGCAAATGAAGTTACAAAATATAAAACAATACAACTATAATTTTATGACTTTGTTGCAAAATAAAAGATAGAAACCTAAAGTTAAAAACACATTCTATTATTTTGAAGCAACTAATTAGAACAAATAAATAAAAAATCTGTAAAATCTCTAATTACTTTTTTTATTGATTCAGTCAGAAGTCAATTTTTTCTCTTCAACACTAACAGCACTAAACACAATTAAATAAAAGAGATAAATCAAGGTGCTAAATACATTTTCATTCCATTTAGTTTGCTTTTTTTTAAATGTTTTTTTTTTAGAGAGAGATACTACTTTCAGCAGCAGACAGAAGAGGCAGGAAGTCTTCCTGTGCCATCTCTGTCTGCACATGTTTGTTCCTCTGACCAAATGCGGGCAGAGTAGCCAAAAATAGTTCGAGAGCAGCATTACATCAAAAATAATTTTCCTCGAGGAGAATAACGATCTTTTTTAAAAGAAAACCAACTTAAATCTGCTTTTCCTATCTGTACTGCCACCGCTCAAAGTAATGTATAAAAACAAAACACTTGATAAAACTTATTTCTGAACGTAAATGAAATTAAAGTTAATTTCTAACATTAAAGATGGTCATAACGGTGTGGGCGTGTTCAGTAAGTGGGAGGAGCTTCCCCGCAGTGACGTTCCAGCGCAGCGGCTCTGGCAGCACATTGCAGCGATGGCCGGAGACAGTGAGGCTCTTCTCAGGGACCGGGATGAGAACACCAACGTGATTCGGCAACCGTTTCTCATCGGTGTCTCCGGTGGCACAGCTAGCGGCAAGGTTGGCCTTCTTCTTAGCCGTTCCCTGATAAATCTTAATAATTTTATTACTTATAATTGAAGTCGCAGCTGCCGTTGGCACAGTAACGGGATGCTAAAGCTAATGAGCCGCGTGGCTGCTGTGACGCATCGGGCACATTGTCAGCCACATCACCTGTTCATCATAACCGCCCGGGATATCCGCTCGGTCCGGGGAGTCGATCAGCTGTGAACCTGAACTTAGTGTTTATTTTCCCCTTATATCTGTTATTTTTCAGTCCAGCTGGTTTCCTTTCCTTCAGCTCTGCCATGCTGCTACCCTGGGCTGGATTCCATCACATGTTAGCGGATTCGGTAAAACAATAGCTAATGCTAACGGGACGAATCTGTTTGTAAACATCGGTGAGCTCTGTGCTTTTCCGAATCCGTTTTATTTCAGAAAAATATTAAAAATCATTCACTAGAAATCTTTCTCTTAGTACTTTTTTTTATTAATTCAATTATTAATATTTTTATATCGAGATTATGGGCGGATGGTAAGCACAATGTCCGCGCGAAAGTGCCGAATAAAAGATTTCGCCCACGTCTGTTCTCTCATGTAGGAGCAGCCAGTAGCTGCAGCGTGGGATGACAGGCATCAGAACAGATGCGCTTCAACATGTGAGACTCTGAGTGATCAGTTAGTCCACAATGAAACCTCACTGTCAAAAAAAATAAAAAAGCCTTAGATGGTCGGGGTCCATGATGTTTTCAAGAAATCACAGATTTAAGTTTCTTTATGAAATTAATTTACAGCCATATGTTATTCCAGTTTGAAGCCATCAAGTCCACACTAGAAATGCAATATAATATGTTGCATCGATTTATGAATTAGGGAAGAGGATTAGGGCCACTGTAAAAATAAAAATTTTTCATTTTAATATGGGAAAAAGTCAGTATTCTGACTTTAATCTTAGTATTCTGACTTTAATCTTAGTATTCTGGCTTTAATCTTAGTATTCTGACTTATTTCTCAGAATTCTGACTTTCTTCTTCAGAATTCTGACTTTAATCTCAAAATTCTGACTTTAATCTCAAACTTCTGACTGTTTTTCTCAGAATTCTGACTGTTTTGCTCAAAATTCTGATTGTTTTTCTCAGAATTCTGACTGTTTTCTCAGAATTCTGACTGTTTTTCTCAAAATTCTGACTTTTTTCCTCAAAATTCTGACTTTAATGTAGATGGGCACCATTAAGGAAGAGATGTGGGAGCATTCAGCTTCACTGACAAAGATGTGAGCTGTTTGGGAGGACCAGTAACACTTTGGTGGAAAATGATGGAATCAGGTAGCCTGATAAACCAGACTAAATGTGAGATTAAATATGATTTTTGGTGGCTGGGGCTTGTTTACTAGGCTAGAAATTAGGTGACTTTTTAGGTTCCCGACGGACCCCCGGTGATGCTATTTGATTAATGGAAGCAGAAGGTGATTTTAAAACAAGAGAGCTAGTTTAGTCTCTAAAACAGACATGGCTATAGCTTTTTTATTTTTTCAGTGGCCCCAATCCTCTCCCTTAACGAATATTGTGTACGTATGATACATCTTTACATTTAAGCCCCGCCCCTCTGATTTATTATCGTGTGGATGATATCATATCCCTTTGCGGTGGGTCTTTTTATAACCACCTGACTTAGTGTTACCCTTCCCATCAGCCTATAAGGTTTGAAATAAAATTTCAGCCACATATATTATTTTGGTTGGACACCATTAAGTAGCTGCTGCAGCATTTGGTTTTAAAAAATGCATTCTACTTTGAACTGAACAGATGATTCTCAAAGTATAAATTATGTTTAGAAGAGGATTGTAATAAAATGTGTAGGTGGTGTTAGTGCTCTGATTTAAGGGTGTATTTCAACCAATGTGTCTTAAAAATGCTGCATTTGGTCGAATTAATTGCTACTGCCACGGGGGGCAACAAAACCGATTGCTGCACAGTTTTATTGGCACAAAGACACCTAGGCCTCAGGAGGGGAGGGGATTGCTCAGTCAGCAATGAGCTGCTGGGGTTAGTGAGTGCACTTGATGGTCCACAGTGCAGCTTTATCATTTAACTCGCTGCTAAAGGTAAGGCGTGCGCCACCTAAGGTAGGGAGGGGAAGATGGACCGGATGGTTTTAATTTGGCCTTGTGAAAGTTTGATGTTTACTATTGGTTCCTTTTTTTTTTTTTAAACAGTCATCTGTGTGTGAGAAGATCATGGAGAAGCTGGGCCAGAATGAAATAGACCACCACCAGCGACAGGTGGCCATCCTCAGCCAGGACAGCTTCTACAAGGTGCTGACTCCAGAGCAGAAAGCCAAAGCACTAAAGGGCCAGTTCAATTTTGACCATCCAGGTATGGAAAGACGTTAAAACTCTTCACATTGATGGGACCTGTTTCTTTGCTATTTGAAATTAAGCCAGTAAAGGATTTTTAAAAATTAAACAAATCATGTTCCTTTGCTTAGATGCCTTCGATAACGAGCTCATCATGCAGACGCTCAGACTGATCCTTCAGGGAAAGACTGTGCAAATCCCAGTTTACGACTTTGTCACCCATTCCAGGTGAGCGTTTCCCTGACTCACCAGCTCAGATTATTTTTGTCTCCCACAGGAGAGTGCTTTTTACTTACTGATCATAATAAGTCCTGTAAAGTGATTATTTTGGTGCTTTTCTCCTGGTCCTGAGTTTTTTTTTTAAAATCATGTCTGAATGCAGTCAGCCACAGAGAAAAGGAAACTTTTCTGTGTGTTGTTCCAGGAAAGAGGACTTTGTTACGGTGTATCCGGCAGATGTGGTCCTGTTTGAGGGCATCCTCATGTTCTACTCTCAGGAAATCAGGGATCTGTTCCAGATGAAGCTGTTTGTTGACACAGATCCAGACACGCGGCTCTCGCGTCGAGGTGTATAGAAAGATCGGACAGGACACACACAGCTGCCACATAATATTTTGTCACTTAGACTTGTTTATAAGTAACGTAAAAACATCTATTTTTTGTAATAAGTTGACTGTCAGGCAAACTATAGCACTTGGATTCTACAGGGCTGAACTCTGCTAAACATCTTACCATGTGTGTTTTTTTTTTTCAGTTCTGAGGGACATCAATGAGCGTGGCAGAGAGCTGGAGCAGGTGCTCAGTCAGTATATAACTTTTGTGAAACCGGCCTTTGAGGAGTTCTGTTTGCCGGTAAGAAAAGCTGCCAGGATTTTCCTACAATGACAGATATTGGAGTTTAAAAAAGCTGAAATGTCATTAATATTTATTATACATTTAGAATTAAGTTTTCAGTGTATATTTACTCCAGAATTGTGATCTATATTTCGATGATATAAGAAACTGGGGACCAGTTTCTTGTCATAATGTAAAGCAAATATGTGAGAAATCAATGCTGCAGTTGCATATTTGATCCACTAGGTGCTAATGTCCCGTTTTGCTTTTGTTGTTGAGAAAAATGTTGATTTCAGCTTTTAATTTGAGCTGCATTGGTAAATCATTGGATTTCCTTTAACTAGAAATTTCTTTCCCTTCTAGACCAAGAAATATGCAGATTTGATTATTCCCAAAGGGGCAGATAACCTTGGTAAGTGAAGGCTGGTTGTTGTGTTTGTATAAACACAGTAGGGCAGAGGTTGTTAACTTTCACCTACCAGGAAAAAACGGAAACTTTGTTGAGTGGAATGTCAACAAAATGAGCCAGGCTCCTGATTTAAGATCTTGCATTTGTCATGCCACTATGTGTATCATAGAAAGTTACATATCCTTTTTTGTGTTTAAGGTGAAAATAATAGAAGAAGCTGTAGCAGGATTTGATTACTTCCTTAATGTTTGCATATTTACTGCATTTTTCAGCAATCAAGCATTAAAGGAAAATTCCGGTTTTTAACACTTTAGCCCATTTTCTGTAGTGTCCAGGATGAAATGGGAATGATCGACACCAAAATTTTGACAATTGGTCTCCTGTCTCTGCTTTTTGGCTCATACAGAATCCCCTGCTTAGCTGCTTCAGAATGGCTTCCACTATAGTGCATATCCGATAATGTCCTGTAAAACAACCTTAACGTTCTTTTTTTATAATATGCTACTCACCGAGGTCCGTCAGCGCTGTTCAATGGCGTTCCAAAAAAAGTTCTAAGAAAAACATTCCTGTAGTGTTTTATTTAGCATTTTTGTAAAATCCCATTGAGTTCTGTTGGAATAAGTCAATATCCCCTCCATACTGGGAAGCGGAATGGGGCCTGTTCATTTTGCACCAGTTGTAGTCTTTTTCTTTAAGGCCCAGAGTGTTTCTGCTTCACTCTGTGTACTCCGGCGTCGAGGTGCTTAACGTCTCTGTTAAACACTTTAAAAAACTCTGAAAATGGAATCACGAAGAGTGGATTCTTGAGGAGGACATATTGGACTTTGGGAGTTTGACGTTGGAGGATACCAGGTAAGCCAACTAGTGGTCTGGAGTGAAATTACAGCGCTTCCAGATTCCGAACAGGAAGTGGAAGTTTATAAGCGGGTTGTGATGTATCGGAAAAAATAGTTCTGGGATTTACAAAATGCTAAATAAAACAAGACGAGGAACGGTTTTCTTCATGAAAAACTTTTGGAACGATCATTGAATTGCTGTAGTCCCAGAGGAATATTTAAAAAAGAAGCGTTTAAGGTTGTTTTAAGGACATTATCGGACATGCACAATGGAAAGCCATTCTACGGAAAACAGCCAGGGATTCTGCGCCATGCCAAAAGCAGAGAACGGGACCAATGGTCAAGGTACAGTGATACGATCATTCATTTATCTGAATTTTCAGGCTAAAAATGTTCAAAACTTGGGAGCCTTCCCATCAGGAAGACATCTCAGTAACTTTACTGGAATTGCTTAGCTTTACCGGATCAGAAACATCTTTGTTTCTTTTTTAAAACCTTGCTGATGCTCGTAGGCTTTCCAAAGCAATTGTTGGGGGTATTTTAATTTTATCTTGTGATTTTATACTTGTGGCCATCAACTTGATAGTCCAGCACATCCAAGACATTCTTAACGGTGGACAGACCAAGCGTCAGAACGGCTTTGTGAACGGACACAGCACGCCCCGGCAGCGGAGAACCTCAGAGTCCAGCAGCCGGCCTCACTGACATCGCCTCGCCTCTCTTCACAGGGCGGAGAGGGGTGTGGGTGTCGCACTGTAAATAACGCCACCCTGGCTATCCTGTATTTAAGAAGCAAAAGACAGAAGAGTAACGGAAATGCCTTGCATCGACTCCCCTTTTGTGATCGGTTATTGTTGTTTTTGTTAAAACTTGTTTAAATTTTTTGTTTAAAGGATTAAGAAGGGTCCTCTTATAAAAACCTCGGTTCCATTTTAAACCAGGTTTTCTCCTCCCTTTTATTTTTTTTATGTGTCCCCTGCTGAATAATGGAATATTTTGCTGTTGGCAAACTTTGTTTTGTTTTTTAATTTTCTTTTTTTTTTTTTTTATCTGGTAAAACTTGAAGCCCTGATGTTTTGGGGCACCCTGGAAATGTTTGAAACTCACGGTTTAAAATTGGCCAAAGGCAGGTTTTCTGTCTGTATCGACAATCTTGGTAGTGTGTGTCGCCATTGATTAGTCAAAAATCTGTACGGCCCTGATGTTAATTTGTGTAACATTACAGATTTGTTTTTTTTCACCCACCTCAAATTGTACTATTTAACAGAAGCGTTGTTACTGCTTATAGTCATGTCACACATCGGAGGCAAACGCTTTATGATTAATCCAGAAATGGTTCTTTCATGGACATGTATTTATTTGAATTGAAGTAATTTGTAGCCTGTCTAAACAGGTATTTTTAATTTAAAGCAAGATTAATTTCTAAATTAATTCCAAAGGTGCTTTTGCTTGCTCATTCAGCCAAATCAACTGTGATGACATAGACGGACTCAGGGTTATACAGTTGGCCTGAAATGCCACATCATCAATGGGTGGTTTGGGAGGGGGGGATCAACGTCGCAGCAATAGCAGTCATTCCGGGTGTGTGGAGAACAGCCACCATAATGCCTAGGTGAAGTTGCCTCAGGTTCTCATGCACAGCAAATCTCAACACTAGAAACCAACCTCTGCCTAAAAGGGTTTCAATTAACATTTTTTAATGCCAAGTCCTGTATTTGTGATGTACACTTGAATGAATGAATTTTATTGTATGGCTGGGAAGTAAGGCTCTGATTGGTTAGTTGCCTGATGGTAAATAAACTGATGCAGATGAGTTTTCTTTGGTGTTATTTATTTAAGACATTTTATAAATGTGCCTGCAAACTGTATTATCATATTCTGTTTCTACAATGCAGAATGATCAGAACCAGGTAGGAAGTGCTTAATGTGGAAATCTAAGCTAGATTTCTAGTATCAAGGTTCCACAATCACAGCAAACCCCCATGTTGGCCACTAGGTGGAGCGCGAGTGTTGCTTTGCTACCTTAAGTAATGTTCATGTGCAAAAGGTTATTGAATTGTTTTGTATATTTTTATTTTTATATACGATTCTTTTTAAAAAATATAAATATAAAAAGTTTCATTTTAAGTTATTTTAGTTCGAATATTTTTTTATCCCACAATATCCATGCCTCCAGAGAAATACTTATGTCCGAATACATTCTTTTTTCTAGAGACTGTTTAGTTTAGGTTAGCCTTATTATGCTCTGAGAAAGTATCTCCACATAAATCGTCAAGTAAAAAAAAAAAGAAGAAACAAAAACGTGAAAGTAGTAGAGTTTAATATATCCCAGGATTCCTGAACGCAGCAGACAGTTGTCACAGCGTCAAGATGGTGGTATGTTTTTTCTCCAGCTGTATGCTCCTGATTTAAAGCGCTCCCGTTCAGCTCGTTGTATTTAAACTCTAACTTCTGTCTTCACTGCATGGTAGAAATTCGGGCTGCAGTTTAAAGCCACTCTGGAAAATGTGACGAACGTGAGGCCGATGGGGGAAGACTTCCGCTGGTTTCTAAAGGTAGGCTAGCTGCTAAGCTAGCATGCTTCTTCTTCCCCACCACTGTCCAAAACTGCTAAATGTCTAATTCTGATTAATCAAATGCAGTTATAAAATAGATTAATTTTCATTCATTAATCTTTTTGACGTATGATGTGCTGTATGATCTCAGATTGGGTCATACCAAATTAATCAAGGGGGTGTGGTTAACATTGGGCTGTTTTCTACTGCCTAGTCAGCAGTGTTGGCATCAATCTTTTGTTTATTTACTTTATTTCTAAGAAAATTCTGCTGACATTTTAAGTGACGAGTTGCACCTACAACTTGTTTCTATAGGTGATAAATCTTGTTTACTTAAAGACCCCAATATGGGAAGATTAAATCGCTTTAGAAATGATCAAAATAAACAATTTGGATGAAATTGTGGTGTTTACAACAGCAAAAAGAGTATTGGAAAAAAAAATGGTCACACAAATATGAACCTTAGAAAAATATATAAGAAAAAAATAAATAAACAAATAAAATACTGTACAGTAAAGTGTTTTAACAATATAAAAACTGCACCTGGAGAATAAATAACCAACATACAGCTATGGACATTTTAAAGTAATGGATATTTGAAAAATAGCAGCAACATCAGAGATGTGCAAAATGACAGCAGCATGTTATTTAACTGACTAAGGTAGAGAAACTCTGCAAATTCGTAACAACACCGTCATCAGCAACCAGAGGAGCCTGTTCAGTGGGGAGGCTGCTCCTTCCCAAAATGTAGGACCAACAGACTCCAGGAACTCCTTTGTCCCTCATGCCATCAAGCTCTATAACTCCTCTCTGGGGGTAGGAAATAGAGTTATAGAGAACAGAAGTGAAGGAGTTGTAGATACCGGCTTTTGGTTTTATAATCTGGACACACTTTTCTCTCAACCATTCAAGTGCAATACACACTACATAACTGTTAATTTAAGTCATTGTTTTTGCTATAGCCCTCTGTATTTATTTGTCTATCCTCATCCCCCAATACATCTTCCTACACACTTATTTGAGTGATTTTATTTTTCTATTGTATACTTTGTGTCTAAAACATCCTCTATTTTCTTATATGTGCAATTTTTCCTGCTACTGGAAATACAATTTCCCGAAGGGAGTAATCCCAAAGGGATTAATAAAGAGTCAAGTCTAAGTCTAAGTCTCTAAGTCTAACTACGTAACATCTTATTAAGGTTGTGTATTTGGGAACAGTGGTGGTTACGAGAGTCTTAGAGGCGCTGCTGGGGAGGAAGGATCCGTGATAACTCTCTGGTGCATTTAGGGTCAATGAAGGAGCTCTCCAGTTTTGAAACAGCTTCATGCATGGGGTGGGAGACATTATCCAACAGAGATGTTCATTTAGTTAGGATCCTTTTGCTTCCCACCTCCTGCACTGAGTCCAGACAGCATCCAATCACAGAGCTGGCCTTCCTGATCAGCTTATCCAGCCGCTTCCTCTCAGCTACCAATAAGCCACTGCTCCAACAGACGCTCCATAGAAAGTGGCTGATGCCACAACAGTCATAGAAGGTTTTCAGGAGCGCCCCCTGTACTCCGAAAGACCTCAGTCTCCTCAACAGGAAGAGTCTGCTCTGATCTTTCTTGTAGAGAGCCTCATTGTTGTGAGTCCAGTCCAATCGGTCTTCGCCAAGTGATGTCAATTGTTTACCTCGGGCGCCGCGTACACTAAGCCTTTTCCACCTAAAATGGCGTCTTAGCAACAAATGTCACGTGACTGGCGGAGACCGATTTGTTATTCAGGTGAACATCTAGGTACTTATAAGAGTCCACTATCTAAAAGTACACCAGTGTCAGTGGGGTGGATCTGCATCTGCAAAAGTCCACCTCTAGCTCCTTGGTTTTCCCTGCATTAATCAGAAGGTGGTTCTGCTGGCACCAGACCACAAAGTTCTGGGTCCACTTTCTGTACTCTGAGTTGTCCCCACCGGTGATGAGGCCAATATGGCAGAATCGTCAGAGAGCTTCTGGAGGTGGCAGCGTTGGAGTTGATGGAGAGGTCTGCAGTGTAGATGGTGAAGAGCAACGGTGCCAGCACTGCTCCCTGTGGGACCCCCTGTTATTTTAGATGGACTGAAATCAGTGCTAGCAAACACATTACTGTTCTGTTACCTTTTACTGTCCGACTAATCGAGCTTTTCTCCACCAATCACTATCATAACCAGCATTAGAATATTAAATATAGTTTCATATAGTAAAAGAAACATAGAAGTTGAGTATTATGACATATTTCCATGACTTGATAACAGTTTGTTACATCTATGAAGACATCTGGTGATTAAAAGAAATATTTCATTGTGATTATTGTAGAGAAGGCGAGTCAAAAGATAAAGCAGAAGAAACATTGAAGCTTCCCTAAATGTTTTATTTTGTTGCTCTGCTCACCTAATCTGTTTTCTATCCCCCCTTCAGCTGAAGTGTGGAAACTGTGGCGAGATCCCTGATAAATGGCAGTATGTGACTCTAATGGTAAGGATGGAGGTAGCTCAGCTTTGTCGCCGTAATGAACCGTTTTAACATCGGGCGGCTGTCTGTGTTTTCACAGGAGAACGTTCCTCTGAAAGGAGGCAGGGGCAGCGCCAGCATGGTGCAGAAATGCAAACTGTGTGCAAGGGAGAATTCAATCGGTGTGAATCGACGGATCACTTTTAATCCTCCTGTGTTTGAAATGCTGGAATTAAACAGATGCTGATCTTTTTGTTGCAGATATCCTGAGAGAAACCATCACCCCTTATAATGTAAGCAGACGTTTCTTTATCAGGTGGTTCGTTTGGGGCTTCACCTGCGTGCTGCTTAATCCGACCCGTCTAAAACATCTTGTTTGTTTTTCATTTGATGAAACATTATATAATAAAAAAAAATTCAGATTTTATTTCCATCTAAAAAAAAACACCTCTCCATAATCATTCACACCCTTCTTAATACAGGGTTCCCAAGGGTCCTTAAAAAGTCTTAAAAGGCATTGAATTCTTCAAAATAAAACTAAGCCTTTAATTGGTTTTAAAATGTCTTAAATCAGTCATTCGTAGGTCTTAATTTTTAAAACATCATAAATAGGATTATTTTTATTACGATTTATATTTGTAATCTAAATAAAACATTAAAATTGACAATTATTTTTTATTATAAAAAAAATAACGGCTCACCATTATTGGTTAAGCGTCCCGATAGCATGGAACCAATAAAAGCGCCATTAACTTTTTTGTCTGGAAAATATGAGCAAGTATGTAACCAAAATTGTTTCCAGCCAAGAGTTTTCTCCATGGCTAAAACCAGGGAACATACATGAGGCTCAGTGGATTTGGTGCAAGAAGGCATTCAAGCTCGAACGATGGGAATTAAGGCAGTGTAATCACACATGCGAAGTGACTGCGAAACACAAAGCGTCAAAATCAAGTTACCGATGAAAACAGCCGTTATTTCTCAGTTTTGTTCCACCCTTGTCTCTGCAACGCCTCCATTTATCACCAAATCAAACATACTAAGAAAACCATACAAAGAAAAATAGCTGCAAAAAGACTTAGCACTGGTTATGTTGTGGCTTTAAAACTGATTTGTTTTGTTCTCTGCTAAAACAAAGTTTGTGAATTCAGTTAAATAATTGTTAAAAATATATCCGTCATTTGTTTGTTTTAGCTTTCTTCCTGTATGGGAAGCTTTTCAAAATTTGAAACATTAGTGCAGTGGGTTTATGTTAAAATAAACCTTTGGGTTAAGTTGTCGCATCAAGCAGGTTTTTCTTGTGTTTCTTGTGAATTTGGTCTTAAATTTTTTATTTCAAGTGGCATTAAAAAGTCTTAAAAAGTCTTGAATTTAACTTGCCTTATGCTGTAGGAACCCTGTAATAATAAATAGAAAATCTTTTTCTGCTCTTAGAGCCATTAAACTCTTTAGCACCCTGCACACATATTCAGTTGGAATTGGGTCAGAACTCAAAATGTTGATGGTTTTTGCTTTCCTAACTTAAAAAAATATATATTTTTACTGTTATTTTTTGTTTTGTTTTGAAAACAAGATTTCTTTGCAGACTGATTTTGTTGCTGAGAATCTTTATTTCTTTATTGCTCCTTTTTACTGTGATCAGGTGGCTTGGTCTATTTACTAAAGAGACCCCCAAAGCATTACATTTCTACCCTTTGACTCCTCTTTTTTACTTTCCCTCCTTTCTTTATGAAACATAAAGGCTATATTTGTATACCCAAATATTCAAGTTTTGCTTTATCTCATTATAAAAAGACACAAACATTCAGTTTGGACAAATTAGCATTTGTAGCCACCAATGGGGCGTTGTTCCTGCACTGTCTGCCGGACTGTCTGCCTTGCAGAGTCCAGATTAGGAGGTAAGTGCGACACTTTGCCAGTGCCACTAGAACAAGACAATTTACATTTAAAATAAGAAAAAGCAATTGTATTGTCTTATTACAAGTGCATATTATCTAATTATCTTATTTTAAGAGTAAATATCATTGGCAAATCATCCCAATTAACTACTAAAACTAAGAGTAAATACACTAGATTTGGGACATTTGAACTTATTTCTAGATCATTTTTGCAGTGCATGGCTGCCTGGCCTGCACACACTGCAAAAACGATCTAGAAATAAGTCAAAATGTCTTAAATTAAGTGTATTTACCCTTGATTTGAGTAGGTTGATAAGATGATTTGCCAATGGAATGAGAATTTTTACTCTTAAAATAAGATAATTAGATAATATGCACTTGAAATAAGAAAATGAAATATTTTTTTCTTATTTTAAATGTAAATTGTCTCGTTCCATTGGCAAAGTGTCTCACTTACCTCCTCAATTCAAGAAAAACACACGTATTTTAAGAAAAAAATGACTTATCTAGATATCGATTTTTCCCAGTGCAGGTGTGACTTTCTGTTTTCTCAAAACACTTTCTGAGATTTTTAACAAATAACCCTGCCTTTAGATATAACCTTATAGACATTTCCTTTGTCTTAGCCATGCCTGAACACAAACTCAGCTATTTCTGGTTGAATAAAAGTACATTTTAAGTCCAGGTTTGCCTGGCGAATGAATATTTAGGCCTGGACTGTATATCCTTTAAAATAAATCCAACTGAAACATCCGCAGAAGCTTTAATATTTTAGGAATCCAGGACTTCCTGGTTCATTGGGTCTTTACTAATGTGCCTCAGATGATTCTTTCCCCTTTGCTATTATTAAAAAGAGGAATAAAAACAGAACTTATCCTTCAAATAAAGCTGATATGTGTTGCTCTGCTTATTAAAGTTAAAAATGAATATCTGTTGGCTAGTACTGGGGGGTATAGCTTAAAAGTTTTTAGGTTTTTCTTCAGTTTTGTGAAAAAGAATTACAAACAGCAGGAATACAGATGAAAACCTTAATAAAGTAGCTTAATATAAGCTATAAAAATGGTTTTAAAACAAGCAGGCTGTTCAATGAAATATAAAACAAAATCTTTGTAGCTCATGATATCGTGCAATAAGTTTGTTAATAAGTTTTGAGTATATAGTTCAGAGCAAAAAGAAGTATAGAAACACAGTGAGGACATGGTTTACTAGTAACTATGAGAGACCAGAAGGAGAGATTGTTTTTATGTGATGTGTTACAGCTGAGTGACGCTTTAATCAGATCTGTAAATAAAGACTATAAACAAACATCCAATATTAATACAGACATTTTATAGTTTTCTTTTTTCAGCTCTTTTATACGGTAGTGTGATGCGGGGTCCCTTCCTGTGGTTGGCTAACTAGTAAATAAACATGTTCTCTCTCTGTTCCTGGTGTTCTCTACACCGAAGGCGGCGGACAACGAAACCTTTAAAACGATGGTTCAGTTTGAGTGTCGAGGGCTGGAGCCGGTTGATTTCCAACCACAGGTGAGCATGTGACGTGTGTGTTCAGGAACAGAGCTGTAAATCCTGACGGCTGCTGTGATTTCTCCATTTTACTCTTAAATTAGTGAAAAACTAATTAAAGAAGCTTCAGGAAGTTCTGTAGAGCTGCCTCTAACACTCTGCTTAGTTTAAATGAGATGCATCCCTGACTTTCGGAGGCCAATGATCTTGTCGCCTCTATTTAACTGTTAAAAAAATCACAAATTACAATAGAAATCTAAATTTCAATTTATAAATAGTTAATATATTCTTTATATTGTATTTACTTGCACACCTATGCATAAATAAAATAGGTTTGTGATTTTATGTATATTCTTTCTATGGCTTTACATCACAATATATCAACTGTCCTCCTGCAGGCCGGCTTCGCTGCAGAAGGAGCAGAGACAGGAACGCCGTTTCCTGAGGTCAACCTGCTAGAAAAAGTAAGGACACGGTGGACAGTTTTTTTTTGTTTCTACAAATGTCCAATCAGATTCTAAAACAACGATTTCATATCGCACATTTTAGGACTGGACAGACTACGACGAGAAGGCTAAGGAGTCTGTGGGAGTCTATGAGGTCACACACCGATTCATCAAGTGTTGAAGTCTTGAGACGAGGAGCCTTTGAGCTGGATGGATGGGACACTACAGCCAGATAAACCTCAGTTCTGAGTGCTGCCCTGCAGGAGGCTATGCTCCCTGAGGCGGTGTGGTTTGATTCATGATGAGCAACGAGAGGTGTTTGTAAACACAATGAGCTATTCCTTGTTTCTTGGATTGATCGTTATGCTCAGTAGACCTGGCCTTTGAGCATTGTCATAATAAAAGTGAAGATGGAAGTTCAGGCGCTTGCTTTTTTTTTTGTTTCCTCAACATAGTTCACCTTGGATGCTTTTTTTTTAAAATGTGTATCAGTTCAATGAATTTAGGTGTATGGTGCAAATTCACAATACATGTCATCTCAAGGCACTTTACAGAAAATAAAATCACATTGGTAAAAAGGTTTTTATCAAGGAAAACCAGCCGATTGCATCAAGTCATTTACTTGAAAGACATGCTCCTCCTGGATGAGCTTTTGACTACGATTTTCGCTTGCATTTTGACCTTGAATCTTCAGCAATCCCTCACACCAAGCGTGCATGCAGCGACAATGAAGAGGAAAACCCCCTTTTAACAGGAAGAAACGTGGCTCCAGCAGAACCAGGTTCAGTGTGAGCGGCCAGTAGCTGAGGCCGACGGGTTCAAGGAGACGGAAGCAGAAGGGAAACTGTCAACCAGTTCCACGGGTGGCCCTGTCCTTCAAAGTCTCAGCCATGCAGATGAGCTCCGAGCCAATTCCCATGTCGGAGGATGAAAGAGAACACATATAGTCACCGAAAAAAACAAAAATAGACGACCGTCAACATTTATAAACAAAGGTGTTGAGGGCAACAGCTCAGCTTATAATTTAATCCAGGTTGGAGTAACAGCCAAACAGGTACAGATAGATGAAGCCACTATGACAAAAAAAAAAAAGTTAGAGGTGAAAGTAACAAAATACTAAGCAGAATGGGAGAATACAGATAAAAAAATGAAAAGGGGTTCCTCTGTCCTCCTCCAGCAGCCTAACCCTTTAGCAGCATATATATAGAAAATAGCTAAGGATAACCCTAGTATGAGAAAAGTTGAAAAGGTATAAGAAAAGTTTCAATTAGCTATGGTTTTAAAACTTGAAATTCTTGGCTCAAAGGCTGATAGTTTTCCATCCAACCATAAGAAAGTTAATTAGATCAAAACAGAAAAACTTTTTATTTTTTCTTAAAGATTAACTCTGTTTACTTAATAAGCAATTTTAGATGATATTTTTGCCTGTTTAACAAGTTGTATAGTGAAAGGAGGCTGACTTTGTAGGATTTTCAATGCACATTTTGACTTGTTAGATCCTAAACTTAAAAGATAAAGCATTAAATGTTTAGAGAAGTGCATTTCATCCTTGAAAAATTTATTTTGAATTTATTTTTGTGACAAACGGAGGATGCTGAGACACAATTAAAGTAGGCCTTTAATTAAATGCACATGATCAAAATGACCAACACAAAATATAAATGTAAATCTATTCATTTGTGTCTCTAATAAAATGTGCAATTTGCTTTAGAGAAGATGAATTAAGGAAGAACTAGGTTGAATTTTCAAATTATTTCATTGTGCTCTTCCACTTTTAATTACAGGCTTATTACATATAACTATATATTGTAAGCTATTTGAATCAATGTTTTTTGCTTTTTTTTTAACTTACTAAACCTGTAATTTTGTTTTTCCTGTAACATATCAACATTTTAAAGAAATATGCCTCTAGATAAAATGTAGTTAGAACTTTGATAAGTGGATTTTATGGCATTAAATAAGGGAGATTACTACCAGGGAGATTTTATAACCCACTGAGTAAAACCAGAGATTGATTAAACTAGTGGTTGCTGGTGAAGGTTCTCAGTCCTCCAGGTCATAGTCGTTCCAAAAAACAAAAAAACTGAAAAATACAATCCATTGGACTTGGTTTCCAAGTTTGGAGGCGTTTTGCTTCCCATCCAGAAAGCTTTTTCAATTCAAAATGCCAGAGTTAGCGCTAATTTCGAGGCTATTTGACATTTTGAATTGAAAAAGCTTTGTGGATGTGAAGCTAAACGCCTTCAAACTTGGAAACAAAGTCCAGTGGATTGTTTTTTAACTGTTTTGAAATGAGTAAAAGTTATTGTTAACTTATAAATATTAAACTGACAGATCTGATAGTAATTTGAACGCAATAAATTAAGATTTGAGAAAAGATTATTGCAGTGTTTTCTCCTCTTTCAGTAAGGCAACGATTTTTCCTGCTAAGTGACACATCGTGCATGTATTAGACGAGCTATGCTTTGTGGGCGTTTCCCTGAGTGGAGTGACTGCTCTCTGTTTATCCTTTGACTCCTCTCTCAGGGAGCAGGACTGCTGATGAAAGGAGCAACCATGGCACCTGCCAAGAAGAACAGAGTGTTTGTTATTGGTGTGGGAATGACCAAGGTATGGTTGTTTTTTTTGTTTTTTACTTACCTTTCAGTCTAACGCCATAATACTTCTGTCTATGCGCTGCTAAGTTTGGACGTTAGCATTGTTTGCTAATTCCGCTGTGAACCAGAGGTTTACTTGCTGCTATCACTAGTGTCAGCAATATCTATCATCATAACGAACTAATGGAAATATTTCCCTTCACTGTTACCCTGAATAAAAACACTTTTGGTGACAGAGATTGTTTATCTGTTTAATGTTGCAGCACTAATAGATCATAGTTCAATGTCCTCTAAAGTTATCCAAGCAGGACAAAGTTCGTCTCTCTGAGAAAGTTATTAACCCTTAATCTCTTCTTCAGTCTACGGAAGAGTGATTTGGGCCACTGAAAAATAATAGAAAAATGCAAACTGATTTTAAGTAAATTTTATTTCACGCCTGGGCCATGTGACTTTAATCTCAGAATTACTTTTCCTCAGTGAATTCGGAATCTCAGAATGCTGACTTCTTTCCCTCAGAAATCTGACTTTTAAATCTTTAAGCACTCAATTTTTCTCAGAATTTTCTTGACTTTCTAATCTTGTAAATTTCAGCTCTTTTTCCAGAAATCCTGACTTTTTTCTCTCAGAATTTTGACTTTAAATCTTAGAATTCTAGCTTTTTTCCAGAATCCTGACTTTTTTCTCAGAATTCTGACTTTAATCTCTTTTAATCTCTGACTCTTTTTCCTCAGAATTCTGATTCTTTAATCTCAAATTCTGACTTCTTCTCCCCTCAGAAATTCGGATTCTTTAATCTAAGAATACCCTGACTTTTTTTCCTCAGAATTCTGACTTTTTATATTGACTTTTTCTGAGAATTCTGACTTTTCCCCTCAGAATTCTGAAATGAATTCAAAATACCTGACTTTTTCTGCACTTAATCTCAGACTTTTTTTTTTTTGTGAATTCTGGACTTTTTCTCCTCAGAATCTCTGAATTTGATTTTTCAAGAATTCTGGACTTTTTAATCTTGCAATTCTCATTTTTTTCTCAAAATTCAGAATCCTTAATCACAGAACTTGATTTTTCTCGTGACCTCTGATTCTAATCTTAGAATTTCTTGACTTTAATTCAGAATTGACTTTTTTTCTCAGAATTCTGACTTTTTTTTCAGAAGAATTCTGACTTTTTTTTCTCAGAATTCTGACTTTTAATCTCAGAATTCTGACTTTTTTTCTGAAGAATTCCTGACTTTAATCTTCAAAATTCTGATCTTTTAATCTTTCAGAATTCTGACTTTTTTCTTAGAATTCTGACTTTTTCCTCAGAATTCTGACTTTTTTCTAGAATCTCTGACTTTTTCTCGTGAATTCTGACTTAACTTGAATTCTGACTTTTTCTCAGAATCTGACTTTAATCTTATCAGAATTCTAGCTTTTTTAATCTTAGATGAATTCTAACTTTTTTTTCTCAGAATCCTGACTTTAATCTCAGAATTCTAGCTTTTTAATCTCAGAACCGAATTGCTTTTTCTCAGAAATTCAGACTTTAATCTTAGAATTCTAGCTTTTTCCCCTAATCCGGACTTTTTTTTCTCAGAATTCTGACTTTAATCTTAAGAATTCTGACTTTTTCTCAGAATCCTGACTTTTTCTCAAATTCTGACTTTAATCTTAGATTCTAGCTTTTTTTTTTTCTTAGAATCCTGACTTTTTCTCCTCAGAGGTGTGAATTTTAATCTTAAATTCTAGCTTTTTCTTAGAATCCTGGACTTTTTTCAGAATTCTGACTTTAATCTTAGAATTCTAGCTTTTTCCCCTCAGAATTCTGATTTTTCAGGTGCAAACTTTGAAATCTTAAATTCAATTTTTTTTTCTTAGAATCCTGACTTTTTTTCTCAGAATTCTGACTTTTAATCTTAAATTCTAACTTTTTTCTTAGAATTCCTGACTTTTTTCTCAGATTCTGACTTTAATCTCAGTCTTCTGAATCTCAGAATTCTGACTTTTCCCTCAGAATTAAGACCTTAATCTAAGAATTCTGACTTTTTCTCAGAATTTCACGACTTTAATCTTAGAATTCTAGCTTCTTCCCAGAAATCTGACTTTAATCTTAGAATCCTGACTTTTTTTCTCAGAATTCTGACTTTAATCTTAGAATTCTAAGATTTTTTCTTAGAATCCTGACTTTTTCCAAAGAATACTGACTTTAATCTTAGAATTCTAATTTTTTTTCTTAGAATCTGACTTTTTTCTCAAATTCTGACTTTAATCTTAGAATTCTAGCTTTTTTTTTCTTAGAATCCTGACTTTTTTCTCAGAATTCTGACTTTAATCTCGAATTCTGACTTTTCTCCTCAGAATTCAGGAAAGCTTTTCTCCCTCAGAATTCGGACTTTAATCTAAGAATTCTGACTTTTTCCCTCAGAATTCGGACTTTAATCCTAAGAATTCTGACTTTTTTTTCTCAGAATTCTGACTTTAATCTTAGAATTTTAGCTGTTTTTCTCAGAATCCTGACTTTTTTCTCAGAATTTTGATTTTTAATCTCGAATTCTGACTTTTTTTCCCTCAAAATTCTGACTTTAATCTCAGAATTCTTGCTTTTTTTTCCCTCAGAATTCTGACTTTAATCTTAGAATTCTAGCTTTTTTTTTCTCAGAATCCTGACTTTTTTTTATCAGAATTCTGAGTTTAATCTCCCAGAATTTCAGTTTTAACGCATTTCAAAATATTTATATTGGAAATCTAACTTTTGCAGTTTATTAAAAAAATTATTTTTTTAACCAGTTGATCTTTAAATTCTAGAAATCAGCTAAGGGAAATGCTAAAATGAAAGTAGACACATTCATGACAATTTAGACACATTCATGAATTGACATTAAGAATACAGGTTCAAATTCTCCACACTATGGCTGCAACTTACCATTAATTCACTAATCGGTTAATCTGTCACATTTAAAAAAAAGTTTTATTAATGGATAATAATCGGTGCTTGAAGGAATCTTTTATACAGAATTTACATCAGAAAGCTAAACCTAAGCCACTTAAGAAGATCTGGATAGAGCATCTTCACAGATAAAAAAGTTTTTCCTGTTAAATGCAAAATGTTTATTTAATTTTTTACTATTTTGTCTTTTTGTATTAAACAGAAAGTAGCAACTAGGAAGATGTGTGAAGATGTTCAATAGCTAATTCAGACTTTTTTCAATAGATAGATTGCACCTTTAATTTCCCAGCTAATATAATCCTGAACGACTAAAATCTGAGAAAAAAGAATAAAATTATTAAGGAGAGAAAGTGTTTAAGTGTTATTTTTTGTAATTTCTGAATCAACTTGACTTTTGTTTTTTATTTATTTCTGCAGTTTGACAAACCTGGAGCCAGAGACTACCCAGATATGGCCAAAGAAGCAGGTGATTATATCCAGATAAAGTTCTTCTTATCTCAGAAATCCCTTTTAAAAGACATATAACCGTGTGGTTGGTTTTTCTAGGCTCTCCTATTATGGAACCTTTATTATTTCTCAAGATGTCTATTGATGCCTGATCAATCAGAAAGACTCTAAGCAGTCTGAAGATCTTTTTCTAAACCTAAAGGAGAAATAAACAGATCCTTTATATGTCAATATAGCAAATAACTTTTAAACCTCTCAAATTTTTCTTGTGAATTTGTTTTTGGACAAACATGAACATCCCTGTAGATTTTTATGGACTTGCTTTATGCGGCTCCAACAGCTTTAGCACTTCTAGATGGATGTTCTGAAAGGTTTGCGTTTGTTTTTAGGGGAATATATATACATTTTTCAGGAGACCAGAGACTGATGATGGAGGAGAAGACCTGGTTAGTTGATTCTGCTCTAATTGGCCCCAATATGTTATAAAACTCTAGGCTGCTTTGACTCTGATGCTGAAGCTGTCAGGAGTCACTGCTGCCACCTTCTGGTTTAGGGAGGGAAACTGCTTGTTCCACCGAATAATGTTAAAGAATCCTTTTAAAAAAAAACCTGCATCCGGATTTATGATGTGGATCATTACTAAAAAATTTAATGGATTTTTCTTTGGACTGAGGTGCACATTTGGTAAAAATTGATCAAATCCGTTGATAACTTTTCAAGTTATCAGACGGACAAACAAACAACTAAAAATGTCACATTCTTGGCAGAGGTAAAAAAATAAGGGGAATAACATATAAAATGCTACATCTACTACAACTAACCTTATAAACTTTTTACGGTCCACATTTGTGTGACCACTTTTGCTGAAACGCTTTTGCTTCTGTTGCACCTCAATTTCCCCATTGTGGGACAATAAAGGGATTTTCTATTCTATTCTATTATATGGGTGGATGGATGGGTTAAATGCAGAGGTAAATTTCTCCAGTGTGAGATAAATAAGGTTCAATTATTATTTTATTAATCTATTCTAACATAACTTGGAGATTTACTCCCCCTAATGGTCAAATGCTCTTCTGTTTTTTTCATTTAGAGCAACTTTGCCGCTTTGTTTTAACTTGCTAAATTTTTTAACCCTGCAGCATTTTTTCCCTCTAATGCTACGTTCACACCTAAAGCAGCAGAGGCAGCAGGAGCAACTAGTTTACATGCAAAGACTATGGCTGACGGGCATCAAGGTGCAGCAAAACGAACCGCAGTGCGTTTTGAGCGGCAGGAGCAGCTCGTCTGAGCAGCTGCTGCTGGAGTTGGGGAAAAATTGCCTTTGCTGCTCGAAGCGCCACATTAACCAATCAGAGGGGCTGATCTGGGAGCTGGCAGGGAGACGGACACATCGCTGATGATACAGATCACTATGATCACTCCTCTGAAACAGTTCATTTACGCCTAAATTAACTTAAAATGCTGAAACCTGCCGGAAAAGCATGTTCGCTTTTATTATCCTGGTGCCTGTAGTGTGAATTACGTACACAAAAAACGCCTTTACAGCTGCAACAGCAAACCGCCAAGAGGTGAACGGGCCAGAGTCATTCAAAAACAAAAACATGGAGGGAGAAAAATAATTGCAATGCATCGCAACAATCTGCAAGTATCGCGGATGCATCGCGGATAGAATCGCATCGCGGGCCTGTGAATCGTGATTCGAATCAAATCGCGACTTCTTTGGCAATACTCCACCCATAATCTGCGGCGCGCTTTGTCGCATCTCCAGTCCTTTTGTTTCGGTAACTCTTTTGGCCCCCTTATAAAAAAAAAAGTTACAATGTAAATGGCTGAAATCAATGGTTTGGAGAAGTGCACTAATAAATGAAGCACTGCAGTATATTTGATGTTTCCATTCATTATTCAGAGCTGTAGGTCTCCCCCTACAGGTTTCGATCATTTGACGTAAACAAGCAGATTTCTAATCGCTTCCACACTGCAGAAAAAAATATTTCAAAAATTATTATAGAATTATAGCAAAAAGAAACATTTTCTGACCTAAAGTGGGAAATTTATCATCTGATTCGGAGTGTTTGTGTTTCTCTACAGTGAATGAATATATCTGGTTTCATCTATAAGCCGTGCTTTAGCCATTTGTAGCTTGTTTTGCTTATTTTATTTTTGGGAAATAATTTAATGCTTTCAGTTCTTCTACCAACCTTTAAAGACCAGAGATTTCAGTGCGGTTCTCCAGATCCTTGTAGCTGGTAGCTGAATTAAAATCCTGTTTGATTAGTGTTTGTCTGGTTGTGTTGTAGGTGAAAAAGCTCTAAGAGATGCAGGGATCCCGTATTCAGCTGTTGAGCAAGCCTGTGTGGGCTACGTTTATGGTAAGACTCTGAGTTTATATTGGTCTCAAACTAATGTTTATTTAAACGGGATAAAGGTGAGTAGATTTTATTCGTTAAGGAATAGTACTTCCGTTAGTTTCTTTTTGTTGCCTTCATGTCGTCTCGAGTACTTTTGGTTAAATGGCCTGGAGAGCCTGGGAAGCTTAAAGGCCCGCTGGCCATCTCAAAATGTAATGAGGCCCATGGTTTCCTATGCAGAAAGGTCCATAAAAAAGTACAAAAAAACGGTCAATATTCCTCCATACTGCTCGGCCCAATGTAATCCAAGTGTCCTGAGTGGGTAGCATCCAGAATTTACTCAAACAAAGTCATTTAGAATGTTTTAGAGCTTAAACAGTAGTGTATAGATTTCCTGAAAGCGCCGCCTGCATCGCTCAATGACAAGCACGGAAGCTTCTGCAGACTCAAAACCAGGATGAAAATTAGCATTCAGCCGAATTATAGCAAAAAAGAAAAATTTTCTGTTTACCTAAAAGTGGAAATTTAACATCTGAAAATTCGGAGTGTTTGTGTTGAGGAAAGAGTGAATGAATATATCTGGTTTCATCTTATAAGCCCCGGCCGCTAGCCATTTGTAGCTTGTTTTGCTTATTTTATTTTTGGGAAATAATTATACACTACTTTCAGTTCTCTAAACCTTCTAAATGACCAGAGATTTCAGTGCGCTTCCCCAGATCCTTTGGAGCATTGTAGCTGAATTATGGAGGAATATTGTTTGATTTTGTGGACTTTTATGGACCTTTTCTACTCGTGGGCCTATAGACCTCCATTATTTGAATGTCAGCAGACAGCAAGAAGCCTCCCTAGATCGCCAGGATGCATTTGAGATATCAAAAGTGCCCTAGAGTGTTGTTCAGCATGGGGGTGCGAGGAAAAATGAATGCCAATCATGTTTTGGGTGTACCATTCCTTAAGGCCTTTTGACACTATGTAATGTGTATCTAAGACGTTTTTTTTATCTGTGCTTTTATCTCAGGGGACTCCACATGTGGTCAGAGAGCTATCTACCACAGCCTGGGTCTGACAGGAATCCCCATCATCAACGTGAACAACAACTGCTCCACCGGCTCCACCGCTCTCTTCATGGCTCGCCAGCTGATTCAGGGAGGTGAGTCCTATAGGAGGCTGTGAAAAGTGCTGAACAGGATGGGAGAATGTTTCCTTAGGAACAAACTAATTAACGTTGGATCTGTTGATTCCATTAATGGCTGAAAGCATCTTTAATGTGTTGTTGACGTTTTTTTGCAGGTCTTGCTGACTGCGTGCTTGCCCTCGGTTTTGAAAAGATGGAGAGAGGCTCCTTGACTTCCAAAGTATGACTCGTAAATTATTTTTTTCACTCATGCTTGTTTATATCCTCTTTATATTTTAGTAATAATGTTGCAGCCTGGTTGTCTTTATCACTGCAGACTTACTGTAGAGATTCTGGACCCCTTTGTATGTTTGGGCAGATTATACTTACAGGAGATCTGAGGATGAATCCTAATAGTTTTACTTACTTTAATAAATCCTGATTGAATTCAACAAAGGCAGAAGACATTGATGAAATGATTAACATTCCCTCATAGCAGCCATACTACTCAGGGTAAGCCATCCTAGCCCCTGGGAGGTTAGAGCAATGATGCTCAACAACAACCAAAAACACTTCTGACACTCTTTTCTTTTCTTTTCTTCGATCATCTCTCTTTCTCGCTTCTTTTTTTTTTCTCCTCCGCTTCTTTTTTTTTGTTTTGTTTCTTTCTTTTCTTTTCTTCTTTTTTATTTCTTGTCCTTTTAAGTTATTTTTCTATTTTTTCTTTTATTCTTTATTTTTCTTTTCTTTTTTTCCAGTTATTTGTTCTCTTTTTTTTCTTTTTTTCATTCTTTCCTTCTTTTTCTGAAATCTTTTTTGTACTTTTTGTTTTGTTTCTTTTCTTTTCTTTTTCTTTTTTTCTTTTCATCTTTTTAGTTTGTTTGTTTGTTTGTTTGTTTGTTTCTTTCTTTTCTATAATATGGACGCTTCTTATTTTGTGAAACGTATTTTAAGTACCCTTTTTAAGAAAATTGTTACCAAAGGTGCTCCTCATGCAAAACAACAATTCATATTCATATTTGGTAATGATCCAGATTATGTGTGAGTTTTAGCTATAGGTCTAAGTCACAATATGGGATAACATTTGCTCCTTGGAGGAGGTCTGCGCTCTCAGAGGGCTTTAACTAGTTTTAATGTTGGTGTTTAAAGGAATAGTACACCCAAAACATGATTAGTTTTAAATTTCTACTCACCCCCATGCTGAACAACACTCTGGAGTACTTTATTGATATCTCAAATGCATCTGGAGATCTGGGAGGCTTCTTGCTGTCT